>VWYI01009440.1:80575-274868 GCA_013399455.1 Anthoscopus minutus
TGGATTGATGCACCTTCATTTCATTTGGAAAATAATTTTCTGTAGAAAGATCTACATTGAATAATATGAGTTGACAATTAAATAGTTGGAGTTTTTTCTGAAATTAGTATAGAGGCTGTCCAGAACTGATTAAACATGAGATCTTCAGGAAGAATGAGGGTCATAGAGGTAAATATGTGTGTGTATATGTAACACATTATATATTTTATATANACCTTTATATATATATATATATATATAAGTATGTAACAGTGACTGCTAAGTTCTGTTAAGAACATTTTCCATGTAGCTAGAAGCAAAATATTTGGTGCTTATATTTTCCAGCTCCATTCATCTTCTTTCTGTAAGGGATTTGTTGCAAAAATATGATACCAACAAATCACCAGCTATTATTAAATTTACTGGAAATATGTCTTGGAAAATTAAATAAATCTCACAATTTCATGCAATACTGTTGTCATTTGAAGAATGAGATATAAAAATTGTACAATATATATATCCACAGGTGTCACTTAAGATAGTTTTCTAAATATTTAGAGTTTTGTTTGAGAACACCATAAACTTTTTTTGTCTTGACTGATGTTTTTTCTTTGAATTTAGTCACATTTGAAACCTAATTTCAATTTCTATTTCTCCCTCCAACGACTAAGAAGACACCTGAGGAAAAGGATTGCTTAACAAGTTAAAATTAACCATAAGGATAGTGGCAGAAGTTTTCCTATCATAAGGGCAAAAGCAGTTACAACCCAGCTCTGTATGAATAAACAAATTGAATAAGCAGGCATGAATACACAAAATAACATCTCACAGAGGTGTTTATTCAATGCCAGCCAACAGCCAGTACCTAAAACCAAACGACTTAAAGAGATGGAATCAGTGTGTTCACACAGAGCCTTTTGCAGCTCTTCCAGCAAAAATAACCAGGAGCAGCAGCAATCAGCCTGCTCAGACTGTGCTCCCATCACTTCTGCTGACAATCCAGTTCTGTCACAAAACCAGGTACCAAAGGCAGCATGCCAGTAGGAACCAGCTACAGAACTGGGTGCTCAGAACTGATATCACAGCTCTGCGCTCCCTCACCCTTTAACCTCGGCAAATGGATTTTGCAAAAACACCATAAGCAGTCCAGATTTCAGGTTTTCCTGCAATAATTTTAGGGAGTTGTTGAAATCCTATTGACATTTAAAATACCAGGAACTTTCCTTGTTAGCACCAGACTGGGTGGTTTCTGTGTTCTGGAAAGAGGAGATCAATAGTGATTAATAGATGGGAATGGTGGTGTAATGGTGTTTGGTTTGAAGTTACAATTGTTAATCTTTACCACTTTGCCTGTGTTATTTACGGTGTAAATAACTGTGTTATTTACATTTTATAGTTATTGAAGGTATCCATGAAAAAATATATTGAATTTTTATGTTTCATAAGAAATTTTTCATAATGAAATATATGGATTTCCATTTTGCATGGTTTTCACTAATCATTTCCTGAGGTAGGATTCTTCCTGTCATCTGGGAAATTATTTGCTTTCTCTTTTGTTCTGCTTACCCACAGTCTAATATGGAAGATATATTCCCAGTGAGAATTCTTTTTGAAAGTTTCACAGAGAAATACAGGAGAAGAAATCCTCTCTGCCCCTATCAGGGTCAGATATTTCCTTAAAAAACTCCTTAACAGTAATTTTACACTGGTAGTCTATGAAGAGAAGTTGTTCTTCTGTAACAGAGGAAATTCTCTTGCCTAAGTTTAGCTGCTCCTGAAGAGAGTTTCTCCATCTACATAAGAAAGTGAGATACTTCACAGGGATTACTTTAGCAGGCATAAACAAATTAGGAATAAATTAGATGATTCAGTGAAGTGATATATAAAGAGTGTGACTGGTTTAACTCTTCCTTTTCCTAATCCTAAATCTCTGTATGAAATGTAGGCATAACAGAAGCATCTTTCATTTCCCTTGTATAACAAATATAAGAGAAACTTTAAAATTGCGGAAATTAAAAAGAACTAGAGGGGCCAATATACATTTTCCTCTAATGTCATCTGAGGATTTTCTCAATAAAGTTCATAACCCAATAAACTCCATATTAGGTGCTATTTCCCCAGAAACTGAAAGAAATCAGGATAGAGGTCAGCTAATATGTTCTAGGGAGATGCATTGCAAAGCAGGGAAAGAATCCCCAAATATTTTACAATTTTCCATGAACTCATTTGTATTAGAAGGAAATTATTTTCTACATTTCTTTTTCAACCACTAGACAGCTAGAGAACTATAAACTCATTTATCTGCCCTGTAAATACATCTTGTACTGCAGGAAACATATTTCTAGTAAAGTAAGCATTCACAAGGCCAGATAACTAGACCACAGCATGGCTTGGATGTTTTGATAAGAAATTTCAATGCTTTGAAAAGTGTGCAAAGTCCTCACCCTGCAGTGCTGGTCAGTCCCTACTCGCTGCTTGAATAGCCACCATGGGCTGTGCTTGTAGGAATCAGCTTGGCTCCACTGTGTCAGATGGGTATGGACCTGTGGAGTGGAGATGTTGTAAGTCAATTTTTTAAGCTTTTCAGGAGTCCCTCAAATTAACTGGAGAGGCTGACTGGGAACTAGGGTTGTTGCAGTGCCAGAATGGAGACAGAGAGGTGCTCGCTCTTTCTCAAGTGTGTATAAAATTAGTTTTCAGGTAGATAAGAAAGGGTTATAGGGATAAAGGCATGCCCAGTAGTTGTAGGGAGGAAGAAACAGATATCTTAGTTATTCCCATAAATTAAGATCCTGAGATTAATTAATTACCGAGACTTTTATTTCCTAGGAAGACAATGAATGGAGGCTGATAGCTTGAGCTGCATTCTGTGAGCTTTGCATGATTTCTGTACAGATGGATCCACATAAATTCCCCTCCGGCCAAACTCCTTTTTTCAGGAGACTCAGTAGAATTCTCAAGTTTATAGCCATAGGATAATCTACATAACCTTTCTTTTCAAAATTGCATTTCACCTCTGATGAATAGATAATATTTTTTTTAAATCTCAAGCAAAAAAAACCCCAAGCCTCAAGCAAGAATTTTCCTCTCAAGAGATATAAAGTATTGCCAGATGCTCTCTAAAATCTACCAATGCCAGATTTAAAAAAATAAATATTCAAGGTGCTTAAATGGACAGTGATAAAAATTCTCAAAGAAGAACTATAATGGACCCTTTCCTCCTGGCTCTATTGCATTCTCATTTCTGACCAACAGAGTTCCATCACTTAGGATGGCAGGGAAGAGTTGGCCTCTGGAAAGACAATGCCATGCATTTGCACAAATTATCAATACTGCACCTTTCTCATTCTTTAATAGGTGTGGATGCTACAACCACTCTTTTCTCTATGATACTCTGGGAACAGAGGGCTTCAGGGGAATGAGAAGTGTGATAAAGACAAAAAAGCATAAGTGGTGAGGAAGATATTCAAGGCTGCCTTGAGGTTTGATATTTATAATTTATTTTCCATTCAAAATGTGAAATCTGTAGAAGACTTAGTCCTCTCTTAGTCTTAGTCACTCTAGGCAGAGAATTAAATGGACTCTGAAGTTAAAAGGGAGAGATGTAAAATGTAAGTTGTTGCTAACTAGGGAGCGATGTGTGGGGCTGTAATTAGGGTGGAAGCAAATAGTAGGCTGTCTATCAGGGAAAGAGCAGAGAAGTGTTAGACCAGAATATTCTACCCACAAACCAGGCTGGAAAACCCTGGAAAACACACTGCACATAGTGCTACCATTCCCAAGAGTCCTGTGCATGTGCACTTCTGTCACTGTGTGCTGGGTTTCTCACAGCACCAGCTCCTGGATCCCTATTGGGAGATCTCAGGTGACATCTGAGTGTTCATTTCCAAAATTGTCTTTGAGTAGCACAGCACTGAGTGGTAATCAAAAAGTCTTGTACAGGCAGGGCAAATGAATGATATCTACTCAAAAACAAGAAAACAAAGATATTATTTTAAAATATATGATTTTTTAAGCACCATCTATAATTGTTGTCAGTGCTGAGAATGTGGTGTCAGCAGTGTAGCATGAGCAGTCGTGCTGGGAGGACAGCCTCTAACAAGCTGGAAAAATCCATCCCCTTTGTCACGAGGGCAAGCTGCTCATGTCACTTTTCCTCCCTGGGCAGAGAAAACCAAGTGAAGGAGATGATGCAGAATGCTCAGCCTACAGGTTTATTCATTTTTGCAGAAGTAAAAAATTACACAGAATTGCTGATAGTTTGAGGAGTTAAGGGATTTGAACCATCATATTTAAATACAGATAACTTCAAGTTGCATGCAGAATTTCCAATCAGACAACAGATGGTTAGAGATGATTGAAATTTTTTTTAAAAAAATTTTCATAAAAATTTTCCTGAACATTTCCATGCAGATGATGTTTGATTCAAAAGAGATTTCCAATACAGGCTGGGGTTTTTGTTTATTTTCATTTCATCTCTGTTCTAACAGATCTGTAAAACTGAGCTCATGTTAATTTGTTGCTGAAAAGATTATATAAAACATCATACTTTTTACCTGCATGATGGTTTTCAGCAATGGATCTTTCACTTTTCTGTTTCCTAAACAAATTTCATGTTAATGGAGCTGCTCTGTATTTTATTATATAAATAGATCTGCACTGTATTTTGTTATGGACTCAGGCAGCTCATTAGTCTGAATGGAATAGAAGATTTTTTTCTATTTATCCAATACTCGTCGTACCCAATAAGACCTCAGTTCCCAAATACAAATAGATTGTTACCATGAAAATGTTCTTTCCCTTTATTCAACAGGAATGTCTGAATTCTACTCTTTATTTATTATGATAAGCTTAATTAAGATGTAGAAGAGATTATTGAGTCCTGTTATAGACATAATTATGGATATATTTTAAGTAGTTTTGATAAATATTCAGTGAAATTATCCTCAGTATTCTTCCACCAAGGAGGCTGGCTGAAGATCTCTTGAGAACCATTATAGGCCCTAAAGTGTACAGCGCCCTTAGCTATAAGTTTTTTACTTAAAAAACCACCCAAACCAATAAAAAACCCTCACAATAATTGTCCTGTTTTCATGTTTTCTAATACTCCATTCATAGAACTTCCTATATTCTCATGGCCATTTATAACACTAAAACAAATTTCTCTTGATGTGAGAAAATTTCTTTCAACCAAGAAAAAGGGAAAAATAAAGAGGGATACTTCTAAAATAAGAAATTAATTTTAAAAGATGAAAGAAACCCTGTAAGTTATTTTCAGGAACTAGAATTTTGCTTATTTGGTTTCACTGAAGGCAAATTATTATACTTCACTTTGAATTTACCTTTTACAATGTTTCAAATTGAAAGGCAAAATTTTCTAAGTTCAATATTGATCAAGGCTTCATTCTTAAATGAATGGCTGGAGAGAAATTTCCTTAAATATCTAATTGCATAATCAAAACATAAGAAGTAAATAAATGTTTCTACACTAACTGAAGTTGTACAGTACTTATTGGTTTTAAAAGAGATCAATATTAGTTAAAAATCAGCAGGAAAGTTTTAGACTGAAAATATATTTAAGAAAAACAAAAGATTTTTTAGACCTATAGGAGTTTCCTGATGTTTTCAATGGATGTATTTCAACATTCCCGATTCATCTCACAACAGCAAAACACTTAGAAAAGGACTCAATTCTTCTAATTCTATCTTCTTAGAAGTTAAACATCTAATCAAAATTCATTATCCTGGGCTGATATCTGCAAGTCCCACTTGCAGATAATGTGGGGTTGAAGCAGACCTAGAGTGTGGGTTTGTACATCTGAAAAATATCCCAAGGTTAACACACTAATTTCCTGTCTGGAAACAAATACTTTCTCAATAATATCATCTCTATTCATAGACATTGAAACAGATTATTTCAAAATCAGAACTTTCTTGAATTTCCATTATATGTTAAAAATAAGGTGTTTGTTCAAAGTCAAAAATGGTGAGTTGCTGGCTATTTTAAATGCCAATTTTACCTGGGATGTAGGAATTTAATCTTTAAAACTAATTCTGGCATAGTCTACCAAGTCTACCAATATTTTATTATGCTCACATATTCTTCTTATATTTTTCAGCCTTGTCTTCCTCAATCTCACAGTGCATTGTGCAAGAGAATTCAGCTTTCATTGAGAAAACAGAGTCATTCTTGGCTTTATTTGAAATACAGCATATGCACCTATGTATAAGGTAAGTTACAATCTGGAGGGTTGGGGGGAAGAGTTTTTATCCTAAATTAGAAAGAAAAAAAATAATCATACAATAAAAATATCTTTTAAAAGGTAAGAGAATAATATTATCATGAATGTGATAGAAAAAGTGAATATGCTGCATAGCTTAAAATGTGAAGTTTTATGACCATTTGGGAGGCAAAGTTGAAGAGCAGACTGGACTTTATTTCCTAAACACCAAAATACTCAACCATCTAAAAGCCAAAATAATTCCTTTTTTCTTCTTAAGTCATTATGACAGATCAAATACTGGAGTTAGCTGATGCTGATATTTGCACATGTTCAGCATAATATTAGTTCCTAGTTGTAGCTCACAGACAAAATCCCTAGACATACTATTACAAAAAAAATCACCTTGCTTTTTTTAATTTTCTGGGTATTAAATGAATTTCCTTTATGCTACTTTTCTTTTATTTAATCTTCTTGAAAAATACTTTCAATTTTCATATGTTCTTGCTTGTCTTTCCACACTTTCCTCTGCTCTGACCTCACGTTTTCAGACTCCTGAAGCACAAAATCAGCTTTTCTCACTCTGAATGGGAAGTTAAGTAGCAGCAGGTCTGCTCAGGGCGCTGTGTTGCATGAGTTAAACACTGAAATTGGCCACAGCCACTTGTGAGCTCTGGTGCTTTCAATAACACTCCCATTTTGTTACGTTTGTGAGGAGCAATCTCCAGCAATGCCCTGTGGGATCGAGGTGCAGAAGAGCTGCAGTGCTACCACTACTGGTATTTTTAGTTTCCAAGGGTCTGGTGGTTTTGTGCAACACACTGAATTGATGTAAAATATGGCAATATCATTACCTTCTCATGAGGTTGTCTTCATCCTTAAATGAACTGCCAGTTGATAAACTGCTTTTCAATAAATACTGCAAGTGAGAGAAGGTCCAGTATATACCTAAATGACATTAGTGAATAAATCAGGACTCACAATCCCCCATCACTCATCATATGCCTGGCTCAAGTGTGCCCCACACTTGTGTCTTCTTTATGGCACTTGAAAGTCACTGCATTGATGAGCAGCCACAAAAGAGAATCAGTCATGAGGAATCACTCCTCATTTCTATTCTATTCCCAGATGCCTTTAATCTTGCTTTGTGGAATTCTGTCCAGATGGCCAGGGACCAGGATCCTTTCAAAAAGCAGGTGGTTTCTAACCCATGGTCTTGGCAAAGATTTATACATATAAATAAAATACATCCTGGATGATAATGAAGATTCAAAACAAGATATTATAAAGGTATCATGAAGTGTTTAACAATGCTTTGTACATGCATACATGTTTAAGATGTCTGTTAGGAAAAATTATCCATGCCTAATGCTGAATAGACATCACAGAACTAGTGATTCTGCCCTACTATTGTGGAAAGAGAAAATAGAACAAAGTAGCAAGGTTGCAATTCCACTGAGTCATGAGGAACAGCTGCCTAGCAGAGCTTTCTGGACACAGCAGTTAAAGTGTGGATGTGCTTTACTGGAGCTTTGCTCCCTGAGCCCTACCTGTGACACAGCTGTGACCCTGATTGTGCTCCGAAGTCAGGGCTCAGTCACACAGCTGGCATCGCTGTGATGCTCACAGATGCATTCTCAGACACAAGCTCTCTCAAAAATCTTTGCACCAGAGTATGAATTGAGAAGGGGGTTCAATGCAACAACTTTGGAAATATTTTTAGACAGCAGTAGAAACCTCAGAGGTCAGGAGATGAAGAAAACCCTAGTGCAAGGGTTTGATATTTCTCTCTGCTGGTGATAGAACAGCAAGTACAGCTTAGAGCAATGGACAGCTTTAAAGCCTCGGGCTTTCAAGCCAGGCATGGATGGGGATCAGACTCCCTGCTTATGTGAAAGTCAGCAAGGTGAGCCACTTGAAATCTATCTTTGGAGGTAACCTCTGGAGTCATCTGTATTATCATTAATGTTGAAGGATTTCATTAGGTGCTCAGCAGAGAAGAGCAGCCCAGCAGGTTTCATTTATAGTCTCCCTTGCACAGTGTGAGAAATACAAAATGAAGGCACTTTTAAAGATCTCCTGAAGATTTGTTACCAAAGAGAGCTGGGCTGGCTTTCCAGTGTATTTTCTAGGCTTTAATTTCTGTCAGGCAGGAATGGCAGGCTGAGGTGGAGTACTTTAACTACTGATCTTCTCCTGGAGTTAGTTGCCTGAGTTAAACCAGACCCTTCTTATGAAACTAGGAAGACAGGCACTCTAAATCCAGTGCAGTAGCAGGAGCTTGTAAAATAAAATTCAAGTCCAAGCACAGACATATAAAAATAATCTTCCCAAAGCATCATTCTTTCAACCCTTCTACTTCCAATACACACAGACCCAAAAATCTGCAGTGTGTTTGGTTGGCTGATTTGCCAGCTGGGGGCTGAAGATCCCTATCACTCAGAGACCTACAGGTGGAATCACAAAATATTCTGTGTTAGAAGGGACCCACAAGGATAACAAAGTCCAACACTTATGTGAATGGCCCATACAGGGATTGAGCTCATGACCTTGACATTATTAGGACCCTGTTCTGACCAGCTGAGCTGAGCACAGGGTCTGAGAAACTGCTGAGGTTTTAGGTCAAGTTTCATGCAATTTTTTGACACTGTCAAGAAGAACAGAAACCCCACTGTAAATGGGTTTTAAAAACTACAGTAGGGTTTAAAAGTCCTGCACAGGTGTTTAAAATAGCAGTTTGGGCTAAATAAGCAAAGGAACTATTGTTGCTTTGAGGTCTTATTTCGTATTTACAGCAAAATTTCATATTTACTCCAAAAGCTGCAGATATTAAAGTTCAAAGACAGTGTGCTTCTCATTTCCCTTTGAAAAAGGTTGTTTATTCATCCGTATGTACTGATATAATTTATTCAGGCTGCATCAATGAAAATTTGGGATAAATAATGTATTATACTTATCTGACAATTAATGATTAATTTCTATTCAAAATAAAGAAATAAGTTATGTTTCATCAGTCTCAAACTAATGATTCAATTTAATTATAAATAATTCAATACTTATGTAAATCACACACTTTTTTTGGAAAGCTTCTAGCAAGAAGCAGTCAAAAGGCAAAGCAACAGCATTTTCTGATTTCAAAAAGCCAAAAATGATACATGTGCTTCCAGTGGACACACCTGCAAACTCTGTTCTGCTCCTTTGCTCCTCAGTTCAGCGACAGATTGGTTGGGTTGAGACTAAGGGCATAACCCATTGTGATATACACTTCATGTGTACATCAGCTGAGTGTTTCCCCCAAAAGCCAAGAAAATAAACAAGCTCCACAAGAAAAGTGGATAATGTGATCTTCCCCTTACGGCTGGAAAACTGCATCAGGGAGAAAAATTAAGAGATTGTGCAGAAACCTGATGAAAGAGTTAGAAATGGAATCCATGTTTCTTGAATCCTACAATACTATATGTAATCCTCCAAAAGTAACAACTTTCTGTGCAGCTGGGGGCAAACATACATAGTATTTTTTTTTAAGTAGAAATTTTATTAAATGATACACATACATACATATATACAAATATAAAAATAAGTTTATTTATGCATGCTAGCATCCTTTTTCATTATTTACATAAGGAGTGGAATCAGGCAAAAAAGGTAAACTATAAAAGCAGAAAATGGAACTATGCCAAGTATACATAATTATGATGCCCTACTTCGGGCCATGAAAGCATTTTGGCAAACATGAGAAAATGGTTCTAAAGGTTGTGCCTATAATGTTTAAATTAATTTTCAATAATAAAATGAAATCAATTTAAAAGGCATCTTAGGAGGTAGGGTATGATAGCCAAAACCGCAGAAGAACAACTCCAGCAACAGCTGAGTGGCTGCCAAACCGTATGCCAGTGTGAAGTACAACAGAAATGTGTGAACAACAGATTTGAAAAAAAAGGTAGGAAAAAAGACACCTGTGATTATCATTCTAGCAAAAAGGTAGCAGCTTAAAATATATGAAAAGACCTTGTTTGGCCTATGTCACTAAGTTTAAAACATAGCTTTAATGATACTCACAGACTATAAAACTGTAAAAGATTTCCTCTCCATTCAGAAATAAAAATAGCAAGTTTTAGAATTGAGAAATAAACAGGTATACTTTTACTATCTTATTTCAACAGAAGATCCTCTCTCTCACAGTGAACCAGCATGGATCTCCATGTCCCTGTTGCAAATGGGACTAATAAAGCGCCCAACAGAAACTACATGAGAAATAAATTTTATTTAGAAATCATGGAGAACTACCACGGAGGGTTTGTTTTACACAAATCCTGTGGGTTCAGCAGATTCCCAGCACATATCCCAATTTTAGAAGCTGTTGACTACAAGAGGCTTAAATCCCTCAAGAATCAACTTGATTGGGACATCTTACTCTTTTTCCTGCTCTTAACTGTGAAGATGATCTACTTTGCTTGCGAAATAATGATTTCTCCCTTAGAACTGTTACTGGCTTGCACCAAGTAGGAAATACATTTGAGTTATTGCTCATGGGAACAGTCTTGCTGTGGGTGGCATTAAGCCACTGACTAGCCTCAGGAGAACATCAAGTGGAGTTAAAATCAATACTGGTGTTTTAAAGGAATCTCTCTTGAGGATTTCAGTGCCATCTGCCAAGGCAAGGGAACACAGCAACAACCCCACCTGCTTTTGGGACTGCAAAGCATTTTCAGTGTGGTGGTGGCACCTTTCGCTAGACCTGCTTGCTCAAGGCTTTATCCAACCTGGTCTTGAACACTTGCAGAAATGAAGCAGCCACAACTTCTCTGAGCAACCTGTCCCACTGTCTCACCACCTCCAGAGTAAAAAATTTCTTCCTAATATCTAATTTAAACCTGTCCTATTTCAGTTTAAAGCCACTTCTTCTTATCCTGTCACTACATGCTCTTGTATTAAGTATTATCAGCACTTATCTGCCAGCCAGACCCACTGAATGGTGTCTGATCAAGCTGGGCTGAAGCGAGGTCTAGCACAGCTTTGTGGCAGTGCACTAGCCATGGGTACAAACAGCTGACCTGGAACCTTCTGATGACAACAATCTGAGGGGTGGAACTGGCACACCTGAAGGACAGGATGTCATCCAGGAGGGCCTGACAAGCTCAGGAAGTGGGACCATGAGGATCTCATGAGGCTAAACAAGGCCAAGTCCAAGGTGCTGAACCTGGTGTGCAGCAACCTTCAGTACCAACACAGACTGGGGAATGAACAGACCCAGAGCAGCCCTCCTGAGAAGGACTTAAGGGCTACTGGTGGGTGAGAAGCTGACATGACCCAGCCATGTGTCCTTGCAGCCCAGAAAGCCAAATGTGTCCTGATTGCTTCCAAAGCACCGAGGGAGGAGATTCTGCCCCTCTGCTCTGCTCTGGTGAGGCCCCACCTGCAGGGCTGCATCCAGCCCTGGGTTCACAGAATGGGAAGGACCTGTTAGAGCCAGTCCAGAGGAAACCACCAAGATGATCAGAGGGATGGAGCATCTCTGCTATGAGGAAAGGCTGGGAGAACAGTTCAGCAGAAAGGAGAAGGCTGCGGGGTGACCTAAATGTGGCCTTCCAGCACCTGAAGGATGCATACAAGAAACATAACAGCGTGTAGTGACAGGATAAGAAGAAGTGGCTTTAAACTGAAATAGGACAGGTTTAAATTAGATATTAGGAAGAAATTTTTTACTCTGGAGGTGGTGAGACAGTGGGACAGGTTGCTCAGAGAAGTTGTGGCTGCTTCATTTCTGCAAGTGTTCAAGACCAGGTTGGATAAAGCCTTGAGCAAGCAGATCTAGTGAAAGGTGTCCCTCTCCATGGCAGCAGGCTGGAACAGGATGACCTTTAAAATCCCTTCCAACCCAAGATATTACATGATTTTATTGCAAGTCATAACAACACTCAAGGATTTGTCCAGCTCAACCCCAAATTGTTGTTCATTTACACCAACTGTGGGTAACACATAGAAGGGATTTGATAATGACCATGAAACAGCTGGAACTCTTTCCTGTTACTTTGGCAGTACAGGCAATGAGAAACATCACAGAGCCTGCAATGAGAAAAAATGCCAAATGTGCATTTATGGTTCTTTAAATATTGAAAGACATTAAAAACCATACCTAGGAACTGAAAAGGGGGAAGAACACCAGTACAATGTAGTACAGTTCTTCTGAAAAATGTTTTTATTGTTTATAGAAGTTTGAGTTTAATTAAGTACTTGATTTTTTTTTTCATTTTACAACTTCATGCCTGGTTTCTCTTGGCTTAAACAAAAGCAATATCTAAGATCCCCAAATGAATATGTGAAATGGAAACAGGGTAGAACTGAGGCAGTTGCTTAGCTTTCTAAGGTGAAATAATATCTGTGGAAAAGTTTCTTGCCATGTAAATGCCACCCATTTTTCTCTACTTACAATCCCCCATTCAAAGCTCTGCAAAAGCTACAGAATTCTTCTGCAAACTTCACATATTGCATTTGTAATTAATACCTCATACTTCAAGAAGATCTGTTTGAAAGACAAGTTTTGCCATTCTACTGAAAATTTTGTCCATATTAAATGAGCATGCTTTTATATTCAGGAAATTGTTTTCCAGTATCTTGGTACTATTGATCTTCTTTCTGAATTAGTTGTTTACATAATTTTTGATTTCTACTGAGTTTGAGTACACACAGTCTTAGTTCTCTTTGATCCTTTGTCCCCAAACACCTCATCTTCCATCTAGATCACATTAGTAGATCCCACTGTACTCCCACAGTTAAAACTCCCTGCTCTTTCTTCCAAATGGCTGTGAACTCAGAGAACTCCCCACTTTGCTCTTTGTGCTTCCTTCCAGCCCTTCAATGTAAGGGCCCAGATTCAACAGGACAGATAGTGAACATTCATATTTCAGCTTAGCTTAGAGCTCTATAGCTTGGACTATTTATGACACTGGTTTTGTTTTTCTGAATAAAAATACATGCATTTGAGTCCTTTGAATCTAAGATCTAAAACTCAGTTTCTGTACTTTTTTGGCTACTCCTTTATCCCCTATGAAGTGCAGGAGAGAACGACTTTCAGAAACATTTCTCCCTTTTTTATTTACAGTTTGTAGGCTTAAATGTCTTCACACTGCACTTGTGTATCTTCATTCAGGGAAGCCAGATAAATTTAGTTTACATACATGGATTTTAGGCATTTAACATGAATGTTTGAATTTCCTGTTTTCTTTCTAAAGCCTTTGGTTAATCATGGTGCCCTACTTAGCTGAACCTTTTTCAAGAGCTGCTCCTAACTGTGACTGTGTTTTGTACTCTATAATGTTTATGATACATGACAAATATCATTTATCTATGAAATTTCACAACAAAAATGAAAATTACTTTGCCTTTTGTTTTTCAGTACAGCAGATCAACAGTTGTTATGAGGAAAAAACACCATAGTAATTGTACATCTGGATATTAGCTGTGACTGTAAAATTCAGTATTGGAGAACATTTATCTTTTAGAGATTTTAATTTTTTTCCAAATTCCTCATTAAAATGATCTTCAGAGGCTATTTCATAAAATTCTTATCCTGTCTTGAATGTTCTGGTTCATATCACAGCTCCCAGTATCAGTAAATTAGCCAGCCATACAAATATTCACCTTTGTTTCAAATACTAAGGATTGAAGTCTAATGCGAAAAAGTAAAGGTAATTAATAGCAACAGAAGTGCCACTAATTCACAGCAGGTCTATAAAATGAAAAATAATAAGAAGCAGATTAAAATCACCTGCTCTAATCTACACCTTCTTTTTAAAGCTTCCTGTCAGTACAGTGTCAGAAGTATGTATTCACTGTGACCCTGGGGAAATGCAGAAACCTCTGCTCCTGTGGCCCCAGTAGCTGTAAAGACATCTCATAAAAATGAAGATGCAGCTGATACAGGGACTGTTTCTGCACACCCTGGAACAGCACTGTGGCGGCTGCTGCCACACCCTAGGTATGATGGTGGTACTGGGGGTGCTGGGGGTTAGATCCATCTGTAGCTGTTGGTGAAATCCTCAAAAACTTGCAGAAAAGCAGGCGTCTCAAGAAGTATCCCATGGTTCAGAACCACTGGCATGTAGCTGAGAAAGAGGACTCCTGCACAGCACTGAACCCCCAGGTTGGAGGGTTTGTGTCAATGGATCTCTTCTCTCTTTCCATGCTAGGCTGTATGCTTCAAGCCCAGTATCATCCACTGCTGCTAATTGCACCAGTTTTGTAGAAAACATAAAAAAATACAGGACCAATACTATGTTTGAACCTACACATAAAGAAATGTGTTTAAATTTCCCTTGAGAGTGAATAGAAATCTTTCCCACCCCTTTTTTATCGGCATTTGGAAGATTCTGTGGCTGATTTTTTGGGCGATTTTTTCCCCAGTGTGTTTGTATTGTACAGCTCTTTCACTGTTCTGTAAATATAAAGCCATTGAAGCAGACTGCACGGAGCTCTTCTCTTTTCCCCTCTTCCCCTTTCCTCCAGCATATTCATTTCCCTGCCTTGCTGTCCACAAACTGCAGGCTACCAGAGCCCATTTATTTTGACATGCACTCAGCCCTGGCCCTTAGTTTCTCCCTTAACTGTTTATACTTATACCAAATTTATCATGCTTCTTTCCTCCCTTCACTCTAAGAACCAGTCTTAAAAGTGTAGAACTCAACAGCCAGCATAAACAGAACAGACAACTGGGGATGCAAACATCATAAAGTCACCCCAGGACAGACATCTCGAATCTTTGTTTTCAATGTCTGCCATTAGCTGTGGGTCCCTGGAGGAAAGAGTAAGAAAGAATATCAAGGGTTGATCAAGTCCTTTAGAGCAATAGCAGGAAGTCTTTGGTTGCTATAGGGCTGAAGGACAATACAAGAACCCATACAAAGCAAAACATAGACACATTTGCAGCAGCAGCAGCAGTGTGGTTTCATTCTCCACATTCAAAGCCAAGGAACTCAACTTACTCTACACCAGCCACAGAGTGCTCATTACTGGTGGTAGTGGGGTGACACACAAGAGTTTCCTAGAGAAGATCTGTGTTTTACTGAAACTACCTTAAATATTTTGGGTGAATCTTTAAGGTAGACAGTGCACATTAAAAAACACTAATTGCATAATATAATCTTAAATACATTGTAATTGGAAAATAGCCCTGTATTAGCACATTTAAGTTATGTACTTTTTATGAACTCTAGTAGACAATATGAATTTTAATTAGGATTTTTTTTCTGTACTGGAAAAGAAAATAATTTTAAAAGGATGTAACTTTTTACTAATTTGTTTTTTCATTCTGATTTCTCAGCTAAATAATGAACTATGTTAGAAAAATACTTTATTACATATTTGCCCAAGAGTCCTAAATGATTCAATAGGAACTGCTTGTTCTTTCACAGAATAGCCAAAACAAGCTAATTCCAGGCTAAACTAACTTATTCAGTTCAACTCCACCTGAATTTCTTCTCAGAAGTTCATTAATTCTACTGATTCATCAATAATTTCCCATAAATATAATTACCTAAACAATGATATGAGGCTGTTCCTTAAAATGCTGTGAAGAACATGAGTGCAGGTCCATCTGACAGGTCCCACTACAAGACCTGGTGCAACCCAATTCCATGCTGATTGTGAGAAAAATCCTCAATGGCATTTCATCAGTTGTCTCCATGATAGAAGTGGGCAGAGCAGAGAAAAGCCTCTGGGAGTCTTGACAGGAAACAAGCAGTATCTCAAGGTCTGCTCTCACCTAGGGTGAGAGCAACGCCATTTAACACAGATGCTCTTCCCCTACTTTTGATTCCCTCCTGGGAAATAATGATTATTTGAATTCCTGAATGTCCAGCTCCCAAATGATAATGTTTCAGAATTAAGTTACAAATACAGAATACAATCGTTTAAGGAATTACCAGGATGCAAACAGCTCCAAAATAGCTAAGCCTAAACTCTGAAATATTTCCATTCATGTCTGTGCTGGGTAGATCCTGTTTTCCAGCTCCTGTAACATCCTTTCCTTTCTCCTCCCCACACCAGAGATATAATTAGTATGATGTTTGTTCTTCATAATAATTCTTGATCTGCTGTTCTGAAAGAAAAAAAAATAATCCTTCTTGCGGAATTTCATGGGAAAATTATATTTGTCATATGTCATCAACGTTGTATAGTACAACGTATATAAAACAAAGTCACAGTTAGGAACAGCTCTTGAAAAAGCTGCAGCTAAGTGGAGCATCATGATTAAAAGCACTCCAGTGTTAGCCAGAGGGAGTTCATGTAGGAAGGATCCAGTTGGCTGAGGGAAGTCTGGGACTCCCAATAATACCATAACACAACCTCTTAGCACAGTGTAGCCAATTGTGTTTAAGCCAATGTTTAAAGCTGTTCTGAACAAGGCTTCTTAAATTTGTTGAGAAGTATTGCTAAAGGGCAAAATCATTCTCTGCCTTCAAACTAACTTACTAAAAGGCAAATTCACAAAAGCACAACTGGGCTGAGGTAATGAAGCATCCATTCCTGCAAGCTCTCACTTCATACAGCAATACTCAAAATGGCAATGAACTTAAATAAAAATAGTAAACTTAATGATCAGGGTGGCATCGGAGGCTTGATGAATGAGTATTATGAAAGGAACTTCAAGAACACTGCCCCTTGCTTTGTGACTTCTGGTTTCTGAGCAATATAGTTGTATACTTCTGCATCATTAGTGGGATATAAATATCTCTTCAGTTGACCTCTAAGATTATCTGCTGTGAGGATATACATCATTTTGCACAACAGCTGCAAGTGTGAATGTTTTGACCAGACTTAAGCAAAAAAATACCGGAAAAAAAAATCTCACAAAGAGACTTTGATGTTTGGTGGTAGAAGATAATTGGGACTTTGTCATTGATGTAGAATATTGTGCCAGATCCTGAATTTAAACAGTAAAGGCAAAATCCAAAGTGCTAAATTGTAGCAATTGTGTTAAGAATAGGGTAGAAGTATCTCAGTGTATTAAGGCATGGGTTATACAGTGCAAGACGTTTCTCTAAGTCTGATGCTGCAGAGCTTTTATCTTTTCAAAGTGTAAAATTCATGGTAACCAAGTTAAGCAATTTCTGGTTTAAAAAAATAGTTCTGTAGATGATTCATTGTGCTCTGAAAAGCCTTTCAAGGGAGAAGTACAGCCGTTGGAGCAGGACAACACTAAAGATCTGTGTATGAAGACCAAATGTTTTAGACTGAATTTTTCTGTCACCTGTCATCTGGCCCCACTACACAGGATAGCATGGAGTGTCCATTAGTTAGTTTTTATAGATTTCACATTTTTATTTCTACTGTGTTCTGTTGGTTCAATTCACTTCCAGAAAGTGAGCTGGACAGGAAGTATAAGTTCTTACAGCCTGATAAATGTTGCTTCTTAGATCATAATTACATCATTAGTGGAAGAGTGCTGACCATAATTACATTTTCTAGTCTATCTATATATTTCTAGAGAAAACCTTTATGTATTCCTATAGTGTTTCGAATCAAGTTAATAGCCCTTTTTTTTGTAATTAAAGTGGGATGAGATAAGAATTAATTGTTGATTTATACACAGGCAGAAAGGAGAAATGAAACTGGATGAAGTTACAGTTCAACATAAAACATTGCTTTTAAGCTATTTCTTTTCCTTAAAGTTTTGTCCTCAAACATCTACTAATGCATCCAGCTCTCAGAGAGTAAACACATAGTGATATATGTGATGGGTTGACCCTGGCTGGATGGCACCAAAGCCACTCTATCACTTCCCACCTCATCTGAGCAAGGGAGGGAAAATATAACAAAAGCCTCACGGGCCAAGAAAAGGACAGGGAGAGGTCATTCCCCAGTGACTGTCATGGGCAAACGGGATTCAACTTCAAAAAATTAATTTAATTTATAACCAATAAAATCAGAGTAAGGTAAAGAGAAATAAAACCCAAATTTTAAAACAGCTTCTCCTCGCCCCTCCATTTTCCCAGGTTCTGCTTCACTCCAATTCCTCTCCCTCCTCTCCCCTCATCCTCCCCAGCAGCACAGGGGGACAGTGAATGGGGCCATGGTTAGTTCATTACATGTCTCTGCTGCTCCTTCCTCCTCAGGTCAGGACTCCTCACACTCTTCCACCGCCCTAATGTGATCCCTCCCAAGGGATGCAGTCCCTCAGAACAGGTTGTTCCGGTGTGGATCCCCCATGGGGTCACAAGTCCTTCCAGCAAACCTGCTCCAGTGTGGGCTCCTCTCTCCATAGGCCACAGGTCCTGCCAGGAGCCTGCTCCAGGGTGTGCTTCCCACCGGGTCACAGCCTCCTCAGGCACCCACCAGCTCCACTGTGGGGTCCTCCATGGCTGCAGGTGGATCTCTGCTCCCCCATGGTCCTTCATGGCTGCAGGGGCACAGCTGCCTCTCCATGGGCTGCTGCAGGAGAATCTCTGCCTGAAGCACCTGGAGCACCTCCTGCCTCTGCTTCTGCACTGACCTTGGGCCTAAAGGGCCCTTTTGCAGTTCCATAGAATTTTTCCCCTTTCTTAATTCTTTTATCCCAGAGCTGTTACCGCCATCACTAATGGGCTTGGCCTTGGCCAGCAGCAGCTCCATCTTGGAGCCATCTGGCACTGGCATTTTTGATATAGGGATTCTGGCAGATTCTCACAGATGTCACCTCTGTAGCTGCCCCCACTCCCAAACCCTTGCCATGCAAACCCAATTCAAAATATAACATAAGACATTTGACAGTCTAGACAAAGTGCATGGCCAGTTATAACTATTCTTTTCCCTCAGCCATGCAGTCAAATCTTGATTATAAACTGCTGGAAAACTTCAATTGTGATACCACATTTAATAAATTACTAGATGCATTCTTAACAAAACTTGCAATCAGTCTTCTGATTCATTTGTATAGGTAAACATTAATTTCACACATCCTCTTCCTGAGCACTGTTTATTCTTGGCTTGTTCCAAGGTCTCGTGGATTTCTGGCTGAAATTGTCACTGCAAAATTCAGCAAAAAAAATTGCAGAGCCAGGAGATCAGAATTCTGCCACAGAAAGATTAAGAGCAATATTAGCAAAACTATGGATAAAAGAAACTCCTTAGAAATTAAAATATTAGAGTTATAGTCTCAGTCTGTAATGTCTCTACAGGTAGTTGTAAAAAATTCTATCTAGAACTTGGTAACATGATATATTATGGCATAAGATGTGTGTTCACCATGCTCCTTGAAAGTACTTTTTTTAGAACCTGACGGCACATGTTGTACAAGGACCACCCTGAGCAGCAAGAAATAACTGGCAGCAGGTGAGACTCGTGCTTGGAAAAGCCATCTGTTCCTGTAACCTGCCTCAGCACTCCCCAAGCAGCATCCTCCCAACTCTGCAGGCAAAGGTATGTGTGGTCTAATCCTTCACCAGAACACTTCCCCATGGAGAAGCTGTAAATACTCTGCCATCCACCTGCTCAGTGATACCAGATTGCTCTTCCAAGTTCACCCATGATTCGCTGTTCATTTGGTTCTCTGAAGGATGAAAATAAACTTAATTGCTTTAGTTCAGTAAGGGAGAATCTGTTGGTAAAAATGGGGTGCAAATTCACTGAAATATATTCATTTACTAATAATTATATAAATTCTTAAGAAGCATCTTTCACTGAGGATTCTTTTCAAAAAGAAAGGCACAGAATACAAATGCAGTGGTGAGAAACGATAACAAACACTTGCACCATCCCTGATATTAGAATGATGCAAGAGATCATACCTAGATGTCATACTTTTATAAATGTGATCCGCTGACTTGATTTCATCTATTATTCACCAACAAAGATTGTATATGACAGTCACAAGCACCTTAATTGAAACTAATTACTGAAACTCAGGAATGTTTGAAGAATACACATTGGTCAATTATCAAGATCATCCAAGATAAAAGGAGTCTTGTACATGATTAATTTTTTAAGAAGGTATTTTAAATTAAATTTCATTCATGGACTAATTGGAAAACACACTTATACAATCTCTAAAATTCTATTCTGTTCAAACAATTAGAACTGTAACTTGGACAATGCTACTGCACTTTGTGAACAGTAAAAACATTGAATGCTATTCTTGCTTAAAAAAAATCAGAGCAACTCTGCATACAAAGCAAAATCACCATAATAGTAAATATCACAGAGATTGCATAACACTTAATCAGATGAATAGATGTGCGTTACAATCTGGCAGCATTACAATTACTGGAACACAGCAAACCTGTCACTTCATATTGCTTGATCATTTTGAAGCCCTGGAGCTGGTATTGTTTTATCCATTCTTTTTCCTTACCTTTTTTTTTTTCTGAGAAAACCACATGAAACCACTATGGTTGCACTGGATTCCTGTTTCTGTGCTGTATTACAAATGTCAAGTGGGAAATCTGAAATTTATTAAGGACTCAAGTCAAAACCAAGATGTAAAAATCGGGTTGTCATACAGGCACAGCACAGAAAGCCGTGTCATGTAGCTTTAGGGGATGCAACATCCACAACTCCGGAAGAGAGATCTTAGAGCTGTCAATGTCAGGCCTCTGAATCTGTGTGCAGCAATAGCTGAAGTGGGATAACAGAGCAGTGAGCAGTGTAAGGAAGGCTATTTGGATGAAAACAGACACTGAATAAAACTTTGGGCATCCCAAAGTTTTTTTATTATGGTGTGTAGTTGTGATCCTTTCCTTTTTTTTCCCCTCAAGAAAGACAAAGTGGAATTATAGAAGCTACAGAGAATGGCATTTAAAATGTTTAAGCAGCTGCCTTAAGAAGAGAGACAAGATACTTTGAAACTTCAGTTTGCCAAGGAGAAGATTGGAGAGTGATATTGTTGGTACTTACAAAAAACATGAATAGTACAGTAAGTTAAGATGGAAGATTAACTATATGGAGACCTCAGGAGATAGTCTTCTGACCTCAGAAAGTCATTTGGTCCTACTTTCTGCTCAAAAAAGGGCAACTTCAGATATGGAAGTTTGTGTAGATTGAGAATGGAGCTGGCATTCACCAAGTCCAGCAATATTACAAATAAGGAGCATTGAAACTGATTGGCAATAAGTTAAATCCGATAAAAGAAAGTCCTTTTTTACATAGAGAGTAATGAGAATTTCTGTTATGGTAGATTTTGCAGACTGAAAATTTAGGGATATTCAAGAAGCTGTTAGGCAAGTTCACAGACAACAGATGCACAGCCAGATCACAAAGGTGTATGCAGGCATGGACCTTGTAACATCTCCAGTCTACTTTTGGGAAGCAGCAAGGGTGATGTCATCTAGAGAGTGGGGTTGCTCATGCTCTCTTCCCAAAAAGCATCTCCAACAGTCATTCTTGGGAACAGGATAGAGGGAGAACTGAAGTCACATCACAGGTAATTCCTTATGTTCCTATGCTTTCTTGAACAGCTCTGTTGAAAAGCTTATGTGCAAAACAGAAACTGTTTTTTGGTTTTGTTGGTTTGACTTGTTTCCTTTTTCACCTGCCAGATCCTATATATGTCTGAATAACTACTCAGCCTGGAGCTTTAGAAACAGACAGGCTTGCATGAGACTGTAGCATCACAGGTCCGTGTCCTTTCCCTGCATTGTTCAGGGCACCAAAAGCCATGAGGCTGGGATGATGCAATGCTGTGTTCTCAACTGCAGGATGTGCAATGTCTCCCTGTCTTATGTAAGGTAGAAAGGACAGTGGATTCATACCAGCTTTGCTATTTCTGTAACATGCTCAAGTACCTGGCAGAATCTAATCCTAAATTAAAAGTGAATGGCTCTCTTGCAAAGACTACCATTTCCTTTTCTTGCCAAAATAGTATCTTCAAAATTACTTTCCTGGACGATTCAGTGAACATTTCTTAATAGTATGAGATTTGTTCATTTCCATTTACATGCATAAACCAGATCTGCTTCTTTCAGTACAGCCTAATCCAGACTTGGACTGTCTTTCAGATATGCATTGACTTGTATCTTGATCGATAGGATTAAAAAGCCCATTTGTTACCTTCTTGCAGAAAAATAGTTTAAAAGCTGTGATAAATGTTTTGTGTCTCAGACTGGAAATGGTATCTCTCCTGTATGCAGATAAACAATTTCCTGGGCAACTCACAAAAAAATATTACATAGAGGTATTTCTGAAGACTTTTAATGTCTTTAAGATATTTATGCTTTATTTTAAGTAGTCAAAACTTATTTCAATTACACAAGGGGTAAAAAAACCAAAGGACAAATCTTTCAGAAATTGTCAATGCTACCATGCAATTTTTAATGGTTTTTTTCACAAATTTCTATTATGATGAGTTAAGGGCCACAGTATTTTGTTGGTATCAGAGAGTAATGCTTAATACCATACTAATAGAATCATTAAAATAATAATCTAATTACTAATAGGTCTTCTTAAGATGAGAAGCTAAGCTCAATTACTGACTAATGAAATATATTTCTATGCTGGCCAGGGGAATTTATAATGACTCCTTAGTGATCTCTTAATACATGTCTTCTACGGACACATATACTCCTTTGAAAGCAGAATATATGGGCATTCCCTGAACACTGGAATCTCTCCTTTCACTTTTCTCTCCTATCCTTGTTCCAGTAGAGAGGAGCCCTCCAGTGTTTACAGAAGTTTGCATTTGGGTTGCTGGCGACCTACTTGAAACAGATGGAGAGAGAACAGCCTATTCTTATCCTCATGGTTAGTGTGCTCCTCTCTGTAATAGGCACTTTGAGTTCAAATCCTGCAAGTTCTCTGTCTCAGACAGACCTCAGAAGTGGTCTCATATTCCAGGAAGTGCTTTCAACAGCAGGCAGCTCAGCCCCCTGTTGGCTGTCACCACCTTCAAGGTGCCTGTGGAAGTTCAAGCTGTGAATCTCAGGCTCTCCCAAGCCCTGGCTGCCAGTCAGTGTCCAAGCCCAGCAGACAGCAGGGTGCCTGCCCTCAAACCTCAGTCCTGCAGTGCCTATCAGCCCTTTTAGCTTTAGTAGCTACCTCAGCAGTACAAATTCTGCTCCCAGAGCTCTTAGCTGTCAAGTCTGCAGACTTTGCTACAACAATGACTACATCTCTGTTTGAATATAGCCCATGGGCTTTGTTGGCTTAAGTTTCCCTCTGAAACACCAGAATAACAACAGGTTCCTAACACTGAGATCAGCTAAATAGTGAGAAATGAAGCCATTCCAGTCATTTCCTGCACAGTGGTGCACATCCTCAAGACAACTAGGCTGCTGCTGTCTACTGGGGTTTTTTTGTGCAAAAGCTAACCTACCACAAAAGCCCTCCATCCAGCTGAGTGAGGCATCCTCAGGCAGCTCAGTGAAAGAACAAGGAGCCCATTTTCTGCAGGAAGGCTTGTTATAGATTCAGCAAGACGATGTGCTTTCCTCAGTCCTAAGCCAGCCACCTCCTGTAGGTTTTTACCAAGTCCTGTGCTGCTGAAGGTGCCCTCTGGAATTATGTCATGATTTAAGTAATATTTCACAAGTTGCTCCGTGCTCATTTTCTGGGTCAGCATAATTCTGTGGGGGTTGGGGATTTTTTCCCCTCTGATATCTGTATTTTGAGTCCTCCTTTTGTTCTTTTTGGCTCAGCCTTACAAAAGCCACACTCTGCACTTTTATAGCTCTGCAGATGTTACATGATCCAATCTTCTCTTCTGCTTCCTACGCTGCAGCTTCCACTCTGGCCAACTGTTCTTGTTCAGTGATGTGCATCTTACAGGCCTACGGACAAAATCAAAGCAGGAACTCTGAGGTGGTGTGGCTGTTCCATGAGTGATGCACCTGTGGTGGTGGTCTCTTGACTCTCTTTGCCATCTACCTAGGACTTGGGGAAGAATGATAAAGCTTCTCCAAACTTGATAAATCAGTGATCTGGGAACTGGTTGTTACTTTGTATTTTTAATGTTCCCTTGGGAAAAGGTGACATATTGTGGCCAGTTCTGCTTATGTTCCCCTTTGATTTTTGTTCTACTTGATCTCCATCCCAAAACAAAAGGTCATTCATAAAATACCAAAATGGAAGCTTTTCTTCTCTCAAGACAAGAAGAAATACATAAATTTGCAGATCCTGCAGTTTTTGCCGTATCACAGATGGCTTTTGACCTAAAAGCTCTGTTTGGACACCTGATATTTATTTTGCAGAAATTTATGTGAATTAAAGAGGAAATAATTCTGGAATTTGGTACCATCTAATGCAAGGATAGATAACACTAGAAGAGCTTTCAGGGAAAGTCTTGAGATGGCTTCCTGGACTGCCTGAAAAGAGCCAAGGAAGCTGTGCTGTAGAACTATTACCTTTCTTAGGTTTTGTGGAGTTCATGTCACCAAAGAAGCACCAACTCAGCCCACATAAACTCTCTCGTGCATCCTGAGGTACCTGCTCCTCCCACTGACCAGAAAGGCAGAGAAGATGATGACAGACTAGAACCTGAAGGCCTTAGAGTCAAGAGAAGGGCATCCATGCCTTAAATTGCAGAAATATATTTTAAAATTTTTCTCAAACTTAATTTGCAATTTGGGGCTGCATTCTTTTGCGCATGCATGACTGAAATTTGCTCGGCACTAGTTCTACTTGGATGGCCAAAACTTCAGAGCAGAGCCAAGGGAAGGAAAATGCTTCTTCTATTTCTCTAGAAAAAAAAATTAAAAACCAACATATTTTCAAGAGCTTTATAGAAAACTGTTGAAAATATTAATATTTTGAAGCATGTTTGTTGCATTAGCTACAAAAAAAAGGTATTAGAAATCACTCTCAAAAGTTAGACACAGAAGAGTAAATGAAAAGAAACAGGAGAAAAGAGCCAAGCAAGCCCAGTTCCTACTTGTGTGTTGCTTCCTTAAGGCCCAGGCATTAATTAATTCAAGACATGGAACAGTCTCTGCAAATATATTCCTGCAGAATTTTAAAATTAATAATAGCTGATGCATTAGGGCAGACTACAAATTCTGTCTATGGAAACTTTGGCTGATTTGAAGGTCTTTCTGATTTTCCTGGTGTCCTCTCTCATGAACAATACCATATGTTAAAAGAGGTTGACAACTGGCTTTTACTGGTCTTTGCCACACTGAGCTCCTGCTGGTCTGGACAGGTGGATTGTCCCAAGGATCTCAATGCACTCTGGCATCACTTAAAACACATCAGCAGATGAATGGCTGCACTGAACTTCTGCAGGGCTCAAAGGAGGCATAGAACAACTTCCACTCAGAAAGATTATTTTTCTGCAGAAGAGACAGAGACCCTATGCTTCTGCCTGCTAAAAACTGAGCCTGGGTTAGGCAGGGAGAGGAAAAAAGGACAGGAAGGTGTTTCCTCAAACTGTCCCTTAGCTTTGCTGCAAAAGATTGCAAGAAATTTCATTGCTGTACAGCAACTGCATAACCAGAGTCTTATTATTTGCTCAGTTGAGTGAAAATTAGGAGCCCAGAGGCAAATGAGAAAGACAGCATCTTTCAGAAACTTGAATTTCTGTAACCAGGACAGAGCTCTTCACACCTCTCTAGCATGCAGAGCTTAAGACATTCAAACCAGACAGGGCTTTGAAGGTTTTGCTGTTCTCTTCAACTGAACACCAAAAATACAAAGAGAGCTATGAATTGCTAGTTCATGATTTATGACTTTCTAAAGAGAGAAAAAACAAAGTAAGACAGAATAAAAGAAAAAAGGAAGTTTGAAAATAAATCTCTTTCTCTCTGCATCCTTGGAAGTTATGCCTGTTTCTCCAGTATTATTTGAGTACAGCAATTTTTGGAGGCTTTCTGACCTGCAAAGAATGTGACACAGCCCATTCAGCAGCCTTTGGAAAATCCCTGTGGTCTATCTATGGTCATCCCCAGATCTCAGAAGTTCCCTGGTCTCTGTGTCTCAGTTTCCCATGAGCCATTCCCTCGCTCCCACCACATGCTGAACATCAAAAAGTTATTTGTTCTCCCTGCAGAACAGAGATCCAAACCTTTGTTCAGCTAGGACAAGCTTGATATTGAAAAAGCCGTAAATCTGTTCCTGGTTTTCTTTAGGATATCTGTCTCCTCACCTCATGTTTTACAAGCTCTTCCATGCAGATGTCCAGGTATGTTTCACCTCATCAAAACACGCATGCAGCAAAGAGATTTCCAAAGCCCCAGATCTTATGTGCTGTGAAATGCCATCTTGAAGTGACTTTTCCTTTCCACTGACTACAGAGTGAGACACAGAAAACCACCCTTCTGGACCAAGTAGTGTACTGCTTTGTCTAACATTAGGGGAGATTAATTTGTGCCATATTACTTAAATAAACACACCTCAACATGAAAATTAGTTGCATTTTCTGCCATATCATCTATCCATCCCTTAACCAGTCATTTTCAAATCTGGAGAGATCCTTCCAGATACATTTATTGTCTCAGAGGTTTAAGTACAGGCCTGGCACAACAGATCTAGGGGGATTTCTTGCAACATATGGCTTTGATTGGCACCTCTTGCACATATCCTTGAGAAATCCTGTCTAAGTTTGAACACTGAGGTGTGAGGAACGTGGTAATTTGAGGGTACATATACAAGAATAACAAACTGTGGTGGCACCTGTCACTCCTCCTTTTGGCCCTTGCTACAAGGTTTGGTCCTCAGAACATGCAGAACGTGGAATGAAGGTTCATTACACAGGTAACATTATGGCACCAGCAGTAGCACAGGTACTTAATTTGGTCTAATGGTTCCTCCCAGGGGTAGAAATTGTACCTAATTCCTCACCAAGTAAATTCACCTTTTCTCAGGAAGAAGGTGTCTTTTAAACTTGAGTCTGATGTCATCAGAAGATTCTCCAGTAAGGCCAACTTTTTTAAGTCAGTAGAATACACCTATAGGATAACCAGGACTAGTCTCTAAAGGTTAAGTTCAACAGGATTTTTAGTTTCTGGTATGGAAAAAAATGTAGTTCAAAATTTTCACCTCAATCTTCCACTTGCAACTTCCCCAAGTGTTGCTGCTGCCTATGTCTATGCTGTAATCACAGACATAATTAATCTTCATTCTGGATTCTCCCTGTCCTATTCCCCTGAGAAACCAGATCAATTGGATTAAACTCTAATTATACTCCTCAGATTAAACTTTTTGCAAAAAGTCACGATGATTGATCTTCCAGGACCACAGCTGTGTCCATTTTACCCAGGGGCTAGACCTCTTACCTGGCAGGAAGGTTTTTATGCCTTTCCTTCCCGGCAATTTCAAAACACAGTCTTGGCCACACACATCAAAGCAGGCTTCTAATTCTCCAAATTCTTTTCTTCTGTGGAAATTACCCTGCATCTTCCTTTTTTTACATTATTTCAGTTAATTTCTTTAACTACTAAAAGATCCAGAGAGAAAAGTTAATTTTTAGGGCTCTTAGTCTAAGTACTGTGAGAACTGGGGAAAAAGAATAAAATTCAAGTTGGTATTCCAGAGTTTAATGAAATATCCAAAGCAGAGCAATTTCCATAGAGCTAGTGAGTGCTGTGCATCTCTGCACTTACAGCACTTCCTTACATATACTCTTTCAAGTTCTTCAGAAAGTCTGTCCTTTATGTGCAGAGGTTTCTTCCCATCCCACTTGAACTCCCTCACCACTAGCTGTGTACAGATTCTGCCTGAGGGAAGGTTTGGTTTTGTGTTTTCTGTTGTTTTTGTTTTCTCTGCTTTGAACACTGAGATCCAGAAAAATCTTAAAGAGCAGCACTAAGCAATTCTGACATATTTTCACTCATTTTGTTGCTTTTATTTTTCCTACACTTACAAGGTATCAGGCATCAGATTCTCATCAAGTTTTGCAGAGCAGAACACTCAAGGGTTAAGCATTTCAGCAGTGTAGTGCTGAAGATTTTGCAGGTTTATCTTCAGGCAGAGTGAACTTGAGTTCCCTATAGCCTTTTCTAAAAGGCTGTAAAGGACATGCAGTTTGTGAGATTCTGATAAACAAGAAAAGCAATGTACTGAAACCTGAGCCATGAGGAAATACGAATGGATATACAGTTAAAAAATAAATCTAAGGCAAAAATCAAACAGTTCTACAATGCAAAGATATACATCCCTACAACACAAATAAAACTTCATGTTCAAAACTCTGGATATGTTTTCTTGGTCACGGTCTTCTGTAAGAAACACCTGAGAAATGAATATCAAAAAAATGAGGCAGTCTCTGATGAGCTAAAATACGGAGATATTGGTCCCCAGTTTTAGACAGTCATGTTTTTAAATACACCTGCTCACATAATTCTTTAGAAATAGCAGTACAAACTTCCAGCAAGCTCTGTGATCAGCTGGAACAGATGGGACTGCACAGTGGCTTTAGCTGACGCTGCACAAAAGCACTGCTCCTGCTTCTCCAGAGCACAGGGCCCGGGCTGCTGCACAGCTTTGCTGATTTGGCTTCCAGGTGGAAATATGGAAATGTTTCTTCCTCAGAAGAAGCCCCAGCCACTCTCAAAACAAAATACTCATTAGTAAGCAGATGCAGAAAATACCTTTACACTGGGTTTTGGTGACTTTACAAAAAAAATTCCCAGAACTTTGATCATTGCCTTTCTTTGCCTATGCTGAACAAAAGAGCCATACATTTTATTTTCACACAGCACTGGAGAACAGACAAACAATGCACAAGTCGAAGACAAAATAACTTTTCAAACCCTTTAGCTTCTGTGTTGCTACAGCTTGACACAGAGGCTCCTCTGACCCCACTCAATTTTATCAGTTTATGGGGAACACACAGAGGTAAAAAGAGAGGTGATGTCCTGGAGGCTTCCCTCTACCCTGCCTATGTGCTTTATCCCTTTGCAGAATTTTATTCTGTCAAGAATTTCTTCTGTAAAACAGATGAATCAAACTAAAATCCTTCCAGCTTGCCTTCTTCTCTCCCTTTTTTGTATCCCAGATTTTTTTCATTTTTAAAGGACATCAAGAGCAATCTTTCATTCAAGCTATACTTCAATTTTTAATGCTTTAAAACCTATGCGTCAGGAATTGAAAGAAAATAGTTTGAATTTAAATGGATGACTCAAAGTGAGTATTCCAGTGCTTGCTTCTCCTCCCATTTCTTTTGATGTGATCTGGGAATACCTCAAGGGGAATGGAGCTGCATTTTATTAAAGTTAGCATAAAAAAGGTCATTCAGAAGGTCTGAAACAGACGTATTTGTGCCTAATGTATCTGGAGAAATTGTCCAGTGGATTCAGTTTATTATAGCAGAAAGCCTTGTGATGTCTGTAGATTATTTGTAATAGAAAATCTGTCAGAATTCTGTGCCATACCTTCAAAGTGTCAGTCCCCTCTTTAGCCTCTACTTGTGTTCCAGCTGCCTCTCCAATCACACAAGTGTCCTCAGCACAACACACTTGGTAGTCAAATAGATGCCATTATGTACTACAAACTCTGGGGCCAGACTCTGTGCTGGAAGTGGGATGTTTTTGTGATGTCAGATGTGAGAAAACACAGTACAGCCACAAGGCCAGAAGGACCCCGTGGTTTCAAACCCTTCAGAACAAAACAAACAATTTCATTTCCCTGAGCTGAACTTCAATAAAACAACTATTAATGGAAGACTTATTTCCACACATCTCCAATTTGTAAGTTGATGATATATTTTCTGTAACAAAAGCTTAGTTCTTCAGATTTTTACTGTGATGCATGCATAAGATCAAAGGCAGAAGCTGACCTTTAGATGTTGATTGAGGTAACTGTAGGAATAGGCTGTGCAGAGATATTAATGAGCATCTTCATTATTTCTTCTGCTACAAAGGCTAGGGCAGGCATGCAGATTTTTTCCTACAAAATGTTGATTACTGATGACACTGAACAAGCTAACAGACATCCAAGATAATCCTCATATCCTAGTAAAGCTTTTATTGATGGCTGTTAATCAGACCTTGAGGATTTCTGGGTGGAGATTTTTGTCCTTTGCCAGGTATCTTGTCCTGAGACAAAATAAATCTGAACTCAGAAGTGCCAGTTATCTAGCCAATATTGATTTCTTAGTTACTTTTTAACTTTGTTTGAGATATCAGGTTTGAGACATCATACCTGCCCCAGGTCCCCTTACACAGATAAGAATATTAAAGGCACCATAGAGTGAATATGACTCTAGTCTTTATTTTTTAATCAGTGCATTCCTTCTCACACAAAAGACATATTTAAGACAACTCAGACACACTTTGCTATGCCTGCTTCTCCAAATGCCCTCCTCTTCCCCTTTTCCTCCAAAATTCCTAAACTTATTATGAATACCTGCTGCCTTTTTCTTTCTATTTCATACCAGTGTCTCTCCAATCCATCTTATTCCAATAACATTTAAATCAAATTATTGTTGTCAATAGAATCTACCTAAATATGTGTTTCTCAGGGGTGATATGAGGTAGGTGTCTAAGTTCCCATTACACACAATGAAGTAAATTAATACAGTCAGTGGAGCCTAGAGAGAAATTCAGCTGACAGGAACCTTAATCCAGTAGACTAAAACATAGGTACTGAGTGCCATCTTAGGTGCCCTAAGGAACCTGAGACACATTGTCATTAGGCTGTCAGATATGAAAAGTACCTACAAGATACCCCTTTTATCCTTGAGCATGAGATGGGAAGCAGGTGAGACACTACAGAGCATCTCAGATGCCCTGCATTCCAACATCTAGGCAGATGTATCCTGCCCTCAGTGTCTGTTTCACAGAGACATATATTTTAAGCCATATGTACAATTGTGGTTTAGCTTTTCTCTTTTACTTCAGGTATTCTAATTGAATTTCTATCCTATAATTTTGTAAGGAGGGATCCCTTCACATTAAAAAAAGTGTTTTGACAGGATAAAAACAAGAGAAATCTGTCCCACATCATTTATTCAGAAGAAGGTAAAAAGCTTAATGTTGGATCTTAAATGCAAACTCTGGGCAGATTTGTTCCAACACAGGACAGTGGAGAAGGTGGGAAGAAAATTTTTTGCCAGGATAAAAGCTAGGGAAATCTGTCTCACATCATTTATTCAGAAGAAGGAGAAAAGCTTAATGTTGGATCTTAAATGCAAACTCTGGGCAGATTTATTCCAACACAGAACAGTAAGCACAGAGCCATCTACATCTCTTCTGGAAAACAAAGCTGTGTCCTGGTCCTTTAGCTTACCAGTTCAGCATGATCAGCCCCATACACTATCATGCCATTTATAGCAGGGTAATTTCCTCTAAAATATGGAAAACTGTTATGTGTTACTTTCTAAATGGTTCCTGAAACTGTGGGAAGTGCTGTCTGACTGCCAAAACAAATCAGACACTAATGGTTCAGATGTGCTCAAGTTCATTTGTTTAATGATGTCCAAAGCATAAAAGGAACACTCAAGAGATGACAAAAATATTCCAAAGGATCCCATCCATTTTTGCCATAGAAGGAATTAGGTAGATCCCACCTGAGAAACCTTGTGGGGGATGGAGGGACTTAGGAGTGAATTTCTGTGAGACTGAAGGAACAGAAGAAGTGAATATGGTATAAGCAGACCAAATGAACTCAAATAATTCATCAAAACCTCAGAGAATTCATTAAAGTATTTTAAAAGACTTGAAGGATGGAACAGCTGAACTACTGAGAGCTGTGTGTTAACTCTCACCTAAAACTTCCTTGAAAACTGGAACTGGAGGTGAGCAAACAAGAGGCCAATCTGTAGAACTTTTCAAGAAGGCTGGGAAAACTATGGGCTTGTTAGCTGAGAACTGAACAACACAGAACAGGAGAAGCAATAATAATAATAATCATCATCATCATCATTATTATTGTTGTTATTAACAATAATAAATAAAAACAGATGTGAAAAACCTCTTGCTGTTCTTTGGATGAGTCAGCTGAGCTGGCACATGGGTAAAGATTAATTATCTGAATTTCTTCAATCCTTTTGATAAAGTCTTTCATCCAAAGCTCTTAGAGAAATTAAGTAATCACAACAGAAGTGAACAGTTGGTAGAGGAAGAAAAAAATGTGACAACTATTTAAGATGGTTAAATTATCTGCTAAAATATCAGAAAAAATTAAGGTTTCTCAACAGTGAAGAGAGGTCAACAGCAATAGAAGGATAGTTTTATTTTAAAAATAGGAAAAACAAGTGAGCAGACCCAGAAGCCACTTTACCACTTGTAAAGTTATTCATGCTTGGAAGAACAGGATCAAATTGTGAAGAATTACATAGGCTTTGAAAAATTCACAAATGAAATTCAGTGTACACATGCAGAAAATTCTGAACACAGAGAAATACAATCCTAGATTCTCAGAAAAAAATAACCGACTTTTAGCTGAGCATTGCTGCTTAGGAGTGAGACCTTGTGTCCTGGTTTAGGACAAATTTGAGAGGAAACCTCCAAATGGGGTCTCTCCAGGGAAAAAAACAACCAGATTCAAGCTGCCCCTCCCCCAACTGGTTCGGGGAAAAAAAATTTCCTTGAAGGAAAGTGGAAAAATCTGTTTATTTAACAAGCAAAATATCCACAAGCATAAAAATGGAATAATATTAAACAATGAAACCTCTCGCTGTTCAAAGAGATGGCAAATCCAGGAAAGTCCTTGCTGTGAGGTGCAGCTGGGCTCGCTCAGTCCCTTCTCAGTCTCTCAGGCGCTGGAGAGTGCCGAGGCCCAGGCCCCGGTGGGGNAAGACATTTCCATTAAAACATCATCTCAGGACTTAGTGACGGGCAAAAAAAAAAAACCAACCCAGACCAAAAAATATCCCTCCCACAACTGTTAAGAATTATTGCCAAAACAATGAATAACAGGAGAACAAATAAAACCACGCTACTCAACAAATCCATTACTTGCTCACCATGTGCATGTCTTGTTAGTCCAAGGAAGGACATATTGAAGATCAAAAATTTTCAGAAAAATTTAAGGATGATCAGCAGTGAGAAAGGGAATCCATGTGTAGAATAATGGAGTAGTCTGGGGGGTCTTCAAAGCTGGAAAAGAGATTACCTTGAAGCATATGACACAGATGTACAAAGCATACTTGGCATATAAATAGGGGAGCTGAAATTGCTGTTTAATATCTCTTCATATAGTGTTCAATCCCAAAAGGAACTCTGCCTTTTGGACTGCAAAATTATAGATTTTAGATCAGACAAAAGACTTAATCACTATAAAAAGAGCTACCTAATATTCTTGATTTATTTCACCTTTTTACTTCTCAGTTTTGCAATACTAGAAGATGTCTATTTTATTTTTGTGGAGAGATAAAATTAACATATAATGCTTTGCATATTCCTTTAATATAAAGTCAAATATTGGGCACTAGGGATCATGAAATTTGCTACATCAATCTTATATTATGTGGCTTCGTTTTGTATGATGGAGGCTTACTGAATCATGCAGGGAAATAGGAATGATGAAGCATTATTTCTAATAGCCAATAATAATTCTTCAACTTTTAATATTTCTGAAATAATTCTAAGTGTAGAAAATAAACCATGAAGAAACTTTATATTTCAGAAAGAGAAATACTGAAAAAAATATGCAGTGTAAGAAATGAGGAAATAATATGTTGGTGAGTGTGCACATCTGCCTCTGTGGGTACCAATAGCTCTGGCAGAGCTGTGGTGTCACTGTGGCATAGAGAGACCCTTGACAAAGGCATGCAGCGACAGGACAAGGGCAAATGGCTTTAAACAGAAAGAAGTGAGAATTAAATTAGTTATTAGGGAGAGATTCTTTGCTGTGAGGATGGTGAAGCACTGGCACAGGTTGCCCAGAGAAGCTGTGGGTGCCCCATTCTTGGAGGTGTTCAAGGCCAGGCTGGATGGGGCTCTGAGTAACCTGATCTAGGGAAAGGTGTCCCTGCCCAGGACGGGGTTACAACAAGATCATCTTTAAGGTCCCTTCCAACTTAAACCATTCAATGGTTCTCTTGTTGTATTGGTGATGATCCAGGATAAAATAATTATAGACAGACATAAGAGTTTTTATTAGACCAACAGGTATGCTCAGGAAAAGGTAGAAAAGCTTTCAGGCACACAAGACCTATGGGTGCAAAAGAAGCACACAGAAATTGGCTTCCAATGCTTTAATGAAGCTTTGACTTCATATGAGCTCTGCCTGCTAAAACCCAGACTCCAGCCAGACTTCTGGAGTTCAACAGATGTACACAGATGCTCTAGGGGACAGATGCTCAGTGTGGTTATTTCCAAAGCCATGAGAAAATAGGAAAGTAAAAAGAATGGTCATTTCATGGAATGGAAGGAGAATCAGTCAAAAATATTTCCTCAAGACCTCCCATCCTAAATTCATCTCTTCTATACTCTTTTTTCTAGCAGAAGGTATCCTTCATTTTCCCATTAATCTCTCCAAGACTGTCCTGAAGACTAGGGACACCTACTCTGTGTTCTTTCAAATATGATTTTGCTGGACAGGACAGAAGAAAGCTGAACACGCTTTAAACAAATTGCAGGGTACTGTGGTTTAACTCCAGCTAGCAAACAGGTACCATGCAGCCACTTGTTCACTCCCCCAGAAGCAGGATTGAGGAAAGACTCAGAAGAGTAGGAGCTGGAAAACTTGTGGAATGAGATAAAACCAGTTTAATAGGGAAAACAAAAGTCACACATGCAAGTAAAGCAAAACAAGGGATTCTTTCATCAATTCTCAAGGTCAGGCTGGTGTTCAGCCAGGACAGCAAGAACCTATCACAAATAATGGTGATTTGGGAAGACGAACACCATCAATTCAAATGCCCCCTCCTTCCTTCTTTACCTCCTTTCCTCACCACTTTACATACTGAGCATGATGCCCTATGATCTGGAATATCCCTTTGGTCAGTTTGGGTTACCTGTCCTGGCTGTGTCTCCTCCACCCTTCCATGCACTCCCAACTTCCTCCCCAGCCTGGCAGCACAAAAAGCAAAAAAGGCCTTGGCTCTGCATAAGCCCATTTCATCAATAACAAAAACATCTCTGTGTTGTCAACCCTGTGTTCAGCACAAATCCAAAACATAGCCCCATACCAGCTACCATGAAGAAAATTAACTTTATTCCAGCCAAAACCAGCACACAGGAGGGAAAAAACCAAAATACAGACAGGGGAAAAAGGCAAAATAAAATGTATTTGTGCTGAAGAAGAATTATACAACAGCTTGTGTTTTGTTACAAAGACAATTGTAGATGAGGGTTTAAAACTCATAAATAGATCTGAATGAAATCTCTTCAGAAACAAGCATCACTTGGTAATTACAATGTTCAATTTTATCTATTTCTGCCACAGAATTAACTTCTTACTATTACAAGTATTCATAGTGCTCACATTTCTAAAGCTAATCCTTTTATTTATCATCAAATGCATGAATTCATATTGCATACAGGCATGGAAACATACAAAAAAATGCTTGTCAAATGCCATGAGAAATAAACAAGAACACTGTCATTTTAATACTGATTTTCAGTATTAAAGTCTTTCTCATAAGATTGTCAGATGGGATGATGGTTATGTCTCACTGATAGAAAAGGGAGAAGTATCACGCCTGATCTGAGGAACTCACTGTAGGCACCACATTTTCACTGCAGATGTTTCACTTTTCACAGCATTTAACTGTTTAACCTTTGAAGTTCCTTTGCACATATTTGTCCATAAGCTGTTTAAGCTGCTGCAGCTCAATGCTACAATGAAAGGCAGAACTGTAAACAACATATTTACTGTCAGCATTTCCACCTCATCTAAGCCTGTAAGTTTTTGTTACCTTCCATCCATGTGAATAAGAAAGATTTAGACATTTCAGAATTACACTGTTATGTATAATAAGAGCCATACAATAACACCCAGATGGCAATAATTATTGATCTTGAATGCTTCGATGCTTTCTTTCGAAGTACAAAATTTACATCGTTCCAGATCAAGAAATTCTGGTGCCAAAATGCAAGCCTGAGCAAATCCATTCCTCATGTTGCGTGCCAGCTTTGCTGACTCTGGCTCTTCAGCCAGATGGTGCAACAGGCTCCCCAGGAAAGAGGGCACAGCACCAACCCTGCCAGGGTTCAGAAGTGCTTCCTCAATGCCCTCAGGCACATGGTGTGACTCTTGGGGTGTCCTGTGCAGGGCCAGGAGTGGGACCTGATGATCCTTGAGGGTTCCTTCCAGCTCAGGGCGTTCTGCAATCCCGTGACTCTATGACTCATGCAGATAGGACCTTCCCATAAATGTAATATGCATACTGCAAATGAAGATGGACTTCAAAAGGAAGTCTGGAATACTAAGACTCTGCACACCATTTTTGATAAAAGCTGAAGCTCAACAGCTTTAAATAACTTGTCTGAGGTCAGAACGAGCTGAATTTGAAAATAAGGCAAGTGAAATGTCAATCTGAATTAGGGGCAATCGTTAAAATAACAGCACCACAGATGAAAATTCATATTGAAAGAGCTCAGTGATAAATGTTAACCAAGCAAAACATATATGGATATTATGATGTTTGGATGATTGTATTTAGAGATAAATCATAGAGAAAAGCTGTTTTCAGAATAATTGCCTTGAATATTAAGATTGTTTTATGTAAGTATCACTAATGCCACAACAAAAGATAACAAAGAAGATAAAGGGGCTTCTTGCTATAAGCAATTTGCATACTAAGTGCTAAAATTAATTTCTAAGTTTCCATTTTTTGATTGTGAGTAAAATGAATACAGAAATAGTGAGCAAGGGCACTTCCATATTTGTTTAAATAGATTTTATTTCAACTTGCTTTTCAGAGCAGGCTAAAAAATTAAATCAACATAATGTTTTTTAAAAATCCCAAATGGCTTTTTTTATTGTTCTGTAAATATATGCTTTCATAGTTAATTTTATTTTATGGTTATTTAAAAGAAGCGTCATTGGTTAAGTAATTGAATTACATGCTTTTGAATTCTATCACATATTCTTATCTTGGTTTTGTAAATGCTAATTTCTGTATATTGCTCAGGAATACTTTGCTGGAAACTGAACCTGAAATATCTAATTTGGTGTCCTGGATTAGCTGATAACCAAACTGTTTCCTCAAGCATCACATCTTCCTGAAAGCTTCTCATGCACTGACAGGTTCTTCCATTCATTTCAACATTAATCTCCGTCTCAAGAAGTGAGTAAAGACATGAACTGAGATGGTCTTGGCAGTCCTTTGAGTGCTGACAGTTTTGCTCATTTCTTACAAGTACAGATAAGCCCTTGTTCATCAATGTCAGTAATATAAACACATCAACCCAGAGGTTTCCCCTGTTAAAATATTTATCTATTTATTTATTTATTTATATGCATTATTGGAGAATAAGGGTGTTGAGTAGAAATAAATTTTGCCTCTGGAATGCATCAATATAATGTGTGAGATTAAAGTCAGAACAGAATTAGGCTGAGAGTCTAACTGAGATTTCAAAGGAGGCTCACGAGATTTGAACCGTTTGTGAAAAAATTCCATTCCTCTGGTATTCAAGGATTTTATATTCAAGACTATCTCTTCTACTTCTAAATTAAATTAAAGACATTCAAATCATATTTAGATAATTTTTGATTGAATTTGCTTATCTCCATTTGAAAGGTGGAAATACACCTTTAGCTTTAGCTTATTTATTTGTTATTTACTTACTGAGGGGCACCTATGCCTATCAGTGTAAAAGCCAGTGCTTACCTTTCATATTGATTCCAAAATTGTTCTGCTAGAAACAGGAATTGCATCATTTAAGCAGCCTAATCCTAGACAACATTTCTAAATGAGCAATATTGAAGAGAATAAGGAGAAAGAGCAAGAGAACAAGAAGTGGTATAAAAAGAAATGTCTGAAGGGATATTTTATTATTTCCCTCATAACCCAATCATAACCAAGTGTGCACACCTTCCCAATTAGCTATAACAAAACATGGGAAGAAATCTGGTTTTTAAACTCGCTGAGAAAATTTGGCCAGCCAGACATCCTCAACCACATACTTTGGGATGCAGCTACAAACTGTGAGGTCAATTGGGAGTGAAAAGGCAGTTGCAACTCGTTGGAGCCTGGGTCACTTTGGGATGCCACTCTAGCCCATAGCTGGAGCATTGGATTAGTGAACACTGACAGTTGCTACTTAACAATGAGGGTTTTATAATCTGGGGATGGGCACCAACAAGTCTGCCACATGTTGGTGTTAGATTATGTAAAGGAAACCCTTTAACCTCCAGTTGCTGTAACATGTTCCTCTTCCATTTAATGCAATGGCTTTGCTAAAATGCTGCTAAGGATAAAATTATTTAATAGTACAGACAAGGGCTATTCTGCGCTGTCCTCAACCGTTTAATTTCCTTATTAACTAATAACATAGCCACAAGTTCTCTTTCTCTCCCCCTCCTCCACATCTTGCTAGCCGGATGGTTATTTTGCTTGAAATTTAATTGCCTCCCCCTCATTCAAAATTTCTTCTGAAAATTGTCAAAATGTATCTTACCTGTTTGAAAGTCTTGAGACGTTAACTTATACTGTGATGAGTTTTCTTAAAACAGCAAAATGAGTATGAACCAGAATGCAAGGAAATTAGCTCAGTTGCTACTGTCATGAATAGCATTAGTGCAGGCACTGAGCAAATTAATCAGATTATGGGTAAACCTTGTGTGGGACAAGATAAATCTGATACAGGTTATATTCTTTGTATATTTCATTCCAATAAAATACACTCTAATATCAATACACATTGACATCATTAGCAATGCGTGTGATATTAATAAGAGATAAGATTTTCATTAATGTATTAAGCAATCCCTGTTACTTTTAATGGTATTTCTTTTTCCATATTCGTTATTTTCTGAACTTAGAAAATAGAGAATATGGCTAAATCAGATTAAAAAATATTTCAAAATTCTGGAATCATTTAAAGGCTGTACTAGGGAATAAATATTTCAGCGATCTCCAAAAGAGAAAAAGTAGGATTTTATTGATCTAAACTCTATTATGCTGTTAAATGGTTTAGAAATATACTTACATTGTTGGTGAAAAATAATCTAATACTTAGCAGTGTTTCTAGCTGTGACTTACAATCTCTGTTAAAATGCATTTATTTTTCCAAGCATGAATTTCTCCACCTAAAATTTCAGTGACAAGAGTTTGTTTTGCTTATTTTGTGTATATTCCACACTATAAATTTAACATATTGAAATAATTAATGTGAAACATACTTATGCCTATTTTGGTGTCTGAGGTGTAAATCCAGATACTAAAAAAACAGCTGTGTTGATTCCTCTTGACACTAAAAATACCTCCCCATGCAAATGGGAGAGTTGAGCTGAACCTTTGTGACAAGAGTAGAGAAACTGAATTCATATCCATATGAACTCCTAGAATTATAGACTGGTGTGGGTTTGGATTATAAGGGCCCTTATAGATCACCTTGTTCCAATATCCCTGCCATGGGCAGAGACACCTTCCACTGCTCAACTTGCTTGGAGTCACATCCAACCTGGACTTGAATACTTCCAGGGATGAGGAACCCACCATTTCCCTGGGCAACCCGTGCTAGTGCCACTATCCAAGCAAAGAACACCAAATCTAAATCTTTCCTTTTTGAGTTTAAAACCATTCCCCCCTTTCCGACCCCTATCTACCCATGTGAAAATGCCCTGGCATGCAGCCTCCACTCAATGGAGAAACAAAGGTCTTAATTTTCTAGTGCTTGTCAAACTTCCACAAGCACAATTAATGCTTTTAAGGATAAAAAACACTGAATTATTTAAATATAAGAAATTGGTTACCAGTTATGCACATTAATAGCTCATCAGTAATATCTTCACTTACATACATTATGTTTACAGTGGATATCTGGCAGCTGCCTCCCCAACCACCACTATCTCCACTAATTCTTGGTGAAGTTTGTTCTGCAATTGCTGATTTTCCAGGTGAGCTGGTAAGCAACTTCAATCTCAACAGCTACTGTGTTATTTCTAAGGCATTCTCTTCTCTTAATAATATCAGAAAACAAACAACAATGCTAACAAATTCTTACAGTTAATCTTGGGTTTTTGCATTATCTTTTACTACAAATTAAAAAATACTTGAATTTTAGGATGTTAAGATTGGGATTAGGGCATTGCTATTGATTGCATTATCTGAAATGATGTATCAGTGATAAGAAAAAAATTTGATAGCAAGTACAAATTTTCTCCACTTTCTTTCTCTGAAAGTTGGAAAATCTGTAATATTAGGTAAAGAACTTCTCACAATGAACTACTTTAATAAAAAGTTTGCAAAAACTCATGGATGACTTATGGCAATTTTAAGATACATTTTCTTGAAAAAGGAAATCTATAGTTTCTTTTGCTTGGTAATAATTTTTGCAATTTCCATGACGGAAAAAAAAAAAGAAAAAAAAGAGAAAAAATGATCAGAAAAAGCTGAGAGCTTCATATCATACTAGCTCAGGGCAAACCAATTTCCAAGAAAAAAATCATAACCAGGGATAAAGCTGATGGGTTAACTTCACCTTTTTCCTGTGCTACAGGGGAGGCAAAAGGAGAAGGGGAGGATGAGAGGGAATAGAAAGGAAGGTTGCAAAAGCCAGGTGAAGGACTGTACATGCCAAGCATCGGGATCTCAGACATGGATGCAAATAAATAATGTTGTGGGCCTTTAACAGCCTTCCTGAGAACTACTTAACAAAGTCTTAAAAGCAAACCAAGAAGAGTTTTGACTTTCCCAGTGCTTTCCCTGATGTTAAACTGGAAGAGTTCTTTGAAATGCTGTATTTGAAAAGGCAGGACCACAATGAACAACTTCTGGATTCATACCATGGATAAGGAATGAACACATGGCTTTGTTTTTTGCCTTTTAACATGCAATTATCATTATTTCTGCTTTAATGCAAGTGCAAATATATTATGAGAATAAACGGAGGTTCCAGAGCAGGAAACTACCAATTACAGCAAAACTGAAGCAAGGGCCTAAGGTAATTCAAAAACTTTGAATGATAACTCTACAGAAGTTAAGAATGGGTATAAAACACAACATATATAAAATCTGCCTGAGTTCATATTTTTTCATGATGTGTAAGAAGCTGTAGATATTTACACATATTTTCACCAAACTGGATCCCAGCAGATAGCTGAATGAGATAACCAGAATGTATCACCATTATTTATTTATCTGAATCAGTCTTTCCTCAAATCACTCTTATTAGACCTCAGATCCCTGAGGTGATAGGTTGAGGTTCCCGATCCTCATTTACTTCTGCAAGACTGTAAGATAGCTCACACAGACAATTCTGTTACATTTCCCTTTTATTTTGTCATTTCAGAGGACCACCAAGGTTTTCTTTTCCACTTGTGCTGGCTGTGCATTACTTTTAGTTCTCTGGAGTTTGGTGAGTTCTGCGTTGCAGTGGAGTTAGCCAAAATTCAGGCACATTAATTCCAATAAAATGTTTCAGGGAATAATTTCTCATAAACTAAGATATTTCCTTCCATTGTTTTAAGACATTTTAAATGTCTTATATAACATTTCTTTTTTGCACAAAATATGAAAATTCAGCAGATATACAGGATCTAATAAAAACCTGCTCTAATTTAACTTAATTCACCAAAAGCTCACTAAAAGTTAATTAACTTTTGCTCTTCAAGTACTAGAAGAATTTGGTGTGATTATATGAATTCACATAATGGAAAAAAGTATGTATTAAATTATAGAAGTAAATTACATGTTTATTCTTGCATTTTAACATACACTGAATCAAAAAGCAGTTTTTAAACATTTGGTCTTGTTTTCCAGAAAATACTGGTTTATTGGAAAATAAACTTTACACAGCTCACAACAAAAAAACTTATGCAACACAAATTTTTATTTATTGGAAATTTTTTTTAAATGTTAAAAATTGACGAAAATCCACCTAGATTTCCTTAAATAAACTAATGTTACATCTACATGAAAGAGGATTTTGGCATAGTGTCTCTTTTTTCCCTTTAAGACAGAATGAAAATAACCTAGATTTATTCACAGTATGGAACAGGACTCTTTTTTGAAACACCAATATATTGCCAAACGATTTTCCACTGAGACAAACAAGCAACATAAAAAGTTTTAAAGGGTAAAAGGTGTTACATTACAAAAACACACATAGCAATGTGTGGAATATGTTTTTTGGGGGAGGATAAGTTTCTCCTTCTCTCACCCATGTAATGTGTTTATTGTCCATGGAGGATAGTGAGTTAATTGGAAACTCACCACTTTTACTGACTAGATTTTTCCTTTTAGTGAAAGTTTAAAATGTATCATGGGAACAAGTCTTAGAATTGGGGGTCTACAATTTACATATATTCACAGTAAAATGGAGAACACTATACATTTTTAGTTGAGACAGGCAAATACTGATCAGCCTTTTCCTGTATCTTTGAGTCAGAAAACATATCCATCTGTACAACATGGAAGTTACTTGCACTAGGAATGTAGCTTCAGAATTTCAGTACCCATGACACTGGTATAAATGTTTTCAGGACTTCAGCTAAAAATTTTTATTTCCCATTTTCAGGTTCCTAATATTCAAGTGATTATAGTATAGACAACTGAATAATTATTTGACCAACTTTTTGTGCACCTGTGGGGCATCACTATAGAAATTAAATGTATAGCTAAATCAAACGGGAAAATGTGGGTTTAGTTTAGGCTGTTTTCATCCTAACAGCATCAGCATATATATTTTCTGTGCATTTTATTTCTTAAACTGGGTGAAGAATTATCATGCAATGGTTGCTGGGCCATACAGCCTCACATATATAGACCCATACACACTCTCCCAACACCAGTGCCCAAACCCTGGCCACTGTCTGATTTGTTTGCACAGATATAAGTTCTGTGTCCCAGTCATTCTCAGGTTCTCTGTTAGTGATGAAAATAAAACTGCAGTGGATGACTGTTCCATGCCAATGAGTGGTCTTTCAAAGAGCACTGCTTTTGTTTGGAAAGATTCCGCTCTAAAACTCTGTAGGGAAACAGGAGAGAAACCATTTTGAGCAGAAACCAGGAGAGGGAACAGACTTCTGCCACCTACACACACATTAACCTTGTTACAAGTCTCTCCTGACTCACTGATAATTGACGAGTCTTATACTCTAGGATTCCTTTATTACAAGGAGATGCATGTAAAAGAAGATCTTGGAAACTGAGGTTCAGCAGAAGTGCTGTTTTTATATATCTGTCCCTTTAGAAGCTCACTTGATGCCCGCTTGATTACATTACACATCACATTATCATGGCAGGTACTTTCAGGTAAATTGAGATTTTTGCTGTTTACAAATAATTGCATAAAAACAGGTTGTTCTTAATTTCAAAAGGAAAGGATCCTCTAGCTACCTAGAATATTTTCTAGTACTTTGCAGCCTCTTTAGAAGTTACCTGATTAAAACTCAGGGTATGATAGATATGCCTTTCACCTTTTCATCTAAGCAATGTTCATTCATCCCTTCACAATCTTCCAGCAGTCCCAAGAGTAAAGTACTAGAAAATGAAGGATAGCAGCATGAATCACAGTGAATGTAATCTGAAAAACACAGCACAGCATGCTTAGGAATTTTCCTTTTGTTTCAAGCATTTGAACTTCATTTCTCCAAAACATAAAGTGACTGACTTACTTCTTCCTTTCAATGTCTTTTCCAAGGACAAAGGCAAAAGTAAGGGCTTCTGCCTTTGGAAAGGTGTTTATAGTGTGAAGCAGTGCCCGAGTCTTGGCTAGCTCGGGGCAGCACAGTGCCAAGAGAGGGGCACAGGGTGACCCTGAGCAGGTGACAGGAGCTGCACCTTACAGCTGCTGCTCTACATCAGGTCAAGCTGCCAGCACAGGGAGGAGGTAAATGACAAAGAGGAGGCTCTTGGCTTGGGTTCCAGGGAAAGGTTTAGTCCTTGAAGAGGTCAAAGACCGAAGAACAAAGAACACAACTGTATAGGATATTACATAGAGGGTAGGGCTCAGGAGGCAGGCACAATCTTTAACCAATAGTTTAATAACTCCGGGAGGGAGGAGTGAAGGGAGGGGATAACAATTGAAGGACTACTGAGGATAAGGGGGTGGAGAGGGCAGGTCTCGTGGGCCAATGGGGCTTCGAGGAAGAGGGGAATTCCAGAGCAGGGGCAGGTACAAAAAGAGGGATTGACCAGGGACTTTCTGGAACAAGGGGCTGGTACAAGGGGGATTTGACAGGTAGTGGGAGGAGGGACAGGGAGCTTTCTGGGTAGAGATAGGTCTAGGGAAAGACAGACATCTGGGTAAGAATGCACAACTTAACAATACAGGGAAAATGGAACAACCATTTACATAGCAAAACACATCACAATATAACAAAACACACCACAGTTCCCCACAACAATAGTGATTCCTCCACCTAGTTCTGGTGACCTTTTCAGGAAATTTAATTTTTAATCCTGCCCAGCTGTGAACTGCTGTGCAGTACATTCACTACTTGGAATTTCTACTTCTTTTCTGCACTGAATCAACAAACAAAATCAGAGCTTTTCTAGGAAGAATGAGTCGCCACATTACCATCTATTTGATGACCACTTGGATGTTTTTCCTTCTCAATTTTAAATTACCTTTCCAGAATATTATTTTAAAAATAAAACCAGGTTTGTGTGCCTGAAACAAGGGCAATCAGAACTTAGAACTTCCTAATTTCTGAGAAGGAAAAATTATTACTTAAAAAATGTCAAGATTCTAGGTTGGAAGTAATTCTTCCCATGTTATCTTTCTTGGTACCAAATTCACAATAGAAGTGTATGTTTAGATATAAAGAGCATCATGCAAAATGAGGGTTTATAGATGCAGCTTAGTGAAAGTGCATAATGTGTTCATCTCTAACAATTTCATTTAGCATCTAGCTGTATACATGGCTTTTCTCTACAGAACCTCTATGGCTCTTTTCTCTCTGAACCATTTTGCTCACCATCTAACGAATAGACAGATAAATAGAAAATAAAAATGTTATATTTCATTTTTTGTTGCCTTTTCTGCCCCTTACTTCCATGCTGTGCTGTGTTCCTGGGAAGAATGATCAATGGTAGTGAGATAGGTCCTCCATTCAAACCCTGGCAATAAAGTTTTGTTTATAGCAAAGCTTGCCAAACCCTAATTCATATAAATATCATCATCAATCACAAAGTTTTCAACTAAGCCCTATAACTCTTCTCCAGGTGCTTTTCTGCTTCTTGATATAGCCAATTAATCTGTATGTGCTCTCATAGTGTTATGCAGCTCACTGCCATTGCCTAAGAAATCCAAGTAATTGTTAACATGGATGAGTTAGACATTATATCCATGTCAGCTGGCTGTAGGCACTTGCAGTGGTTTAGTTAGGAGTTTGGATGCCTTACATATCTCCTGAAGTCAGCCAGGAAATATAGACATCATTGGAAGCAAATTAACTCAACTTCAGTTTGAACTGTCCTCTGGAAACTCATTTCTGATTCAATGTCTAAATAAGGTGGGATGAATCTGGATTTGTGAGAACAGAAGATATCTGATATCTTAATTGGCAAGTTTAATGGAAAAAAAATAAATGCAAGACTAGAGTCTCTCTATCTCAGTTCTTGAATCAAACGGCTTTTTCTGAACTGGATGAGCAAAGCCTCCATGTCAGTCCTTGGGACTCAATGGAAAGTTTGGTGACTAAGCAAGAGACATGATTCATAAAAAAGAAACAAAGACAAGTTAGCTGCTAATTCTAGTGACAACCTGCAAGGACATAAAAATCACTGAACTATTTATCTAAATAATAGAGATACATGATTTCACTACTGGATTGGTGATATCAAATACAGAAATAGTTTTTATGCCTGGAAAAATCCATTGAGGGAATAATATGGCTAACATATTTTGCATTCAAAATAAATTGTATCTAATTTAAATATTTCACCTGACTTTGTCAGCTGCAACTTATCCCAAACTAGACACAAAATAGACTAGACATCTTCATTTTGTTATTTACACTTTTGCACCAGAATCACATGAGTCTAAGCAAGTCCTGTTTCTCGCCCAGGGCTGATTCAGAATTAGATTTGGTTCTGCTCTGCTGTAATGCAGCAGACATGACCGTGTCTTGTTTAGAGCACATTTAACACATCTGCTCATTATTTAGGGTCTCTAAAATGAATGTATAGCCACTTAGCAACCAAAATCCAAAGAAAAATCTGGAATCTGACTATTTTTATAATTACTTAATTGTATATGGAGCATTTATGTAAGACAAGCTCAGCTGCCACCTCATCGTAGAAATCTGAACATCTCACACAACTCAGGCTCTGCTCTTTCCTGGCATCAAGAATGGGTCACTATGTAGAGGAACCTGGAGCAAAAAAAAAGTGTTTGTAAGTAGTAATATCACAGCACTCAACACAGAGTGTGATTTGAGTCTGAGCCCAAATCAGGATACATTTCTAAAGTGAGCTCCTAATTTCACAGCTGAGAGAACTTTTTCTTTATTTTTCTTTCCTACTCTGTTAAAGTGCAAGTAGTTTAATTTAAAATCACAGTGGTTTCACCAGACAAGCAGCGCGAGTACCTGTCATTCCCAACAGAGTTTTTTCTGAAAATATGTATTAATTCTAGTGCTGGAAATCAAAATTTTTTGAGCTATAGAAGAGTGAAAAAGGAGAAACCCAACTAGCAGGTCTCTCCTGAGAATCAGGACTCCTCTCTGCTGCCACTTCCAAGCCAAAACTGGTGTGTGGCAGAAGGAAGGCTTTTCTTCTTCTGCTCCATTTCAAGTTAAACAGATTAATATAAACCAGCTCTATAAACCATCATGACATAACACAGAAATACAACATTGACTTCATTTGTACCCAGCTATGGTTTCAATACCCCACCTATAAAGGGACACTGTTTTACAAGCTTAGAATGCTATCTGTGCAAGGGTATGAAAAGTTGTATCATCCTACTTGGACCCAGGGAAATGTATGGTGTGAATGCGCCTGGGGTCTGTTGGCTGGCTGCAAAGAGCTAAAAAGTTGTGCTGTGTGTTCAAAAATTACAAATATAGTTTTTACATTCATCAAGAGAAAGATACATTTTCCTGATGTCACAAAACTCTGTGTTGGTTTTATCCCAAACACCACTGAGTTCTTATAAAATCCACTGAGAGTGATGACAGGATTAAATTCAGATTCAAGAGTTTAATGAAGTTATGGTTTGGAACTGAAGGTTCCCTTATGTGACAGAGCTGAGGACACCTGAGAGCAACCCTTCTGAGCCAACTTTAATGTCAGAATGAACATATACCTTGGTATTTACTAAGCCAGCACCTAAGCATGGTCCCTGGTGGTGAGATAGCATCTACAGGAATCAAAAAATGAAGTTTAATGATTCTCAACACTTCCAAGTTCACTGGATCAGCTAAAAAAATAATCTATTCGCAAAACATATAACAATGAGATTTAAAAAATTGTCCTTGTATCTTCATGAGCCACATATAATAAAATAGGGGAGAGGAGAGGAATTCAAGGTCTTTCCTTGCTCTCACAGCAAGGAAGAGAGTAACCAGCAGTTTCTTCGCTCTCCTCACAAGTTAATTAATCCTCATTTGTGACTTCCTGTAGATGAAGATGCATTGTTTTGGCGATGGGAAGCTACTGTCTTTACCATGTTCTTGAACATGAAATATTGCACTGCAGCCCATAGAACAACCTCAATTCAAAAATAATCTCTTTTAGAACTGGTCCAGAGGAGGCCACAAAGTTGATCAGGAAGCTGGAACTCCCCTCCTGGGAAGACAGGCTGAGAGAGTTGGGTGATTCAGCATAAAGAGATGGCTGCAGAGAGACTTTATTGCAGCCTTTCACTCTACAAAGGAGCTTATAAGAAAGACAGAGACTTTACTTTTTACCAGAGCCTGTAGTGACAGGCCAAGGGGCAACATTTTTAAACTGAAAGAAGTTAGGTTTAGGTTGCACACAAGGAAGACACTTTTTTTATTATGAGATTGTTGAAGCACTGCAACAGGTTGTCCAGATTTGTGGATGCCCCATCCCCATGGTGTTTGAGGCTCGATTGGATGGGTCCCTGAACAATCCCATCTAATAAAAGATGTCCTATGGCAGGGGCATTGAACTGGATGATGTTTAATGGTCCTTTTTTGGCCAATCCATTCTGTGACTTTGTGAAAGATCACTGATGCTTATGCAAGTTATACTTCTGGCTTTAGTACTCTTGGAGCTAAATCTGTATTTCCACTCTGCATAAGGACCTGGAAAACTTCCCTCCTGCAAGCACAAAGATCTGCAACACTCCCCCACTGTCCTCTGTACCCCCTACACGGGGAGCATCTCAGGTAACAGGGAGAATATATCCTTTAGTGGATGAAGTTTGTTCTCTGCTCCTCGTGCTAAAACCACACCTTGGAGAGTGAAGATGCTGAAGAAAGACAACAAACACTCCCATGAGATCCATGGACTTGGTGCTTTTCTTCTATCCTGGAGAAACTTCTTTTAAGTCTATGAGCAACATCCACTGAAATATTTTTGATGTTCACAAAGGGACCAAGTCACTGTTGAGTGCCAAAAAACATGCGAGCATGTTCCTTTTCTGTTCAATTTATTTCTTTAATGAATTCCCACCTGTAACTGCTCAGCCTTTCTCTGATGACTTACACCTGGCTGGAATTTGACCTATGCTAACAGCTTCTTTTTGAACCAGGCAGTGAAGTGTGAAACTCTCAGCAACTGAGTACAAAACCCTGCATGTACAGCCTGGCTTCAGGAGCGCAGCGAGTCCCTGCCAGACCCAGCATCCTGCCACTAAGTGAGAAATGCAACAAGTGAGAGGAAGTGAGGACAACTTGTGTTCCTTGGAGTGCTTCTTTCAATTTACCTGGATAATTACCCAGAGTACAGGAGCAGCAGTCACTGTCTATACAAATTCTTTTGCATTTACAATGGTATTTTGATTACAGTAACTACATTAAAAAGTTTTCCAGCAGTCAGCTGAGGAAAGTGAGGCACTCCTGCTCTGATTCACTTTTCAGACAAGTTAAAAAAAAAGGAGTAATGTAATTCCACTTATCTTTTTGGCACCAGAAGAGTAGTGATACAGTGGCTGAGACCAATGAAGTCAGTAGTGATCCTAGAAGCCATTCGGTCTATTGATTTTAAATTGGCTTAAAATATCTTTTTAAAAGGGCATTCTGGATTACTTACTAAGCAGAGCCAAATTGGAGAGGCCTGCCTCTGCTATTACTCGCAGCAGTCTTGAAGTCTAGTGCCAGGCATTTCAAGTCTCACAGTTAAATAGCATAATATGTGCTTGAAATATGTCACTGAACTTTTACAGGATGCCAAATAATGGTCTTAAGCATGCCACATTACTACACTAGTAATTACTGCTCTAGTGTTGCTTTGGTACATGGTAGTACTTTCCATAAATGTAGGTAAAAGCCAGCTCTCCAAAATACTCAGCTGAATGAGAATAAAAAAATTAAAAGTCAATCTGAAGTGTTGCTGGGTAGATTTACTGAATGTCTGAATTTGTGGAAACAATTGCTTAGAAAGTGGGAATAATTTCTTTTTTTATTTTCAACATTCAATTAACACATGGGAAGAGAGATTTCTGTATACATGTCCATTCATTTCTGTATTCATGCTCATTAAGTAGATAGGTCTGAATTGTCCTGTGTTTCATAAAGGTGTTTGCATTTGTTCTTGACTTGTACTTGGTAATAGAATCAAGCTTCATCTAAATAGCCTAACTCCTGGAAAGTTTAGAAATATTCAGTTAAATTTTCTGCACTAACAATTTTTGCTGCTGTACATTGGTCCTTTTTTCTTATTTTCAGGGATGATCACAATCTGAAAGAATGGCAATAATTTAATAGAATGAAGCCAAAATAATTCATGCGCAATCCTATAATCTAAATAAGTGAGAGATTCCAGCAAATATGCAGCAAAAACACACAGTAGCCAGGAATCTGTGGCTTAAATGTTTTGACATATACAAAGATGTTGTTTGCCTGGACTGAAGAGTGAGGTTTCTGACTAGTTTTGAGGCAATGAAAAAAAAATTATATACTTTAATCATACTAGAAATAAGGTTAGATATCTGAAGAATTTTCCTGAATCTGAGTAGCTTCTAGATTAACCTGCAGTTCTTCAGCTTGTACATGCTCAACAGAAATCTCCAAAATAAGAATATAAAAACTTTGATCAGAAGAGGTAGGAGCAATCACTCACAGCTCACAGCAAAGTCCACAGTGGTGTGGCCCAAATATTCAGACCAAGATATTAGCCTAATTTTTATTTATTTTTCTTAAAACTTGTCAATAGTGACAGCATCTCAAGGCTGATGAATAAGATTGTTTTATCTGAGTTCTATCACCTGTGGGCAACCCTACCACTCCAGTGCAGCCTATATCTGATTTTCTTACCATGGTGTTTCCTGGAGCATACCTTGGACCATGGCTCCAGTTCTGTGACAGAGTTCCTGGGAATTTAATACTTGTGGATTCCTGGACATGAATTGGACACTTAATAAAAAGTACCTTGGTTCAGCCTCTCTTCTTTCATGTCAGGAATGAAATGTTATCCTAAATCCACAGCTTCCATACAGAAAGTGTAACTTAAATTCCCTAAGTCATCAAATTCATATGTTTAGGATGATTTAAGTAGTAACCACTTTACAATCCTAAAGTACTCAGAGGTTTCACTTTGAATTCCGAGATCAATAAAAATTAACACTGTTTGGTGCCACTATAGCCCAGAAGCTTTTGAGACATAATGATAATTAAAAAAGGAAGTCAGAAGTTTACTGAAGGACATTTATTAAAACTGCCGTATCTTGCTAATGCAATTTGCTTATCAGCTTCTCACCATACTTTTAATTTTCTAGAACAAACAAATATATCAATTGCACAATTAATTTCTTTTTGGTCACTTTAAATGGCTAGATTAAAAACCAGGCACAAAGAGAAATCATTTACAACTTTAAATACAGAGAGTGAGTGTATCATTAGAGTGTCCTTTAAGCAAAAGAGTCTGCCTTATATCAGCATAATATATGATGCTAAATTACTGGACTTCAGTTCACAGAAGGCATTCCTCACTGCCATGATGGGCCCTGAGACAAACGGGAGTTCAGTACATGTTTCATTTTTAATTCTCTTTAGTAAGAATGTGAAATGGATAAAATAAAACTCAATTTTAACTGGTAGAGAGGGATCTTCATTTTAAATTAGCCCTTCACACATTAACTGGAGGAAAAGCAAGATAACATGATGACTTCATTTAGAAGTACTTGTTGCTGTCCAAAACTTGTCTAATAGCTGCTAATTCTTGTGTCACTGTTGTTCCTAGCGTGACACTTGATCACTGCTCTCTGTTACACGTTGAAAATGCATATGCTCTGAGGACAGCTTTTGCCTGTGTGGGGTTTATGTCTGGGTTCTTTTTTCCTTCTGAAATCTGTAACCAGGCATCAGTGTATAATTTTCTTTACCCCTGGCTGCTTTTAAATGCACACCTCTGTATCCTCTGCATTGCAGATGATTGCTGTAGATCTTATTGATTTTAGCTGATGCTGGTGGATTGGTTTGCCTTAGTTTCCAGTAAAAATTAGAGAAATGTCACCCACGCCCTACAAAATATTTGTTGTAACATCTCTACTCAAATATAAGAACTTTTATATCAACAGTAAACAGTAACCAGAAAACATATTTTTTTTCTTTTTTGTATTTTTGTTGTTACATCAGTCTTTGTTATCCTTCTTAACCAGTTTTATATGAAACAGGTTCTTAATATGATAAGCCATGCCTAGCATTGAAGAAGTCTGCATTTCAATTAGTCTGCTGTTTAAAATGTTAACGCTTTCGGCCTTTGGATCAGATTTGCTTTAGCAATTTTCTTGTGGGTCTGTGTAACTGCTTATATCTTCAGTTAGGAAAACCACTGATAACAGCCATAGCAAAAGTGAAAAAAAAAAGTATCTTTAAAAAACTCAGCCAAATTTTTCTCAAGGTAGAGCTACTACATATACTTGTGCTGGATATCTGCTTTACCTTGAATTACACTCAAAAGAACAGTTTCATTTATTCAGTCTTCACTTTAGATGCTGTTTATCCTTGAAAGAATGAGCAACGTGGAAAGTATGATGTCTCTCAGCATGTGAGACCAAATCAGACTGATCACCTATTTCTTTCCATAAGAGCAGACACAAGCATTTTAATTTTCTTTCCCAGCAGACCGTGTAAAAAAGCGCTTTTTTTTTCACACATATCTATTAACTCACCACAAAAATCTCTGCCACACTCAATGTAACTAGTACCTGACTCATGTCAGATATATGAGGCAAAATGCACTTTTCAAAATCCCCTTTAACCAGCTAGCTAAATTTAATCTCTTTTCTTTATTTTTTTTTCATTACTCCCTAGGAGCTACAAAAATTACCTCTGTGCATGTCAAGTCACCCTACTGTGAGTAAGTGGATATCAGCTCAGGCCCAAGGCCTCAGACTGAACACACATCTCCCTGAGGGGCCTCTGGGATTTGATCTGCAAAGTTTCACAGACCGTATCTAATGCTGAGAGAAGCAAACACCCTGCATGACACATTTGCTGCAGCACTATCTACCTTTCACATTGACATTTCTGTTTGAAGTGGGATGAATTATCTTTTCCGATTTAAGAGGTTGAATCTCCATCTCCCAACCACAACAGGTGGTATTCCTGAAGGTAGAATGAGGGCAGAGGATGATATCCTAGTCTTCTCCACTGAAACAGTCTCATCATGAGAAACCCACTCTAGATCACACTGTTAATAATATTAAGTAAATTTATGTTTAGGGAATTCACTTGAAAGAAGATACTCTTGTCTTGGTTTATTAGCTGGAAACTACTTGTGTATTTTTAATTAAATATGAATCAGTTCTAGGAACAAAAACTAGACCCAAAGCAATCAATGGGTCCCTTTGAGTTGAGTGCCTACTGGTCAAATTATTTAAAAAATAGGAATAACTATTATAAACCATTTCTTTCTGGCCCAGCAAGCTCTGAGAGGTGATGCCTCTCCTTTATGTGTAGAAAGCTGTCTTTCTACACATAAAAAGTAGCTCCTCAAGGCTGGGAAACCCCCCTGTTACAGTATTTTCAAGTGAGGTGAGAAAAGGTGGTCTAAATCTGAGGCAAGAAACCAAATGGGAATGTTCTCATTTTCTCAGTTCAGTATTTATGGAGGTGTGTATATGCAAAGCTGTGTGACACCACTTTCCAAGGTGCACTTACTGAGCTGGGAGGAAGGAAAGAGTTGGTCTCTGAGATCCTGTCAAGGTACCATGACACTTGCCATGAGCTTCACCTTTCTTCCTGCTGCCTACTTTGTGTAGATAAAATATTTGCTTCCTGGTTGATTCCAGAAAACAATTGTGAGCACTTCTTCCCAGGCATGGAACAAAATGACAAGGGTGGTTTGTAAACCCATCTGAGATATCTGAAATCAAAAGAGAGGACCAAGACCTAAGGGGTGCCTTTGTTGTCAGCTTTTTCTTGCCAGCTCTAGATGGTTTTTCTTGGCATCATAACTGTTTTAGGTTTGCTCTGATGAAACATTTGACAGAAAATTAGTTTTTCTCTGAATAAGAGATTTACTATTTCTCTTTTGGGAGGAGTTTTAACATTTGACCGGGGTGTTTGCAAGCCCAGATAAACAGTTTTGACAAAAGAATGCAATGATTCTGTGTAACTGCTAAGTTACAGTTAGCAAAACCTTTTATCTACCCATCTTAAATTTCTTTCATTAGGAGAGAGAACTGATTCGGTGGCACCCAGTGTCCCTGTGGCACAGTGACCTTTCAGGAATCATTGCCAGTTCCGCTGGAAGCTCCTGGCATTTGACTAGCTTGGTTAATAATTCCACAACACTTACAGAAAAAAGTCTAACTAAGCTGATCTGTGAGCTCAAGTTTGCCACCAAAGATACCAAGAAGCTCTGAATCTCAGCTGCCGTTTGAATTGAATGAAAATTATCACAAAATCACTTTTTAGGTACAGGACGCAAGTCTGCTCAGTGAGAGAGATTAAAATAAGGGCAATTTCTTCTCCTGTTCATTTTGTCTTTTCTGTCCTTGTTTTCAGTGTATTTGGCATGAAAAAGCCCTGTGCAGTCATAGGAAAATCTCTCTGCCAGCACCTTGAAGCCTGATCATGTGCCTGCTCTACTAAGGAATCTCCCACCTTCTCCTCCTGCGGCAGAAATGCTCCCAGTGTGGTCTCTGGTCCTTCCTCCCTTATCTTCAGAAGTTTTTCCCATCCATGCACCCTCACTATCTCCCCAGGAAGAGCAATCTCACCTGTCTACCAAGCTCCTCTTGAGGGTGAGAGCTACACAAAGGTGAGCTGGGGTCTCCCCTTGCTGACCAGGTATCATGGTCACTGCCATGATACCAGAGCAGATTATAAATTATGTCTAGGACAAAACTCTAACAAAAAGTAAAATACTATCCATTGCTTGTGGGTTGAAATAGTGATGATACACAAGCTTGAGTTAGCAATCTTTAATTGTCCCCTAGGGTTCAACTTGAAATTTAAGACGACCTTAAAAGCAGATAGTTGTTTACAATAAATAACAATTTACTCTTATTTTGAGCCTGTGTTGAAGCCATTCCTCATTATATAAATGCTGATGTGCCCTTTATGTGCAGAGGCTTTACTTTTTGGCTGAAATGTGAAGTCAGCACAACTTTCTTCTCTAATGCTCTTCAATTCCTTGGTTCATTCATTAATTCCCTAATGCTTAAGTGACACTCCTTTAAAAGTAAGGGGTTTACTGCAGTCTCCTGGCCAAGTGCCAATTCGGCACTAGGAAAATTCTGCCCAACTCCGCTGGAGTTTCTCCATGACACAGTGGGATTCCTTGCTGCCTCCAGCTGCTGTGTGGTGCTCTCCACTGCAGCTCACAGCAGGCTGCTCTCCAGGGGTGCTGGCAATTCCCCACAGCAATGTAAATTTACAACACTCTGGGGGGAACGTGCATGTGTGTCTGTAGAAGATACAACTTCTAAAATGTTGTCTTGAAGTAAGAGAGATCTGACAGAGCCAGTAAATCCTATTGCAAATTAGTTTTGCAGAAGTAGAGGGAAAAAAATTGGCTTTAATATGTACAGAAAGTTCCAGAGAAAGATATTCAGTCCTGACACAATTACCTTTTGGCTGACCTTTGCTAGATTTTGGAGAATGAATATTAATGAATCTCCAAAAGTAATTTAATGAGAAGAACTTACTTAACACAGTATTTTAGCCACTGGAAAGCTGCTTCCTAGTTACCTAATAAATCTATTTGCTACATTTTAGAGTAAGAGCACTAATGTACATTTAATGTTAACATTATAGTGGGGACTTTGTTTCAGATCATGATAAATTGGGAGCTTCAAATTGAAATAGACTTAAGAGAGATTAAAAATATTTCATTCAAAGTCCAGTATAGATTTGTATTAGGTTTGCTTGGAAATATCGTACCCTGTGATCTTTATGCCTTCTAATATTAATTTTCTCACTGAAAAAAACAAAATCATAGTATCCCCAAATAATTTTTCTCTCAAAGTATAATTAGATGATTTTGTTGTTCAAGTATGAATTATCATTAATAATTTATGTCATGTTTTCATTATATACATCTTTTATGTTTTAATTACAAAAAGGACTAAGAATTTATAGTTTAATTGCAGCTAATGCTGATTTCACTTTGTTACAAAATCAGTGACAGTGAAGAGCAAGATGTCTAGAAAGAGGCATCAGTTATTCTAATTAAACATCAGGACTGATCCAAAGCACACAGACCAAATTAGCGATGTCCTACTGACTTCAAGAGGCCTTGAGAAGCCAATGAATAACATCAATCAGAATTGAGAAAGAATAAACAAATCAGTTGCTGAATCAAGAAATAACATTTGAAACATACTTAAATGGTTACAGAAAATTCAACAGTGCCAAGGAATTTGGTAGATTAACATTTTGATGAGTTGTGGTCCTGTGCCAGCAAAAACCTTCCCGATTGTTTTATTTTGTTGATTTTGGAAAAAAAAATTAAAATTGGAATGAATTTGCCTATAAAGCAAATTCACACATGGAGAAAGAATAGCATTGAAGCACTACATGGAGAAAGTATAGGATTAAAAAAATATTTTGCAAGAAACGTGTTGGAATTGCTGTGAGTTTAAAAACAGTGCATACATTGTAGCACTACAGACAAAAAAATTATTTATACTGATTGCTGATAACATCCTTTTTCATGACATTTGCTTGTGTATCCTCATATCCCCTCAGAACAATTTCAGGTCCTCAGCTTCCATATTACTTTGCAGGATCAAAACCAAATGTATTCTTATCAAGTAGATTGCATTAGAGTATTATAGCTGAAGAAACAAGCTTTTTAATCTACTGTAAAATAACATGTAAGCCATTCATGAATCTATATGAAATTTTAAAAAAAAAATATGTTTTCATCTTAAATTCAAAAATACTTTGTGAGATGTCAGGCGAAAATTTTGGTAAAATACCCTGCTGGATCATACCAGCTACCTTCATCTGCCCAATACTATTATTATCCTATTTTAAACATGTGGTTTCATGTGGCTGACATCTGCAGATTGCAGATTGTGAAGAGTGCAGATCTACGAACAGATGAATTATTGCAGAATATTCCTCTGTTTTGCTGGATTTCAGTGTTATGCAAAAAATATTCCAAACAGCATAAGCAGCTTCACATCTTCTGTCAGTAGGGAAGCACAGCCTCATGCTCAGGCAGCACACTGCTCTCTTTAACCAAACAGTACACTTAGAGAATGCACATATTTTTGGGAAGCCTGTGCAGAGATATTGAGTTTTACCCTTCAGAAAAGATTAATAAGAGCCTGAATTTTGAAATCAAGTTTGCATTATATTTATTTTGTCCCCTTTCTTTTTTTCAGACTACTTGTATGATTTCCAGATCTATATTGAATAATTTTATCTTCTTATTACTCATAACTTTCGTACTATGTCATTATTGATGGCAGCAATCCTCTAACTGATATAAGGAAAGAGATAATAATACAGCAACCTAAGAAATACAAGTAAGTGTGCATATTCTGAAAGTTTGCCGTGGCATGGGCTCCCAGTATAATGTTATGTAAATGTTATCACCACCATACTGTGCTGTGTTTGTCCCCAGGGAAGGATGGGCATCATTCAGAACAGGGCCTTGGAGGGTGCCAGTACTGCCAGGGCAAAGTCCAGGATTACCCACCTCAGCCTGCTTCAATGAGAGACTGAGGACATCAGTACTCATTATCTCTGTCTGTGATTGGGAGATTGTTCAATGGACATCATGAATTCCTTGCCTTATAGAAAAGAATATTTTCTACCAGAGTCTTAGATTCTCATATTCAGGAAATTAACACAAACATATGCTCTACATGACAAATAAATGAGAGCATAAATAAACCAGTCCATCCCCCTCAGTTTCTAAGAAAGGGTCCAGACTATGAAAGTACTTATCAAGACGTTCCAGCGTCGCAAGGAAGTACTGCAGGAACTGTAATTTCTGCCTCTTTTACCTGAATCATAGCCTGGCAGTTCTAAAACTGGTTTACTAAAATGAGAAAATGACAGAGAAGTTTAGAAGTTGTTGATAAGATTGACAGTAGGGACCTTGACAATCAGATCACTTTAATCCCAGTCTTCATAAGAAAAAGAATGGTCTGAGGTATGACAATCTCTCTAATAAAAAACAAATTATCATTTCAGCAGTTTCCAAAAGACGAGTTCAACTTCATCACAGCTTTCAACTGTCAATACAAAAACATTTGATACAAGCAAAAGAATAAAAAAAAGTTTAAAACTGTTTCCATAAAGGTGAAATGAAAATATAACATCCTTCTGACAAAAATTATGATGTGGAGTAGGAAATACAAGGAAAGGAAAAAGAAAAGTTGAAGCCAATTTTCTAAACTAATTAAATATGAAGGCAGTGTGAGGGAGAAAGCTTCTAATAGACTCAGTTCATATAATTTCATAGAGGGATATAATCCCTAATGCTGTGGTTTATCACCCAATAATGCTGGTCTAAATATAAAAAAGAGGGCCTTTACTTCTTTAGAGAGCTCAGCTCATGAGAGGGGCAGCTTAAAGGATAGTTGCACTTCTGCTTCGAAATACCCATGGCTAGAGGACTTACCTTTCAACACTATATTTTTTTCCTATCACTGAAATGAAAAATAATGCTTCATAATGGCATTTGTTCAACTTCATCACCTTAATCTCATCGTTTGAATGGGTGAGGTGGTGCTGGAAGAAAGCTGTGGTTTGAGCAGTGAAAAAGTGTTGCGTGTGAAAATGGGTCAGACCCAGATTTATCCCACAGCTTGGGTTTTCAAAGGAAGGAGTTTGGGCAAATAACCTTAAGAAGCAAATATCAGAGTATTGTGAGAGTGAACAAAAATAGCATGGCTTGGAATAACATCCCCAAGTTTAGCTATAGCTAAGCCTAAGAATTTTTATTCATTTTTTGTACTATCAGACTGAAACAAGGAGAAAGTTTTGGAGGTTCTCATTAGTTATATTGCATGCTTTTCAAAAGGTTATATACCATTATGACACCAAAATAAAAACTTTTCTATGCAGATATACCTGGATTTGACTTCTCTGTGGAGTGGATTCCAGTGAAACTGAGACTGAGTTTCACATACTCAGTGAAACTTAGTTTCACTTAGACTCAGTGAAACTGAGACTCAGTTTCACATGCTTCAACTTACAATTGTCAAACAACTGAAGTGATCAGTCAGTAAGGAGTCAATCTCTTCTATGGGAGTCACAACTCATTATTAATATCATTGTCTCAGAAATTAATCCTCCTTCAAGAATTGATGCTAACTGCTGAGATCAAGATGGAGAACAAATTCTCTTGGTACATGCACAGCTCCTGCTCCGGGGGTCACTACTCTCAGCACAGTTTAGAACTCATTGACACAGGAATATAAAAACTTCTTTATTACAAACAAACCCATTTGGAATTATGTTCAGCAAGGTCACATGGAGATAACAGCAGTTTCACAGTGTGCACTTAAGAATAGGGATCACAGAAATGGTATCTCAGAACACTATATGTGATCACTGCCGTGGCTTAAGGCTTTCTCACATAAGTGGTTCCAGTTTCTTATTCTGAAGCTCTTTCATCTTGTGCAAATATACACAAGGGAGAAGAAGTCATAAGTTGAGAATGATGTAACAGGTTACTCACACACTTCTTGAGAAGGTAGAACAACCAGCTGTCAGTTCCTATTAAAATAATTACACAAAGTAGAATGCCTGCAGTAAAAGGACTGAGTAAAGTTACACCCACACAATGTGACATCTAGAACATGCATTAGGCAGGCAGAAGGTGAAGAAGTGATGTTTCTTGAGGGAGAATTTAAATGTAAGCCTCCCACATTTTGTGTAAACGTTCTGACTACTCACTGAGGGCAATATTCCTGGCCAGTTTTGCAACTGGTGCTTAGCTTTTAGTGCCATACTTCTATTGCTTACTTTTGTTAGCACAATCTCCACTGGAAACAAATTGTTATGTTTGATGCTGAATTGTTTCCTTGATCCACAATTACTGTTTTTCAGTCTTCTGTTGCCATGAGAAAAACTCTAAAAATAAATAAATCCACTACAAAAATAAAATCTTTAACAAACCCCCTTCCAATTCAGGCAATACTTCTCAAGTTTGGTTCAGACACCAATCAGAAAATAACCTATTGTGCAGCCTAAAGAGAGATTACTTTTCCTATAAGGAACCAGTATGACATTAACTGCCAGTAACTCACAGAAGCACTGTAAGAACTGGAACAGTACAGAGAGGGACAAGTATGGGAGCAAGAGATCCAGCATCCTGCCATGGACCCAAAGCCAGTGCCACAACAGTCTGGCAGTGCCAACATGCAATGGCAGGTCAGCTTGACCAACAGCAGCCCAGCAGCAGCAATGAGCACAGCAAGGAGACATGAGTGAGCAGGAAACAGAAGAAAATAGTGGTTTAATTTTTTAAAAACCCACTGTTTTTTCCAAAGTAAAGTCAGAAGACAGTGAGCTGCTCACTAACATGGCAGCTGTCTTGGTGCCAGTGGTACTTACTAACATGGTAGATGTCTTAGTGCCAGTGAAACAGTATCAATTGTTTTCAAATTGGGAAGCCAAATATCACCTGCTTTGGTAGCCCAGAATAACTGACAGTGATAGAAAACCTCTGATAACACAATTTTCGTAAACAAGTTGTTAATATTTATGGTAGATTTTTACATTGGTATTGTCCAAAAGTGTCCATCTGCTGTTACAGAGACATTCCTGAGCTCTTTGGAAGAGATTGCCAAGGGCAAAGACATAAATGACTCTAAAAATTCTGATGGAAACACTGAGAGACTCCCGCTACTCCTATTTGTGATTATCCTGAAAGCATCACTTACCTCCCTGTCATACTGACAAGTATCTCCAGGAATCCATTGGGACCTAGGAATCTTTAAGGAATCTCCTAAGGATCTCTAGGAATCAGACTGATTTAGATTTTTCTCCCAATATTTTTTGGTAGAGAAAAAAGGCTTTATACAAAAAAGTAGTACAAGTTTTGGCCCTAAAATCTCTCAATAGCAAAACAACCTCCCATTTGACTACACAATTTAAGAAATCATATCAAAGAGGGACTATTTTCTCTCTCCTTCCTCCTGTTTTCCTCCCCTTCTTTCCTTGGAAGCTTCAGAAAATAGGAGCTTTAATAAAATAAATTGGACTGCATGAAATATTGCTGCACTTGGAATTACTTTGTGCCCTTAATAACACAGTTCATGAAGGTAAAGATTCATCCTAGAGATAAAAGCAATTAAAATAAAATTCTATGTTCAATATTATTAGTTCAGCATTTTAGTAAACATTAGGATTCCCATAATGAGTCCTAACACTGAACTATTTTTATTCCTTGCATAATCTAATTTCATTAACTTATCTGGAAAATGCAGGAAATACATTATGCTGTTGTTATTGAATGTGAAAATACATTCAGCAATGTGCAGATGGAAACTTGTTTGTATATATTTCTGGGGCAAACTGAAAGGTAGGTGGAGAATGAATATAATGAAAGACCTGATAAAATCTTGGACTGCTGATTTCTTAAATGGAAATTTTTTTAATAGAAGAGCACAAACATGTATTTTTAAAAGCTGGATGAACAAATAGGAATAGCTCTGGGCAGATCTAATCTGCATGCACTTACAGTATGCATTAAAGAATTCAAGCTGACATTGACCTTGGCAGCACTTACAAAGGAAGAATTTTCACAAGGATGAACATGTCGTGTGCTGTCTTCAGCTTTGTGAACAGTCTTGAATTTTTTTCAAATATTCATTTTTCATGCCTCCAGTACCCTATAATTATCTTCAAGCAATAACATACTAAATCTATGGAATAAAAGAGCACTGTAGTGTGGCATGCAAGCATAATTCAAGTTTTCATCATCTTTGAAAAATAATCCTTTTCTGAAAAATGTCAATGGAGATCGTCTTCTGAAAATATGTCAAAACATATTTTTCTACAGCTCTCCCTTTTTGCAAAAGTTTTTTTACGTGTATATTGATAATGATGGGGATTTTTAAAAACAATTAATAAAATATACATGTAAAAGAGAAACATACACACATAAAAGGAAATAAGCACAGAAATATTCACAAACACTTTATAGGAAGCAAAAGCAGAGTTATACTTTAATTCTCACAGCACTCTTCTTATGACTATGGCTCCAAAATCAATGTCTTGTTCCCTTGGCCATCACACTCCACAGGTCCCTGGGAAATGAAGATTTCTAACAAGATTGGTTTTTTTATAACCATTCCTGCCAACCATTTCAAAGTTGGATGACTCAGCACCCCCCATGATAGCACAGGCTGACAGAAATGTGGTGAGGGAAGAACAGTGAGACCATTCCACACCCATCCATGGCCAAAGAACCTCTATCACAATGAAAATATTGCACAAGACCAATAGTTCATGACAGCTGCTCAGTTATAGTGCACATCTGTGGTACAAGCAAGGTAAGTTCACAACTTTGGCAAGCACAGGCAGGTAAGCTGTGCTGGAACTAGGCTGTGTGGAAAAGTCTAACTCTATTTGCTTTCTACCATAGTGGCAGAACCTCAGAAAATTCCAGCATAAAAGAAGTTAAGAAGAAGGATGAATTTGAGGCGCAAAGAAGAACAAGTTGATATGTAGGATAAGGTGCACAAAAATCTGGCCCAAATGTCACATAAAACATTATTCATTTTCTTAAGGAAATGTTATCTTCAAAAAGTGTGAGAATGTTTGGAACGGATGAGAAGAATAAAACTCAAAATTCATCTCCTGACTATCTATAGGACACTGCCTTTTTAAAAAATATAATTTATATTGAATTTTCACTATAACTCCTGGCTAAAAATACTTTCATAATTGAAAGGGCCTTGTAGTGGGAAAATTTCAAATAATGGAGGGCACACTTCTATGGTAGCATTGGTTCAGACTGAATACCAAATGGTAGCATATATTTTATAAAATAATCATCTCTTAACTTTTATTACCTTATCAGATCATGATAAACTAATTTTTTTTCATGAAATTGAACATAAATTGTTAAATCACTGCAGTTCATAAAGAGGATTATCAACCTTTCATCTATCTCACAAACTATCAATGGAAAAATATTGAAACCAGTGTCTTTATTTACATATTCATCTGAACCACTATTGACCAAAATAATTTTGAGCTAAATTAATTTTTCATTTTCCCAGATATTTTTTAAATGTATTTCTAGTTTACCTGATGCTCTGTTTAGAAATATTTTACCTCTGACTCAACAGGAACAGAGCAGTTGAAGTGACCGGTCTTGGCTAGGGAAAAACAGCAGGTACATTCTCCAGTGGTGTGTGGGAATAACATGATGGGATGTCCATGCTGTGAGCACAAAATTAAAATCCAAACTGACTTTGAATTGTAAGACCAAAAATGGAACACTTCCTAACCACATGAAACTTCTTCGTAAAGTATATTCACAAAATGCCTTGGAACTATTTTCCTTAATGAAGAACTATTTCTTAGAAACAGTCATTTGAATCCTTTCTCCAAAGCTTTCCCTGAAATTTGTCATGCATTTAGTTTTGGCAGCTGTCTTCCAACAGTAGAAGGACTAACAGAACTTCATTACCTATTTCAATTCAATTCCCTGATAGAGAAAACAGCTATACTTCTATACACAGGTATTGTTATTAAACTGGATTTTAATAGTCTTGCATATATTCACTAATTAATTGCCTACATTTATCCAAAATACACTGAGAAGAGCAGTTTTAGCTTTGCATCTAGTCATTCGAAAGGCAGATGAAAAAAATATATTCAATTACTATTTATTAAAAAATCACATGTATTGGTAGATATGATGGAATTCAAGGTTTTTAGTAGGCTATAATTGAATCCTTTTGTATTAAACAAGCCCAAACTATATCTTTTGGTCTAGCAGCTAATATAAAATTATTCAGAAATTATATATAAACTTTTCTGCATAACTATTAAAGTATAATGACACTTAACATCTGCATTTCTGTTACAGTCAGTATTAACAAGCTTAGCTAACTCAAAAAAACATCACCAGATACGGTGTCTGCAATGGAAAAATTCAAAATCTCTATGCATTGCTTCAATCAGATATGCATAGACATATGGCAGGGTCTTGGCTTGGCATTTTCCTGTGCAGCTCCCAAAGTCCATGGAATGGTGCCAGCTTCCATGGCTGCTCTGCACAGCTGAGTGCTCTTGTGCTGCTCCCCAGCAGAACGAGGTACCTGAGCTACTCCAGCTGACAGTGGCTGGCGAAGCTGAAGCTGGCAGAAAGCCAGGCAGCATTCCCAGTGCCAACCCTTCCACTGTTATTTAAGATGAGGGTATGTTGTTAGCAGCTCTCCAGCTGAATGAGCAGTCAGACATAAAGTTTACATAATATCTCAGCTGGGCTATTGTACTTCCCTCCATGGTCCAATTTTTGTTGTTTTGTTTGACTTATTGTCTGGTTTTTTTGTGTTTGGGTGTTTTCCAGTATCTTTTCCAGGATATCTGGGGACATTCTTGCATAAACTGCCCCATTAAACATAAGGGAGTTTGCTAGTGAGTATAAATTCAGTGATCTAAGACCCTATCTCTTGTCCTGGAAAAGTGGCCTGTGTACCTCTATCTTCTGCAGACAAAAGCATTGTAGTATTTTCTTACACAAGCATGAGATAAAAAGACACATTTTAAAAACAGGTGAGTCCACTGATTTAAAAATAGACAAAAATGTTCTTCAGTGGAAGGAGGATTTTCTGTATAAACGATGTTGATGTAATTCCATGGAATCTTTCCATGATATTAATTTTTGCAGATTTTAGACTAATCTGAATTTCCAGGCATCCCAAAATTTACTATAAAGCAGAATAAAATTGCCTAAGTATTTCAAGGAACAGGTTATCTTTTGGTTTCAGAATTATCTATGTGAATGTTCATTACAAGTACATTTTGGTGGGGTCACATCATCTCCATACATGACTTTGTATGGATGTAACTGCTTTCAGAATGACAAAGGCCATTTCCTTAGATGTATTGGATGCTATTAACTAGGAATCAAACTTATGAGGCATTTAAGGTCTTGACCCCTGGACATTACAAACTTGGCTCAGTCTGTGGTGTGGAAGCTGCTGGTAGACACATGCTCTGGTTGCCAGCCTTGCCCTGATCTGTGAAGTTCTGTGGTTAGTCTTTTCAAGGTGGCTGAGACCTGGTTTTGCCATGCTCTGAACTGTGGGAGCACAGATGTGCTAGGACAGAAATTATATACTTATTTCCAAGCCATGGCCATCAGAGCTGCCCCACAATTATTAAAAAATGAAATGTTTTAATTGTATTCTTCATGTCATTAGTAATCACAGGCCAATGGTACAAGAGGATATAGGAAAATGACTCTATGGGGTAAAGATCTCTCTCTGTGGCAAATGACTCATAGAGGTTCCCCAAAGAATTCATAGAAACACATAAACACAGACGTTTTCTTCCCAAATCCTCCTACTTTAAACATCAGACTTTACAAATATGACCTAAAGAAGCTATTGATAAGACATCCTGCCTGACAGCCAGTTATATCTGGCAGCATTTGAGACCTGTTTTCCCAGCTCTGAGTACAAAACTCCAAGGGGGCATTCCAATGCCTCCAGGTCCCCTTGTTCTGTGCCAGTACACAATAAACAGCACTTTGCTAAAGGATTGTGATCTGCTTCTTCTTGCTGGGATCCAGAAAAACCTAAGTTGATACTTGCAAAGCACTGAGAGACCAGAATTCCTCTGCCAACCCTCAGCTGGCACTTAGAGGTTGCTACCACCCACAGATCCTCAAGCTGCTCCACAGTGTCATCCTGTGATACCAAGTTACCCTCTTGAAAACAGAGGTGTCTGCTGCTGACGGTGAAAGTGCAACAAAGTCATCCATCCATCTAGCCATCCATCCATCCATCCATCCATCCATCCATCCATCCATCCATCCATCCATCCATCATCCATCCCTCCCTCCATCCATCCATCCATCATCCATGCATCCATCCATCCATCCATCCATCATCCATCCAGCCAGCCATCCGTCCATCCATCCATCCATCCATCCATCCGTCCATCCATCCACCATCCATCCATCCATCCATCCATCCGTCCATCCATCCACCATCCATCCATCCATCCATCCATCCATTCCCGTCCAGCTGCTGCCTCATTTGCATACTCCAAAGGGAGCTATAAAATTTAAACCAGGTGCACACCATTTAGTGTACCTTTTGCAAACCTGTGGTCAACAGATCGATTTAGAAACTTATTTTAGAGCCAGCTCTTCCTAGAAACAATTTTTCATCTGAGATCCTTACTATTTCATACAAAAGGAACTATAAACCAAATTATATATACTTTTCTAGATTTTATTGTTTCATTGATTTCTCTCAATATTGAAGACTCAATTTGTTTTTCTTATTTAGATTTTTATAAACCTACTGATATGCTTACTATTACATATGATATATTCTGAATGTTGCTGCTAAGGAAATTATACTGTGAAATTACTTAGTCTTTGCACTGTTGCTAGAAATTCTATAAAATTATTTATCTGCAGATAAATTCCCTATCAATTCAGCTTGCCCAGTTTCCTTGTGTCAGCTGCAAACATGTACCATTATTTTTATAGGGGTTTATCATCATTCCATCACTGTTCTGTAACACTTTTTATTCCAGAATACTATCTTATCCAGTGCAGGTGAAATATGGTCTGTCCAAAAAACTCTGTGCAATCACAGAGAGTTTAAATTTTTATTCTGAACACCTGTTACTAGATTATTCTTCTTCTGACACTTCAGGATTTTTTTTTAGACTTCACTCAGGTTTGATTCTTTCTATGCTTTTATTCAGTTGAAATTGTCTCTATTCTTTATACAAACAAAAATATCAGTATAATAACAATTAGCAGACATCTTTAACCAAGATATGCATGCTACAGAGCAGCTCAAGTGTCTGTATTTCTCAAGATACATAATCTCCAGAATTTATGCTCTGTTATTTTCCCTCCATGCTATATGCATGGAATCAGTACCCTCAGAATGAGACAACCTGTCTGTAGCATTTATAGCTTTATTCCTTTCCAGCTCTTTGTCTAACAGAATAAGTACATTGAAAGGGAAGTTCTTCAGAAGAAACAACCTAAAACATTTAATCTTCCTTTTAGCAGTCTAAACTTAACCTCCTGAAATTGCCTTCTACATCAATCTAAACATTTATAACAAATCTCCTTAAAAATACTTACTGAATTATTACTTACTGAATGTTTATGAAAGCTACATAAATACACAGAGAATTCTAAGGATGTGCAGATGTGACAGGAAATTTCAACTGCATATTTTAATAGATGAAAAATACATGACAGATTTTATTAATATTACATAAACTTTAAAAGGAATTCACCCTTCCATTAAAACTTCTACTAGTAAACATTCATTATAAATCCCTTTGCTATCAAGTACTCACAGGAGTATTCCTAAATAAATCACTAGCAAATACTGCAACATTAATATCTAAAAATCCCTTAAACCACACAGATCAAAGTACCAAAAAAACCCCAACTAACGTTAAAACATGTCAACAGTTTTCAAGCACACTGATGCCAGATGTGAAGTCTGGTAAAAGAATCCAGGAAGTCATTTCAGATAAGGATGAAGCTTCTTTAGCCGAGCCTTTCTTGACAACCCAATCCTGATGGGGCCCTTGCATGTTTTAAGAGGCTGTACTCTTATGATGTCACGAGACAGAAAGTATCCTATATTCAAAAGAAAGAATCGAAAATCAAAGCAGACCCAAAATTCTGTATGATAAACACAAGAATTAAATCCTTACAAGACAGATAAATTAGATCAGTATAAATTAAGCAATCCTTTACTACATTCTCTCCCACCTCCATTCTTGCTGCAGAGCATCTAATGGATTCTTTGGGGCTGAAAAGGAAGTGCTTGCGGCTGGGTCGTGCAGATTCCATCTGATTAGAATAATCCTCACACAACGTTATATAACTTTCCTAACAGGCTTGCAAAGGCATATTTGATACAAGTTAACATTTCAGGACAGAGTGGTCATGCTGAGGTGGATACACTTTAATACTTACAATTACTCTTGCCTGTGCCACTCACTTTATACAAAGCATGATAGGAGGATGTCTGTTTTCTGTTCCACATTCTATTAGGTAAGGTATGCACCATGTAGTGATCTCAAGCAGTGATCAGTGTAGTATCAGTCATCCTTTACAAGTTTTTCTGTTTTGCATAAAATAATACTCACTGGGGCAGAATAGAAAATCATGATCTTGTTAACTAGAGATTAGGACAATGATTCATCTGGAAGAAGAAGAGGTCAAAGTTCCCAAGATCTTTTCCAGTTCTATTTTGCATTATTCTATAAAATTATGAAGCACTGAACAGTTAGCCAGAACATCAAGGAGTATGTGTATAAGATCCTTGGGTATTCAGCTGGTATCCTAATAATGGAAGAGCAAAATTTTTCTAAGCCTTTTACAAGAATTTTAAATGAGGATGAGTAAAAAAACCTGAAAGTTCCGGTAAGTCAATGATGAGACAGCAGTGCTGCTATGTCTTTTCTAAGACTCGTAATAAGCTAGAAAAACAAAGGCATGCACTGAAAGTCAGTCAGGTGTTGTGGGTTTATATGTAGCCAGGAAAGCATGGCTGTTAGTCACAGGAAGTTGTAAAGCTACTAGAGTACAAATCTTCTTGTCCCGCCTAAGTATCTCCTTTCCAAAGCAGTCACAGATTCTGCAACAAGATGTGATGGCTCAGAATCCTACTGAAAAATAGAGGGAGACAGTCACATATCAGCATGCCTTCAGATATTAACTCCTATCAGTACAGTAAGTATAGCATTTCCCCTGACAAAACCTGGGTTCAGAATAACCTCCATGGGAACTTCCAGTGTAAATGGAAGAGAACTGTCTCTGCCAATGTACCTCCTCAAGGAACGACAATACTCAATAGTTTCCTATTTGCTATCAGCTGAGAAGGATGATGAGGGGAAGATTCAATTTTTTCAGCTTTTTCTACTGGAAGAATATTAGGTTCCTGTTGATTATGACAGAACACTGGAAATAAAGTATAAAATGCCATAGAAATATGCCATTGCCCTAACAACCTGCACAATTCCTCAGAAATCATGGAGGGAAAAAGGAGAAACTCATTGCTAAGGTCTCTTCCCAAATATTTCTAGAGAAGCTCAGATAGAAATTTAGAGAACACTAGAAAGCAATGTAAAGGAAATAGACCTAATGGCTATGAAGAAAACATTAATTTCCTTTGCCCTTGATCCTGCAGCCCAAAACAGCAGGGAAAGAAGAAAGAGAAAGACATCCAGGTTCAGTCATGGAAGGGAATTCACTTAGCAAACTTCAATCTCATCTGAACAATACTTCCAAGAAGATGTTAATATCAACCACCTTGGTGTGTTATGTACAATACAGCATTCTGGAATTGGAATTTCCCTAAGCAATAACAATACCTGCTATGTAAGTCAGAAACTAGAATCCACATCACAAAAATTATAAAATTTTAGAGTAGTGACAAAGAGCAAAGAAGTAGAGCAGAATTTCCTGCAACATTTTGCATTTAGTATATGAAATATTTTCACAAGGTGACATAACATCCATAAAATATAGGTGAAAAGAACCCCAGAGGTCATCTGTAACTGATTAAGTATTTCAGTGCTTTTATTTCTGAGCGAGTTTATTTCTGAATGGCCTGAGTGAAAGAAACAGCTTTCGAATTCTGAAATCAGAAAATTGTGCAACAGTATTAAGAGATGAGATGGGGAATAAAAGTCAAAATAGAAGTACATGATTTCACTAAGTAAAGCAAATTTATCTATAGCCTTTTCTTGGCTATAGATAAGGTTTAATAATTCATTTCAGAATAAACCAAATGCCTTGTTTTACTGTTTCCATATGTTGGAAAAACTGCCAAAACATGCTTTTTGAAATCCTAAAAGATCATTTCATAACATCCTTCTGAATTTCCTTCCACAATATGTAGAAAACTGCAAATCTTAAAAAAAAGTATAATGAATCTTGTTCTCCCTGTAGTATATCTTGGCTATATCACAATGATTGAAGGCCCAAAGACGTTTGTTCCAAATGGCTCCAAAATAAGCAACAAAGGAAACCCCATGCTGTTAAATTTCTTTTCTTTCCAAAGAACAAAAATGCTCGTCAGCATAGCTTGTTCTGTGAACCAAGACGAAGACAGGACACTTTCTAGTAACCTACCATTAAACCAAATGTGATATCTATAGAGATAGAAATAAAAAGGGAAGAAAACAAATACAAATGTTAGAGAAATAAGTCTATTAGCACTAGGATTTGTGGTATAAATGGCAGAATTATTTAACTATTACCTCCTTCTTTCTGTAAATTATAGCATTGTTCCTTAAAAAGTGTTCTGGGTAAAAAAGCTGGATCCCATGTGTATGGATTTCTGTAGGCTTCACCTAAATAATGTTAAAAAAAAGTTTTAAATTTGATTACTATAAACAAATAACTAAGTTTTGTTCATCTACTTATTTATTTGTGGTTCTTGTAGATATGATTAAAATATGTATGTGCACACTGCAGGTAATATTAACAAAGCTACAAAGTCCCATTCTCAGAAGACTGGAAAAAGCTGTTTCTACACCTCATGAAGTTCTCCTTTGCATAAATGCAATAATGCAGTTTTTAATCCTCTAGTGACATATCAGTTGCTCCACTTGGATCTTCTTATTTCAGGCTTAGGCAGAAAAGTTGTCACTTGCTGAGACATTTTTTCAGTATCTGTTAGGTTTTCATGCTCTGCAAGGCTTTCAGGTGTAACTTGCAGCACATTATACTGTTTAAGCTCTACTGCACAGAATTCCTTCTGGGATCCTCCTGCAACACTTTAACAATTTCTTCCTACTTACTTACTTACAACTGTTTACTTTCATAGCCCCCCTGAAATATTCGCTGTATAAATTTAGACCGAAATCACTGAGAAATTTAGCTCTGATGACAATTTTGAGATAGCTGCATTTTCAGGTAATTTATTAAATGAGACCAAAGCATAAACCTCATCAATTTTATTGGCAGCTGTGAGAACTCATCACTGCTGCAAACTGAATTTCAGGTCCAAAATCTGATAAATACACTGTTCGAAGAGTCTTTGTTTGAATGATTTACTTATCAGGTTTGAGTTATTTATACAAGAAGGTAAAACATTTAACTGGTTTTCTTCTCTGTATCCTTTCTCTACTCAAATAGCTCTTGATTATGCAACTGGGGTAGGAGCCCATAGAGTTTATGAATCAGATTTCCCCACATCCTGTTTGTAATGGGGATTGAGCTCCTCTAGGGAAAAAAATTAAAAGTGTTAAAACCAGCAACATCTAAATTTTGAACGAACATACCTATGATTATATAAGTTGTATGAGCTATATTCAAGATCAGGTTGGACAGGGCTCTGAGCAATCTGATCTACTTGCAGATGACCCTGTTCATTGCAGGCGGTTGAACTTGATGAACTATTAGTATCCCTTCTAATCCAAACTTTTCCATGACTGAGTCCATGACATCAGTTGAAAGGAAATGGTTGTCTCCTTTGTAAATATTGTATCATGTTTTAATTGAGACTTTTTCTCTCCTTGTATGCGCATCTCATTGTGGGTTTGACCCTTTTAGGGAATTTAGGGCGCATTGTGATGAAATCAGACAAAATGAATAATCTGAAAGTGAATGTGCAATAATACAGGTTTGAGCAAGCCTGGAGCTGACCAGTTGAATTTTGAGCTACACCTGCCACAGCACAGTGTAGCTGCAGTAGTGTGGGATTTTTTGGTTTTGGCTGTTCATAGGCAAGTACATCTGTTCATCAAACTGAATTCCATGAAAACATAGAATTATTTGAGTTGATAAACACCTTTAAAGCAAATCAAATATTGCCTACAATTTAAATTTTCTTAATAACATAAGACAGTAATTCTATGTGCTTACCTTCTTCAGGAGAGTGCAGCAATTCGTGGCTTAACATTCTTGAAATGGAATATTCCTTAGATAATTTCTGGTCTTCATTTTCATTTAATATATTTTCATGTAATGAACTTTCATTAATGTCAGTTATGTGTTTTCCTTTTGTAGTAGCACAGATTGGAAAAGAAATGCATATTTTCCTTTGAGAAGCCCCTGCCATGTTTTCATCTATTCCCTCATCATAACTTAATTCCCGGTAACTCTTAGGCAAGCTTGTTTCCAAACTGGATAAATTGTTTACATTTTCTTTGCTAATTTCATGAAACATACGTAGCTCTTCTAGCACTAAATCAAATTTTCTCTTCTGTTCAAATTCGTGTGTGATTTTATTTTCTAAGGGTAAATACTTATCTTTTGCATCTTCAAGACATCCATTGTTCATTATGGATAAAGGCATTTTTAATTCCTCTTCTGCAGCAATGAATGTTTTAGATTTATCTTCTGAATGTAACATAATCAAGTAATTCATTACAGTCTCACATTGACTTTCATTAGTTACATGCATTTGTTCATAATTTCTCTCTTCCTGTTCTTTTACATATTCAAGATGTTGTTTCAAAGTTGCTGGCTCTGAACTGCCTATCTTATTAGTCTGCTCATGGCCTTGTAAAGAAAATTGTGCCATTTCTTTAGCCTGTAATTGCAAGTATTTATCCATCATGTCAGGACTTCCAGTGGATAGATACTGTACCATGGCAGGAATTGTTTCACTTGCCTTTTGTTTGTCTGCACCTGAGGGATTTCTGCAGTGCCTATCTTCACTTATTTCTCTGTTGACAAAAGAGCTGCCATCCAATGGCAAAGCAACAGACTGATAAATATTAGAGGAACTAGGAAATAGATTTTCATGAAAAAAATAAGTATTTTTGTCATCTACTTTTTTATATGTTAGATGTGGGCTACAAGAATCTATGTCATTGCAATTCTCATGTTTGTTTATTTGTCTATCTAGCAACAGGAGAGAATTGTATTCTGTGGTTGCTTTTGGCTGCTCAGGTAGAATTAAGACATTGTTTGGTTTACAAGGCAAACACTGAATCTCTTTTGAACCAGTGACTGCACTTTCTTCACACAAATTTTTTTTGATAGAACTGTCTTGCTTTACAACTGGGATCTGGTCAAAGTCCTCAGAATCAGTAGCTAGGGGTATTTTTTCATATGTGTCAAAAATAGAAAAAGATTTTTTGGAAAGAAAATCATGACAATTCATTTGCAACTCTTTTGAATTAACATATTCTTTTTTACCAGCATGCGGGCAACTAGAGTTACCCAAATATATTTTCATGGTGTTTGTTACTTCGTTAGTGACTTCATTTGTAGAAGTTAGGAAATTTCTGTATCCAGTTGTTTTGTGTTTCTTATTTTCATATAAAACAAAAGGGATGGCTGTAAAGAATTTGGCATGAAAAGAACCATTAAGCTTTATGCTTGGTTTGTTCTTCTCCTGCTTTAGAGTATTTACTGATACTTCCTGATTTGTACTTTTTTTATGTACCTTTTCAAATTTCATTGGTGAATGAGGAGGAAGGTAACTCTGGTATCTAAGATTGGCTCCTATCAGATACTGTACTTTTGTAATATTGCAGCAAGAGATCATATGTACTGAAAAACTATCAGAAAAGCCCTGCAGCAAGATCAGGTATTTAGCAGATAATATTTTTTTTTTCATGCTGTTTTTGTGACTGACTGACCTCAAATTACTGCTAAACCCTTCACTCACTCTGGATAAGAGGTGATGTTTCCTGACATGCCTTCCCTTACATAATCTACTTTTTCGGTTATGAAAGAGGTCTCCTCTTTGTAGGAAAGTGTATTCTTCTTCACCTAAAGTCCTAGAAACACATCTTCTCTGGCATCCATTATACAACTCAAAATCATTGCTTTCCACAAACTTATAACTTAAAAATCCTGGACAAGTTTCATTTTCTTTAAGAAATCCTGTGGTTTGCCTTAAAGAATCATCTATGCATGAATTTAACTGATTTTGTTTTCTGCCACATAAAGACTGGTTTTCTCCTTGCAAGGGATTTCCCTCAGCTGTCAATAAAGTATTTGTGCTACTGAAAAAGGAAGCAAGCATTATCTTGACTACCTCTACCTTCAGATGCTTTGAAACAACAGCCAGCAAGCATATGAATATTTTATCATTGTGGTTCCTATTTATAGTGCTCTTTACCAACTCTTGAGCATCACAGTGCTGTTTTAATGTGTGAAAGCAATGAGACCAAGGTGTAACACTGTCATCCTGATACATGGATGTATCTTCATGGGAAGACTCAGTCCACATCCTGACCCATCCAAACAATATGTTTTGAAATAACATTTCCTTCCCCCTATATACATTGCAACTTTCTCTCTTCTCTGGAAAATCCTGTACAATAATGTAAGGACGGTTACTTTTAAATGTAATATTTCTTGTTAAGTAACTTTGGAAATCAAGTATTTCCTTTGTGGAGAGTTTTGATTTTGCTTCATACAAACAAATATCCCTGTTGGAATCATGCATACTCCAGTGTAGGCTTAACTTATTTTTCTCTGCTTCTGTTGTTACTGGAATACTCATCTGCATATTAAATATTCCCACATTCCCATTAGTGCTCTTCCTCTCCCTTCTCTTCAAAAGATGATCAGTGGTGACACATTTCTCTTTCAGAACATTTTTAGCACTAATGTAAATGTGAATCTTTGACTTCTGGTCATCATCACCCTCTGAATTCTCTATTATTTTATCTCTGAAGTTGTCTTCAGCAAATATTTTATTACATTTAGTGTCACTGCTGTTGCATCTGAAATAAATTCCAGATACTTCTTCTGCCAAAGTACTGTGCTCCTGTTTGTTCATTGGTGGGCAATTCTTCACTTTGCCTTCAGAACAACAAGTTGAAGTTCCTCCACTGCTTTTATCATTTTGCATTTTTTGTTTCCCTATCTCAGATATTTTTTGCACACAATGTATCTGTTTAGATTGCATTAAAGATGGTTCACCTTCAAAATCCTTCCAATCTGTCTCCCTAAAGTTAGTTGATGATTGTTTACTATTTATTTTATTTGAAATCCTAGGAAATTGAAAAATAGGGATTTCCAGTGCTTGTATACTCTTTAAAGGTTTCAATGTTTGAATTATACACAACGAATTATTTTTTTCTTTATTATCTTTTTCTGAGGTGGTTTCCATATTGCAACTGGAATAATTTTTATGTTCTGCAGAACATATATTTTGCAGGAATTTACTTTTTTTATTTTCTACGCATGGAAACATAGAACTTGTTCTACTAAAAAATGGAATTTGAAAAAGCTGGTATTGCTGCCACTTTTTATTGGAGACCGACTTTTGACTTAACAATTCAGTCTGAAACATGCGTCTGTTTGAGGATGTAACTGAAGAATTTTGTTTGAGCTCATTATCTTCATTTCTTTTATTATTTTGTTCTATACTGTTGTTCTGCTGCACTTCAGATGAGTTTAGATTTTGACATGTGTCAGCAGTTCTCGACACATTGAGCAGCTCTGTTTCAAGAGGCTGTCCATGTACACTCAGGGAAATGTCATCTTCTATAGGACTTTGGTCTTCATTTTCAGGACTGCATTTTTTAGTGGACCATTCATTTTCTGATACAATACATGCTAATCCTTCATTACTACATGTTTTAGAACTGAAAAACTCTCTCATATGAGTTTTTGTTGCTGTATCATAACTCTGTTTTTCTAATGCCCAGTTGTTTTGTCTTTCTGACAAACAGAGAAGTTCATGCAGTGATGATTTGGACTTGCTCCCACAGTGTATGCTTTGTTCTAGCTTTTGCTGCTCCTCTTTCTCTCTGTTTTTTTGATCACTTTCTGCTTTATTTCTCTTTGCATACAGGCAACATTCAGTTTCATCTGCTGATGCAGATAAAAATCTTTTGGAATATGCACTTTTCATACTCACAAAAATAAGTACAATATTTGCTGAGATACTCCTGAAAGTTAAAGAAATATTAGTTTTAGGCATAAATGGTATCTTAATTATTTCCAAACTGTGTAAGAAAAAAAATCAATAATTCTTTTGTCTATACATTGACACATTTATATTTGCTCTATATACATTACAGACTAGAGACAATGGTAGGATTGCTGAACAAAATTTAAAGTCAAGATCTAGAACTTAAGAAAAATATGGTTTTCTAAAGTTGCAGATTTTTGCAAAAATAAAATGGATATTTTTGATGTGTTGACAAGATAATTAATTGCATTTTCTAATGCATTTGTTACACAGTATTTTTGCCATAAACCCCTGAATACTGAGAACAAATATCAAGGAAGTAATAACTACTGACAAATTCCTTTAAATCTGATCCTTTCAAACTTTTAAAATTTTAATTGTTAAAAGAAATTGCCACTTTTGTCTTCACTGAGTGCCAATTTGTAAAGTGCAACTGTAGGAAAGTTTATCAAAAGGTCTCTAGAGTGCTAAAACATTGTATCATATGCAAAATCATATGCCCGCTGTTGCAGGCACAAATCTGGGTTGTTAAATGTCCTGGTGCTGGTTATGTTCAGTGCATGTTTCTTCAAGCTAAATGCACTCATCAGCTTCATTTAAAAAGTGATCTGCCTCGTGTGAAGAACATAATTTGAATTAAATTCTGTATAGTGATTGAGAGGATTTTTCACACTTGTAGCAGTGAGCTACAAGTAGTAGTAGTGTAGTGGTGAGCTTGGCTCACCAATGTCTCTGAACAACCCAGTGACAGCACAGAGCTGACGTCTCAGAGCCGACAGGAACACGTTCAAAACCTTTCATTAACTACATAACTAAGATAATTAATTTTATTAAAATTAAAAATTTTATTAAAATAAACCAGGACTGCGTGATTCAGTAATCACATACTGTTCCTAAGTTGACAGGTTTACTTTTTTAATGGCACAGAAAAATCCACTTTGGCAAGGAACACTCCAGTGAGTGAGGGATATACCTGTAAAATAAATCCTCACGTTCGAGGCTTTTCCGCCTCCCTCAAGGATGCTCTGACCCTCTCTGAGGGGTTCCCCCGCCGCTACAGGTGACAGGACTCCCCTGTCCTGCCGCCGGGGTGGTTTCCCTCTTGGCAGACACCCACCCTCCTCCCTCCTCTGCGAATTAATTGTGAAAGCAGTCTCCCTCTCGGTTTCTACAACCTCTTGTCAGCTTTTCCTCTGAAGCCTTCCTCGGTGATCGTTTATCCAAGAGCCCCGGTCTCGCCCTGCGCCACTCGCCGGCAGAGCACCCCTCAGGGGCGAGGGGTTTCCCCGCAGCCAAGCTGCCTCCCCCCGCCTCCTCTGCCCTCTCCGGGTGTCGTCTCCTCCCGGGGCTCGGAGTGCGCGGTGCTCCCTGCCCTCAGAGCTCCGCATGCGGCACTGCCCAGCTGGAAACCGGGAGGCGCGGGGCAGGTTCCTCCTGCCGCCCTCAGGGGGCTCCCGCCACTGCCACCGCCGCAGGGCGGGAACAGCCTCCGAGGCGGGAAAATCCCTCCCGACCGCTCGCCCTCAGGGGCGGCCCTGTTCCGGTGTCCCGGTATCCCAGTGTCCCGGCGTCCCGGTGTCCCGGTGTCCCGGTGTCCCGGTGTCCCGGTGTCCCGGTGTCCCAGTATCCCGGTATCCCACTGTCCCGGTGCTCCTGTGCCCGGGGAAGAGGCGGCGGCTTCTCCTCGCCCCCGAGCACCGAACGGCCAGCTGGGATTCATGAGCCAAAGGCTGTGGGTCGAGGCGCCCGGCGGCCGAGAGGCTGCAGCTGGCTTGGAAAATCCTTTATTTGTTGTCAAAGCGAGGCGTGCCACGGAGCAGAGCGGAGCATCCCGAAGTCGATTATTTCCGCAAGCGGAATGTGATTTGCCAAATTCCCCTGATTCCAAAAGTATGAGGTCCTGCATGAGCAAAAAGTTATGCCCGCGTTCCTTCCCAGGGCAGACACTGCATCCCTGATCTTTCGTTTCACCGTATTAGGCACTGATCCAACCAAGGACTTTATTCCCAAAATAAGCAGCATCCATATAACTTGGGGCCTCTGAAACAAACGTTTCCTCTCCAAACACTGAAATGCCCAAAAGGTTATTTTTCAAAGTTTATGCTAAATTAGCAGGTCGCTGTAATACCATTACAGATGGGCAATAAAAATAGAAACAACCTGAGGGCCTGTTGTTGCAAATATATGTTTCTTAAGGTTTGTCATCCATACTACAGTGAACAAATCCACTGAAGCCCAAGAGATCTATTGTTCCTGGTAGCGAATGTTACACACCGGAATTGTATAGAACAGAGCTTTAGAATAGCTGTCTCTAGTATTGCTGCTTTTGTAAGCAAAGATGGTCAAATAGCTGTTTCTAATACTTAAAAATGCACTTATTAATTAACCAATCTTTAGTTAACAAGATATATATCCTATTAAATCAATATTACATACAAACCTTAAAATATTTAAAATACCATATGGAATAAAAGTCATCATACAAACAAGAAATAGGATTTTAAGGTGTGTAAGAAAGATTCACTATGCTGCTTATGTTTTCTACTCCTCTGTGCTGGAATGGCATCTAGGAAGTATTGCTGAAGCAAAGTATTGTATTTCTCTGAACAGAAATGCTGAAGGTTTCACCAGTGTTTCTAACATATTCTGAACAGCATATTACTCTCCTCTCCAAACTGCCTACAGTCCCTTAGTGCTTTGGGTGGGTTGCAAGTATATAGGAGACAGTTAAAAATTACTCAAGTGTTTGGCTAGTTAAACCAACCACAATTACATGAAAAATAAAGAAAACTGCCTTTCCTCCCATCTACACAGCTATAAAGCAAAATTGTTTATGAAACCCCATCCAGCTGCTCCACATCCATGGCTTACTTTGCTGTATATAACTTAGATATCCAGCATAAACTGACAGACTTACAGTGGAGCATATCTTGCATGCGCTGCACTTTCCAATTTGCAACTCACGAAGATTTATTTGTAATGCTTGTTTACTTCTAGTACAAATTGGGTATAGCATATTTTTGTTAATGGAGTAGAAAAAAAGACATAATTGCTTTCCTTACTACTTGGTTCAATAGCATTTTTATAGGATGTAAACACCATGCTTTCATTGTAGAATTTTGCTATTTTCCAACTGTTACTTTCTTTCAATTCTTATACTGTGTTTGCAAGTTGATGAAGTGGGTTGTAAAGCAGTCTCAACAAAGTCATCAAAGTTTTGGGTACTGAAGCAGCCGATTTCTTCCTTTCAAATCAGAATTTAAAACTCTTAAAAAAGGCTTTGCAACTCTCATTCTATTTTTTATTTTTTCTTTTTATTGAAAATTAGAAAAGAAAAACATTGCAAAATATTTAAAAGAAAGATCAGGAATAAATTTTGTTAAATTAAGTTAAATATCCACAAAGAGCACCAAAACCAATTATGCTATTCAATGTCATCTCTAAGACTCTAAATTTTGACAATCTTGATTTGTCAAGTGAATTTGTCAGTGCAATTTGGCTCAAGTGCTTTGTCTCAATTTAGCTGTGCTGGCTTAATGACTGCAGCCTTGTGCTTAGAATTCATCGTGAGTAAACTGCCTTTTCAGAACCTGAAATTTCAAAGCTGAAGGGCTGTTGTAATCCATCATGTTTGTATCATGCACTATAATGCTAAAATTTCCACTCTGAAAGTAGTTCACCTTGTAACACTGATTCATCAAAGGTCATAATTAATATTCCAAAGGGAATTTACTGTTTGACTAGGAAAAGGTTCAATTTGATACTAGTCTTATGAACAGGATATTGGTCATCAACCATATGAAGTTGCATTTTATAAATTACCTTTTTGATCATCTTACTGACACTTCACACAACCACCATTATTATTAATTATTAAAAGTATTCATAAAAAATTGAAAATACTGTCAATCTTTTCTATCACAACTTCTCTATCTGCAGCTTTAATGCACATGCTTCCTATGTATCCATATAATTTTCAAATAGCTTAAATAAAAATTTTAATCCTTCCCTTTTTTCCAGAGTATTCTATATTGTTCCAAATAACTAATACTTAAACATTCATTTATTGGTAATAAACTTTTTATTTGATATGATAAAGGTAGAGCCTCATCTCTACCCAATGTATTAAACCATAAAGAAGCTAATGTTGATTTTTTTTATGTATGCATTGCAGATATTAATTCCATATTCCCAACAGAGTACCCATATTGATTAAGAAAAAACATCGCATAGAAGATACTTGGTGTTATGATCAGCTTCCATGTGTATGCAACAAAGTCTTGGAGTGATTCAGTAATATGTTAGTCCTTCCAAGCTGGGCCTGGAATAAAACTGCACTGACTCTCTGAAAAGTTATTTAGTAAAAGTTTGCTAACAGCTCAGTAACATTTCCTGAGATGATATTATTTTAATATTTCCTCCCACTTTCATTTTTGTTTCAGCCTTTATAAATCCTTTTATAATCAACACAAAAGTATCTTTCATAAAAGAAGGAAGCTGTTCTATAAATCTTTTTTTTTGTAGCTCCATAAAAGCTAAATTGAAAAAAAAATACTGCTTTCAAGCAAAGGGGTTTTAAAATTGTGTAAAATATGAGTTTTAAGGTAAAGATAGGAGTAGATTTTCTCCTATGTAGCATTTTACATTATTCCAATTGATTTTGAACTCCCAGTTTATTGCTCCATCTCACAAAGTCTTTCTACAATTCTTCACATGTAGTTCTCATTTTTTCACATTTCACATTTCACATTCACATTTGTAGTTCTCATACTCCTCTAAGTCCATATTATGAGCAAGCTTTTTTACCTTGATATGCATTCCCCTTTCCAAATAATTTGTGGGTGTGTGGAATTCCTTTCTGGACAAGAACTGGGACACATAAGTGAAAGTACTGCTCCAGAAGCTTGACACAACCAAATTACAGCTTTTGCCATATAATTGGATTATGGAACATAGTGTGTGAAGAGATTCAGAAGGCATTGTGTCTAAAGCTGAGAGTAATAGGGAAGTACAAGACAAAGCTCCCTCTTTAACTTATGGGAAAGGAACCCACACCATCTTCTCCCTGCACCAGTCTTCACTGTTGACTGACTACCACAATGACCAGCTCTGATTTCCAGTGGGAATAGGCTCTTGTGTTGCTTTCAAAAGGAGCTCTTCTACATCTTGAGGGATATGGAATGAACACACTTAAAAGGTGTTTAGGAACTTAAGCCAGTTCTGTTTAACTGAGGGTGAATCATGCCCCTCCATGACCCCTTTATTTTGTCCACTGCAATGAAGTCACTGCTTGACTGCCTTGTCCTACTCATTTGACAGCTGTCAAGTTGAATAAAAACTGCTGTTTATTGGATTTGATATTTTGGACACTTTATCTTTCACCTGACACACTGCTTGACCATATTGCTCCATTGCTGTAACCATATCATTCTCTTGTATGAGTCCCTGTACATCTCAAAGATGTTTTCATTTTCCAGATGAAATACCTTGTTTGTAGTTTAATTTCAAAACAGAAGCAGCAAAAAAAGGCCATTTGTATACCAAGCACTAAACACTGAGATACAAATGTTCTGCATCAAATTTTATCTGTTACTATCCATCTTCTCCATAAAGGGCAGTAAAAATAGTTCTGCCTGCCAGACAGTTCAAAACCTCTTTGTTAAAAGTCTGCCGTGCTTCTGAATTCAGGTCACATACATCTAGAGGCACTGAGATGCAGTATTTTTTCTTTCATGCTAGCAGGTCAATTAACTCAGTCCATATGATCCCTAATCCTATTTTGCTTTTACTCTAGACACTGCATAGAACGTACAGGCTTGTTCATAGATCCACAGAAAATTTCACTTGGAAGGGACCTCTGGAGATCATCTGGACCACTCTGCTCAGAGCATAGCCAGATTTCAAGTTGCATATAACTTCTGTCCTTCATCAGGCTGCTCAGGGCTTTTCTAGTCAAGATCTGAATATCTCTGGGGATAGAGATTCCCCAGTGCCTCTGGAATGCATGCTACTCAAAGCTAGTTATAATGCTAAACTTTAAGTAATCCATCTTCTCTTTTCTCCTGTTCCTCTCTTCTTTTACTCTATGCTGATCACATATGGATTAACTAAACCTGTAACACATAAGTAACACACATAGCTCTTCACCCAGTCTTACAGAGTTACATATTTCTGATCAAAGGTTTTTAAGAATAACAGATTACCTTTAAAAAGCAACTCTTTTTCTTTAAACACATCATGAAGATGTAAAACATCTGGACTTCTTATTTTTCTCTTGAATACTCTTTACATCTAAGAAGTAATGGTTCAGAATCAAACAGTAAAGCTTACTATTAGCCATATCTGCTTATCAGTAGTTCTTTATCCCCTTGGAAATAATCCCAGTTAACAACAAACACAGTGCCACTTCTGCCATTACTAGCCAGGTATATTGTAGAAGTTGCAGGGCTTAGCTGCTAATTGCACCTCAGTTCCTGAATAAAAAAAGGACAACTAACACAGATACTCTACTGCCTTAAGGCAAAAAAACATTGCAGGTCAATGACCTGGGTCTCTGAACTCTCGCACAAAGATATTTGGCAAAAGTATATTATGCATCATTTCATGATAGTTTGAGGCTGCATGAGAAACAGGAAAATAATAAGCTCTTCTAGTTCTCTTATCAGAGGAATTCTGAGGTCTTGTTCTGCCGCTTCCCATCTAGCTTCTTAAAATTATCCAGATTATAATACTTGCTTTGTTGGCAAGAACAGATAAAAATTAAGTGTGCAAGATAAAAGTGCCTTTTGAAGAAGAATATAAAAAAACAAGGGCACTTTTGAGGAGTGTGTATTTAATTTACCTTTGAGCATCAAACTTCATATGAAAACAAACTGATGAGCTTGACAAAGCTTTTATTTGTTCTCTATTCATTTCTGAAAACCTGCGCTGTGAACTATGCTGTTTGACATACTCATAAATTACTTACTATGTAAGAAAGATCACAGGTATTGGAGATACTCAAAGACACAGCTGGTTGGAAAGAATCCCAGAATCATCCTCCCATACTAAACAACTGCAAAATAATAAAATAGATCAATTTCATTATTGATAAATGAGAGTTAATATATAAAAGAAATATAACATAGTCCTGTCTTTACAGATACATTTAGTTTACATTTACTAGCTGCTTACTACTCTGAAGAAAAGATATGGGGCATTGTACAGAAAATTTCTGAAAACAGTAATTCAACATCCACAAGCAGTCAAAAAAGAAAAAAGTAAGAAACTATTGGGAAAATTATATTTCTAAAATCTACAGTATGTTCAAATCTTTGACAGTGAGTTGCACTCCAGTGATCCCACCTTTAATAAAACCCAAATGAATAGAACTGGAAAATGTAGAAAAAGAAACAGTGATGATCAAAGTAAAATAAATTTCATATGGAAAAAAGAATATATACTTTAATGGAGTATATATCTTTTAACTGAAGAAGGGACATCATTAGTGGTGAAGAAGATATGAGTCTATAAAATCTTTGGTGTTATAAAACAGGGAACAACAAAAGGAGTACTCCTAGAGCTGAAGAGAAGTCATAATGGAAAACAGTCAGGTCAGTCCAGCAGAGCAAGCTGACAGCAGCAAAAAACTCAGGCCCATGTGGAGAGGGTAAGACTGGGTTTAGCATGTGCATCTCCTAAGAAGCCTCAGTCTGCAACAATTTCTACTTTTGTTTGTTACTGTCTGCAGATTTTCATGGAATTATTTTCTGTGTTCAGTAGAGAGATATAGAGAGCTGTGATTATTCAGCCTGGAGGAAAGAAAGCTCTGGGCTAACCATATTGTGGATTTCAGTACCTGAAGAGAGCCTAGAAGAGAGCTGGAGAGGGACTTTTCACAAAGGTGTGTAGTGATAGGAGAAGGAGCAATGACTTTAAGCTGGAAGATGGCAGGTTTCAGTTAGATATTAGGAAGAAAATTTTTACTGTGAGAGTGGTGAGGCACAGGAACAGGCTGTCCACACAAATTGTGGATGCCTCATTCCTGAAAGTGTTGAAGGTGCAGGCTGGATGGGGCTTTGAGCAACCTTGTCCAGTGGAAGGTGTCCCTGTCCATGGCAGGTTGGGTATATCTAGATGATCTTTACTCCCTTCCAATCCAAACCATTCTATGGTTCTATGATTTCTTTCCAATCTGCCTTTAATTCCACATAAACTTTTAGCACCCAAAACCTGTAGGATGAAAGAACTGCACGGCTTAATCTCAATAATTTTATGAAAAGTTCCTTTCCTATCCATGTGGAACCACTGCTCTGCTTTACTACCTTGCTGTCTTGCATTAGAAATACATAGTGGACACTCAGTCTCTACAGAGCCCTGATATGCTAGTCCTGTTTCTTAGACCTCTGTCATAGCATGATCGGGCATCTATTTGCAGATTGAAGTAGAGTCTTATTCGGTTGATCCCACTATGAAAGAAATTCCACACTTCTGTTAATCCTTGATGCCCTTCTCTGAGCCTTTTTTAATTCTACCATATTGTCTGCAAGATGAGGGATCAGAAATACATACAATGGTAAAACTGCAGGTGCTTCATATATTTAAGCATTTGCATATTAATGTTATTTCACTTGGAGGTTTATTCTTTTCCCAATAATTTTTAACTTTTAATTTTTCTTGACTGCTGATGATCTCTGACATTTTAGCTGAACCATCCATCATAACTTGAAGAGCTGGCTCCTTTTCAGTATGGGTCATTTCAGAGCCCTTCATTTCAAATGTGAAGCTAGAACTGTTTTTTTCTTCTCCGCTGCATTTTACATTGCTTCAAACAAAATTTCAACTACCAGTTTATTGCCCCACCTCACAAGGTTTTCCTTCAGTTCTTCACTAGTGGTTCTCTTTTTTTACAATTCTAAACTGGTCAATATCATCAGCAAACTTGATCATCTTTCTATGCATTACGCTTTCCAGATCATTTCTGGATGAATCAAATAAGGTATTGCCTTGCAGGACAAGAACTGAGACATATCACAAAAATTACTATTCCAGAAGCTTAGTACAAACAAAATATAATGCTTTTCATACATAATTAAATTGTGGAACTCATGGCAGCATGTAGTTATGAGGATCAAAGATATGAAAGGTTTAAAAACCAATTAAAATAAATTCAGGAAAGAGACCTCCATAACATATTAAACACAATGACTTGATTGCAAACAGAGATTTTAAAAAAATTGCAAAATGTTGACCATCAGAAGCTACAATGTACTAAGTGAAGGATTACTTTATATTTGGATCTGTCCTTTTACACTTCCTCTAAATATCAGCTAGTGGTCTGTGTTGGAGACAATATACTATGCCATGTGTATCCAAGGCAAACATAAACAACTGATCCAGTATGGCCTTTTTTTTTAATTAGATACATTTCAGATTGTTATTTATGTTTCAAAGATGTGCTGTATTTTTACATTTTCAGAAGGTACTGCGTGAAATATGCTACTAATGAAAGATAATCAAGCCTAATATTTATGAAATAATAAATCACTAGCCTTAAAAACTCAACGTCCACTATGCAGGTTGAATACCCATCCCTCTTGAAATCTCTTAAATAGTTTTGAATTATTCTTCCCTGATTTTTGATTATTCCTATTTGAAATTTCTCTTTCACTCTTTAGTGACAAAAAAGAAGATATGTTGATCTTTCAGCAGACAGAACAGCATAATGGTACATTTTGTTCTCATGATAGATAGTTTTGACTTTGAGAACAATTGACTGGAATTTGAAGAGCATGCTACACCATGGCAAATGTTTCAGAGGGAGCTTCCATTACATATTAATCTCTCATAAATTCTTCAAAATTAAAATATCTTATTTGGACTTCAGAAACTGTTTCCTGTAATGCAATTACAATTGAATAAATTGTGTTTCTTACCAAAATCTCTACTCCCAATTATTCACATGTGCAATCCATGGTTAAAGCTCTCCTCCAGATACATGTTCCTCTGTTCCTATATATTAGCATTGATAAATATCTTCTAAATTCTTTAATTCAGTGCTTACACTGTAAGGGATCAGGCACGTTTTAACTGACAGTTGCATTATTTTTCTTTTTTATTCTTCCTCACCTTCCTGATCTAATACACACTATTAGTTGCGGGCACAAAATGTGAGCATAAAACAGATTGAGTGAAGTATATATTTTAATTAATTTAATATGGAACCACTGGAGGATATTGTGGCTTACTGTGAATAAATTATCTTCTATATTTAAAATTATGTCTAAAAGCTGAATGATGGAAATGAAATTGGCAAAGTTGAAACTCCCTTAACTTCCTTAAGTAGGAATACTGTTGAAAGTATTTGAGGAAACTATAGGTTATAATGATGAAATACTCTAAATGGCTTTTAATTAAAATCAAAATATTTTTCTCTGTGAAAGTACAATTCAAAATAATCTGTCAATAATAAGACTTTGCCCTCTTGTGCATATTAGTAAGGTGAAACCAAATGGGTTTAAAATGTTTTATCCAGATCAATTTTAAACATAGTAAATGTCTCAGCCTCTTTTAAAGTAATCTTGATATGACTTATAATAACAATCAAAATGCATATTTTAATTTGCTAGTGTGTAAGACTGAAAAGTCTAAGAAAAATTAATAACGGGATACATTAAGGAATGGGAATGATGATAAAAATTGCTATGTGTCCATTCATATGAGCAATCCTTCACCCATTAAAAACAAATACAGAATAAATAAAAAGAAATAAAGTCTGTATTCATTTTAGGAAGTGAACAGTGTAAAATACCAGTTGTACAACATTTTAAAACAAATCCATTTTTCTGTGGTTTCCTTTCTTTAAAGCAATCTTTTCAACAGCCAGAAAACAGGTTACTATATTAAAAAATATAAATACAAAAGAATCACTTCCTTTCTCTCATCTTGAAAAAATAGCAGCCCTTTGTTCATGTGTTTTCATGTAGAAGATGCTTTCTGATACATACCATGAAATCACAGTGTAGCTACAATCTATTTATTTACAAAAATCTTCTCCACAGACAGAAAAACACTGGAAGATAGGAAAAGTGGCTGAAGTAGACAAACACAGAGGTAAAATGTCCACTCATCACCACTCAGTTCTGCTCATCTGTTGAATGGGCTGGATGGGAATGTAGTTTCCAATAGGAGGAGCGCATTTTCCTGTGATCCCAGGCATTCCTGGCACTGCTGTAAATTGCCAGAGAGCTGTGCCTTTCTTCAGCGAGCCCCAGGAACCAGGCAGAGCGTGGGGGTAGGCAGGTTGTTCCTTTCCACTCTCTCACAGCTTTGATATAGCTGGAGGTTGACACTGGAAATGAGACATCCTAGCAACTGGTAAATGGTTTCCACACTGACAGCCTGCTAAAACAACTCGTAGACTACTTTGATTTAATAAGCAGTTCGCTTTTAAATTCAGCAATTATTCTTTCTAATCTATTCTAATCTATTCAGGTGCTGCTAGTTTGAAAGAGACACAGAATTCCATTAATACTCATGGTATGAATAGGGATCAGTTAATTATTTAAAACAGAATCTCCCTTTTAAATGTTTTTCCCATTTAGGTCTTACAAAAAAAATGTGGGTGGAGGAAATACAGGAATAATTTAATGTCCTTTTTACAAGAATATGAATCAGAAATTTGTATTGAATTAAAGCCTTAGGGGGTGAAATTCCTTAAGAACATGGAACTTTTTCTTGGGGTTCATGCTGAACAACTGAAAAATGAGATAGTTTCTGGCTCCTACTTGGCTCAGTCATAAACATGGTCAACTACAAAAATGACAAAGTCTGCAGGCATTTATTCTAAATTATCTGGTAAAATGGTTAGCACTGGTCTCACATAAAAATTGACTAATTACATGCACATTGCCTTTATACCCATATGAAATGATCATAAATATTTTGTATATCACAGTTATGTATACTTATACAATATTATATGAGGCATTCTTATGTGTGAACACAGGTATACATTAAAAATGACCCTTCACTAAGTCCTTATGAAACTCCTATATTCAACCCCCATTTCAACTGTGGATAGAAACTAATAGACTCAACACGAGGAAAGAAAGCTGATTAAGTATCTATGAAACAGCTCAGATGTCCTGTAAAACATCTATGAAATAGCTCAGGTATTTTGTTAAACATCAACAAATTGGTAAAAGAGACCAATCCATAGGAAAGATAATTACTATAGGAAGGCCTATTCCAAATTACCCAGCTGCCTAAAGAACAACTAAGAAGCAGGTAAGTATTCAATTAAAAATTTCTAAAAAAATCTTGTAAAGAAGACAATAAATCATTTAACATATGAATTTTGGCAGTAAATAATACAGATTTAACAAGTATATGTGTGTGTGCACTTAAACATATACACACATATACTTGCATATACACACAAAAATTATGTATATACACTAACTCACATTTAAACAGCCTGGCATATTTTGTGATTCTATGATTCTCTGAACTCATGTAGACCATGAGATAAATTTCTCAAGAGAAGCAACAGAATCTCAGTTACACTACTGCTCATATTAAATTAAATGGGACAAAACACTTATTAGGACTTTCAGTAGTTTGAAATGCCATAAGTTAAGGATCATGAATGCATCTGTTTTATAAAGACAAATAATCTAGAACACCATGTGATATTAAAACCTAACCACTGCTTTCTTACAACATTGTCTCTGAAAGGAATCATTCTGGTAATAAGCAAATAAGCTCTAGATTAAAATTAAAATTCATCCAATTCAATACTGCTCATAATTCTTTGCTGTTCCTGCTGTGATACAGTGTTGTATGACAATGTACTGCCCAGTTAGCAGCAGCCTACAGTCATATAATAAAGAACTAGGGACAATCTTCTTTTCACAGTGAGTTGATTTTAAACTAGTGCAACTAACTACATGATTTTTAATTCACCTTCCAAATTACAGACACTGACAGCTTCATTATTGAACTAAACAGCACCTCAGAATGACTTGAAATATGCTCACTAGAACATTACACATCACATAGAAAATAATTATGAGGACAAAAATCATAATCATAAAGACTCTGAAAATTGGAGGAAAATTTTTCATACAGCGTACAATGAAATAAACTACCAAATTTAAAAATATAAATAAATAAGGTTGAAAATATTTTTTAAAAAATTATGCACACAGCAAACATTTACTATTGCTATATTACTCCTAATTTGGATAACCTAGCAAGCATGTAAATATTATTCAATAATCTTCAGAGACATAGATATCTCAAGCAGCCACAGACCAATAAATATAACTAGAAAAGTTTAGAATACTGATTTGAGACAACAGTTTTGAAAAGTATCTGCTGCATTTGTTTGAAGTCTTCTGGCTTGTTGCATATTTATTTATTTCTGACAGTTACACCCGACTGCTCTCACTTTAGTTTTTTTTACTTTTCCATCAATGTTGAAAAAGTCACAAGAGCAAGTAAAAATATTAAAATTCCCCTGCTCTTGCATAACAAGATGCGTATTTAAGATAATAAGCTATATCTTAAATTTAAAATATAATATGTACACTGTCACCCTTTCTCACTTTTTGGTAGGACTCTCCTCTTGGAGGAAGCAGCTGTTCTGGAAGAGGGCACATGCCCCTGGAAAGGGGCTGCTTGGTGCAGCAAAGAATGTTCCAGGGATGAAGGAGTAAACAGTGATGCAGGATGGTCAGACAGGGACTTGAGGCAAAAGTCAGAATGGATGGAAATTTAACAATAAAGGCTACCCACGGGGCTTCGAAAGGGGGGGAAGTTATTCTGGGAGGCCCAGGGAAGAAGAAACACTTCAAAATAGATTCTGATGTTTGGCTAAACCATCTAGGATGGTTCTCACAGATAAATTATTTTCAAGTGTATAGTTTTGGGAGGTTGGTTTTGAGAACTTCAGCTCCTCATCTTCCTCTCCTTATCCTCCCACATCAAACAAATCAATCCCCAGGAGCTTCTTGAGGTCTGACAGGGGAAAGGCCCATGAATTCTGTAGCAAGTATACATGGTGACTGGATATGCTACAGAACACTTGTTTTGAAGCTTAACTTTTAATTTTAACCAGGTAGAAAAGAATCAGAAATGTTAGTTCAGTCATTTTCTATTATGTATTTTAATAACTATTTATAAATTAGAGTTTTCAATGTTACTTCAAATTAATATGCTAATATTGCACAGCTGTTTTTCAATGTGGCAGTACATTTTTCACCACTGAATGTGAAAAATGGGTTCTAGATTAATGGTATGGGTAAATATCTTTTTCATATATGTACAACTTAGTTAAATGTAGAACTCACTGCAACAGGAATTTACAGAAATTACAGATATAAATTCCTTAATAATGACAAACTCATTACTTAGTTCATAGCTACCTGTTAAACTTCCAGATCCAAAAGTGTATTCTAGCTCTGCATGTTCCTAAACTTGAAGCCACTACAAAGAGAGGGGCTCTTGTAAAAGAAGCATTGTGTAACTACTTTGCTTTTGATAAGATTTTATTTAGCTATCTCTCTGATACCAGGTACAAGACCAGATGCTGTGTGATGTATTTTGGGGAGAGAAGCAGTAGCAGGATTTTGACAAATAGAGATTTTGACAAATAGAAATTAGAAAGACGTGGGCAGAGGACTGCACTTATGTTAGGGGTTAACAGATGCAGAAAAAGATGACCTAGCATTTGAAATTGAGATATTTCATTGCAGATGGAATTATGAAATAAGTTTTCAGCATTCTGTTTAACATCTCTTTTCTCTGATTGTTGTTTTCTGTCTGTAGGTTCTGAACTGATTTTATGTCCAGTAGCCCACTTTCTGAGATGCATCTCTGCTTTTAGCAGTAGATCCTGCTCTTCTGATTATGGTCCAAGAATGCTGATTCATTGCTGTTTTCTCAAATCAAATCATATTAAAAAGTATTACCCCTGAAATAAAGACTATTATACAAAGTCATCGTGTCTCACAGTGTAGTTTAATTACACAGAGATAACTACCTATGTATCCACCAAGTTGTGAGTACATTTTGTCCATAAGCAAGTAAACAGTCTGCTTATTCTCCATCTACCCTTCCCATCATTTTTTAGAAGAAAATATAATCATATCACAGCATTGAAGTATATTTTTAATCATACAGATCTGTATGACAAACATTAATAACAAAAAATAATGACACAAATGAAAAGCTGAGTAAGATAGTCTGGTGTCAAAAAAATAAGGTCAGGTAGCATGTTGTTTGCTTTGTGTGCTTTGTGTGATGTGTGCTGGTTAAAGTAAGGATTCCATCAGTAATAAATCTGCTAACCTACCTGCAATTTGTGGCCTTTTCCTCTACTTTTAATTTCATTATTTGCTATTATATCTACAGTTTTGTTCCAATTTTTCCATGTCACCACTATAATATTTTAGCTAAGAACAATCACTCACAGATCAAGTAAGCAAACAAAGTCCTGTTGGAACATCTCAAGAGCACATGACCAGCATGACTTCACAGGAATTAATCTGTGTATGTAAAATTCTGCCTTGAGCTAAATGGCAGAGAAAAGCTGTGTTTAGGACATGTGTAGAAAATTAAATTCTTCTAAGTTTTGTCATTCCTATCCTTTTAAACACCCATTATTTACTTGAAGCTTATATTTCTCAGGTCCAGAATGTCAACCTTTTATTTCTGTTTGAGCAAATGCCTCACTTAAGAACAACTGGAACAGCTTCTGTGGGAAGCAGCCTACTGGAGTGAAACCTGGGCTCATGCCATTTAGCTTTAGACACTTCATTTAGGTGCCTGAGCTTAAATATTTCTTTTCTTGACTATTGCTAGCCCGTTTCCCAGCCTGAATCACCCTGTTAAAGTGTCTTTGAACTTTCATTGACATGATTAGAAATGCAACAAAATAGACAAGTATTTAGCTATCAAATGTAGGATTTAAAGTTAGGCATTGCACACACTGTATTATACAACATCAGAGATGATGTTACATAAATGGTATTTGCTTTGCATTTCATTCTAAAAGCCTAAGAAATTGAAGATTAGTAAATGGTCTCATTAATTAAAAGACTGAATTATAATTTATTTGGTTTGACACAAACAAAGGTGATCTGCACGCAAGAAATCACTACATTTCATAAAGAAAAATTGCACGTATTAGTAAAGTAAGAACATTTAGTTTTATCTATATTCTTAGGGGCATTATTTAAAAGTGAACGAGAGATAAAAGTGAAACAAAATACATATATAAAAATGTCATTTTCATGTAACTATATATATCACATTAAAGAAGCAAGGCAATCTATAGTCATTTTGAAAGTGATAAAATCAGCCACACTCATTGTTTGCTGTTGAGCATCAATAATCTCACCCTTTTCCAACTGCAGTGTGTTGCAGCAGCTTCGTTTAATCACAGAGCCTTGAAGCAGCTCCCTTCTGCCAATCCTTGCAGCCGCATTGCTGCTTTCAGCTCCCCATCTAACACACAAGTACATCTCAGCGTGCAAAAACTGCACCAAGGGAACACAGAATGAAGAAAGAAAACCATTTCTTCAACAGGCCTGGCAGAACATAAAGCTAGAGATGTAGATATAGACTCAGATTCCTTCTAATTATATTTTTTCTGCTGTTGATTCTCATAAAATATATACGCAAATATATTCTTAGCAAGTATTGAGCATAAAAGAGAGAGAGGAAAATGCAACCCCAAAATGTATTCAGCATTAAAATTGATGTCTGCAAAACAGGAGATCGTGATAAATTAAAAAAAAAAAATCTCATTACCAGTAAGCCACCTGATGAGATAGTGAGCCCTCTCAGAGACTACTGTCTTTTAATATTGAATTGTCTACTCTGGAGTGCCAAGGAGGGAGAGAAAAGAGGAGAGGAGCATCCTCAGTTTCATTAGATTTTGAATTTCCCTCTGGAGATGCCTATCTCCCTTGACAAGATCAGGGTCTTAGGGCCTCACTTGTCTTCTTTCAAAGCTGTAAGTAGAACATTCAGGAGACTGAAAGCCTATAGAAGACCCATGTAAGCCATGGAAGACTGTAAAGGAGCAGGTACCCATGTTGTTATTTATTCATAAGCTAAGAATTCTTATATTTACACTGTTCATAATGAGGGTAAAATAAAAAATAGACACTTTCAATAGAAAACTTTGGGTCAGACTCTTTTTTTAAATTGATGTAGCTCCATTATGAGCATCATGTTATTTGGGCTTAAAAATCATCTGAAATTGCAACAATTAGTTGGCAACAATAAGTCTCATTTGCAAAATCTAAAGAACTGTATAGCAAGAAAATGAAAAATTCTACCATTATCTATCATGACAAGCAAGCTTAGTGAACATAATTCTCTACAGTCTAAAATACAATATTATTTGCATAGATTAAAAAAAATGAATGCTAAGTGGCTGAAAATGCCAACATTCTGAACTGGCAAACTTTTTCAGCCAACTTACAAAAGCCTTCAGGAACTGCATGCAGTGTAGGACAGCACCATGTAAGAGGTGCCATAATAGCACACACTGGTAATGCCATTATTACCGTTCTAGTGATAATGCCATGAATAGAAGAAAAGGTAACTCTTATTGAATGCCTGATCTACACCAAAATGAAGCTTTTTCATCGGCACTTTTGACTAAGCACTAACAATGCAAGTGGAGAGGTTTTATATATATACACTTTTGGGATTTTGTATTGCATTGTTTCTGTGATGTAGTACATGTAAAAATAAGCCAGTTTTCTAGAATAATACTGTAGAGTACCTCTTTTTTTGGATGAGCATCTTGTTTTCAATTGGATTTGAATACGCAATTTAAGTAACCTGATTTTATATGGAATTACCTAAATGTAGACAGGGAAAGTTTCACATGAAAACACACTACATAGAATCTTCTGCCTAATCTACATATTTTTTTGTAGCTGATGGGAATTCTGCCACTGAATTAGATTTAAAAAATACTATGACATAGAAAAAGTCCTATCTAAATGTATTTTAGACAGTTGGGTTTTTTTAATTATTATTTTTTCAATTCAATCTGTTACTTTTGCTTTTTGAGGGTAAGCAAATGTTCAGGTTTTTGCCATGGATGATCCCAAATGATGAGGAAAGGGGCATGATCTCTATATCCCAATCACACAGCAGACAATCAAACCTCAGGTAGCTTTCTCCTGGCTGCCTGAAATACTACTACCTCGGCAGCTGTGGAAGAACATATCAAAACCCAGCTAAGACACCAATTAAATACCTGTGTTTAGAGCCACCCCAGAGCTCTGCACTTCCATAGCTACACTGCTGCCACTAGAAGAGTTACAAAGATGAGATGAAGTCATGCAGTAACTGCAATATGGACAAAATCAAAATAGGTCACACAGAATTAATGTTGCATTTTGATTGTAAAAGACAAACTTATAAAGAACTGAGGAAGAGTCAGGAATAAGGAGGAAAAAATGTGGTTAAAACTTAGAAGCAGATGTTACAACACTCTAACTTCCATTATACTAGAGATGATTATTAATGATCTGCCAGGCCAAGAAAGCAATGAGGTAACAAAACATGAAGATGACAGAAAATAATTTAAATTAATCAGAACAAATAAAACATGAATTTTGGAGATGTCCGGTGAAGTGTACCAAATCCTGTTTCTTTCAGCTAAGCCTGAAATGGAACTAAATTTTTAACATTTTCAGGCAGTATTTTTTACACATCTAGAAAAACAAAACATGAACTGAAGAGAGGGGTGTGCTGAGAAATTAAAATTTTTAAAAAAGCATTAAATCATAGAATTGATGCCTTACAAAAAAAAGTAGTTCTGGGAGGAAAATTGGTGACTTTTGCCAATCACTAAACGATAACTTATGAATTCAATTACCTACATTAACAAACTGAAAATTCTATAACTTCCAGTACATTTGTACCCATCAGCTTGTGTTATAATTTAATTTTTCGGGCATTTCATCAGTAAATGACGAATTATTTCCATCCATCACTTATTACACAATCTTCAGGTTTTCTCTTTCTGAAATAACAAGCAGATAGCTAAAAACGGGCATGGCGTAATTCAGTCTTTTTTTATATATGTCATTATTTTGCCTCCCTTTCACCTCTTTGCTGTATCCATCTGCTTTCTGCAGTGTTGTGCTTAGGACATGCTAAATATGCTTAATTTATGTAAACAGTCAGTGACAGAACTTGCCATGCATGAAAGTAAACACTGATGTATGTCTCTGCCTTCAAAAGGACCAACAGTTAGTTACACGCTGTGCAGTGTCTTGTGAAGGAGCCCTGACTGTTTACTCCTACCACAACAGCAACTTCCACAATGACAGTGACAAAAGCGAGGGCAGGGCAGCATCACTTGGGCTTTATACTGAAGGGCAAGACCAGCTGAATTTCACATTTCAGGGGTTGAATGACATTTTAAAACTAAACTATATAACATTAGCTTCCACATTAGTATAGAAGCTTGTGGACAAGAGCCACGGTGTAAGTGTGGCTTGCAAAGGAAGGTGATGCCTACACACGCCCGTGACAGCTACAGGCGGCTCCATGCATGGGACACCAGTGCCATCACCTTGCGCGTGAAGGAGGCCACGTGGAGATCGGCCTCTTCTCCCAGGCAACTCGCGATATGCGGGCAGTGTTAAACTGTGCCAGAGGATGTTTGGGTTGGACATTACGAAGAAAATCTTTACAGAAAGAGTGATTAGATAAAAGAATGGACTGCTCAGGGAGGTGGTGGAGTCAGCATCCTTGGAGGTGTTAAAAGACTGGACGTGCCATGGTCTGGTTGACAAGGTGATGTTTGGTCACAGGCTGGACTCGATGATCTCAGAGGTCTTTTCCAGCCTAATTCATTGTGTGATTCTGTGATCATCCCGCGCCACCAGCACTGCCGGCTATGTCCCCGCACGCAGAGTTCCACGCGTGGAGCAAAGGAGCCGCCGAGCGAAGCGCAGCCCGCCGGCCAAGGCACGGACGACGCCGGGCACAGGGAGTCTGCGCTCGGCCGTGAGGGAAGCCGAGGCCACCCGGCCGAGCTGGCCGCGGGGCCAGCGCCGACCCCCTCAAGGCTCTGCCCCTCTGCCCGCGCTCCCGGCGGGTCCCNGCGTGTCCCTCCGGCCCCAGCAGCGCGCGGGACCCGGGCCCTGCGCCCTCCTCCGCACCGCGGACAGACCCCGCGCCCGCAGTAAGTGCGGGAGGGACCGCAGGGGGAAAGGGGGGAATCCGGGCTCTGCACCCGCGAGGTGCGGGCGAGAACCGGCTGCCGGGGTGCCCCGCGCGGGGCTTTCCCTCCCGGGAAGGCGGCGGGATAAAGGCGCGGCGGGGCTGAGGCGGGGGTGCGCGGCCTCAGCGCTGCTTCGGCGGCCGGGGATCATCCTCACCGGGAAAGTTGGTGTGCGCGGTCGGTGTGCGGGAGTTGTTCTGCTGGCGAGATGGAGGGAAATCGTACCCGCGGCGCTTTGGTGTTAACTACTGAGAGATGGAACCGAATCCCTCACCGATCCGGATATGAGCACCGACAGCATCCAAAGGAAGAGCTGAGCTGTCGCGTAACAATTTGCTCTTGGAAACGCTTTGGTGGAAGAGGGAGTCTTTGGCGTTCGTGTTCGTTTGAAAAGGGATAGCGAAAAGGGCGTGATTTTTATTTTCCAGTAGGGAAAGGGAAAAAAAAAAAAGAAGGGAAAAAAGACCGTGCGAAACCAAGCGCCAGAGCAGCTCTCGCAAGGTCATCACACCACGGAGAAGGCAAAAGTGCTCCCGATCCATGCGATCGCTCTATCGCTTTTCATACTGTCTGGAAGGGATGCTTTTATTTTCTCATTTAATTTATTTAAAAGGCGAGGTGTTTGCAGGTGGTAGCGGGGTAGGCGCGGGGCGGAGGTGCCGGGCTCCTGTTATTTACTAGGGCATCAGTCGGAGTGAAGATGGAGGTGGGAGGAGATAACAAAAGCTGGTGTGCGATCCTGGGCATCTCCCACACGAAGGCGTGAGAAGGAGGAGGGAAAGGAGACGGCAGGAGAGAGAATTTCGTTTCCAAAGATCAAAACAAAAGGTAGAGCAGGTTGAGGCAGATCGTGAGCAGCCGGGGCGGAAAGCGAGGGAGGCGATTTCCGCGCTGACCCGAGCGGAGCGGAGTGCGAGGGTTCTGCGGGGGCCGCGATGTGCGCGGCTGCGGTGGAAGGGAGGGAGCGCAGGCGAGGGGCTGCCCGACCGGCGCAACTTTGCGCGCCAGCATCGCTTGGAAATAAGCTGCTCGCGCCCGGAGAGACGTGCTGTTTGTGTGGGGCGAGGGGAGGAACGCCTGCCGGTACCACGAGGGCTTCTTCCCGCCTGGAAGGACGGGGTCCTGGCCGCGGGATGCGGGGGGAGCGCGGCGCTCAGCGCTGCGGCGGGGACGCTTCCCCGGCGCCCGAGGTGCCGCGCCGGGACACGAAGGCTCAGTGCCGTGCGGGGCGCTGCGGACTTCCCAGCGGCGGCTGCCAGAAGGGACCCCAACACTGCCGCTCTCCCGCCCAGCTCGGTTCCCGGACACCGCCAGCCCCTCGGTCCCCGCCGCTCGTTGCTCTCTGCGGCGCCGCCCGTGCCGCTGGCTACCCCGGTGCGAGGTTTTTCCCGCCAGCCCGGGGGTGTCCCTACTTCCCGGAGTCCCCCGCTCTCCCCACTACCCCCACAAGGGAACGCCTCCCTCCTCCCACCCCAGTCAGGCGTGAAGCCAGCCAGCCACCCTTCCTGCATGGAGTCACTTGCAAGGCTCCCCCCACCCCAGCTTCGCATCCCGTCCTCAATGCTTCCCCCCCTTTCTTCTGCTGGATGTTCTCCCCAGCACCTCCCTGGCTTGCCCCAGCCCGGGCTGGCTGCTCCGGCCTCTGGCGTACGGAGAAACCGTCGGGGATTTGGAGGGAAAGGGGAAGGGGAAGAGGGTGTTGGTCTTGCGCAACTGCAGACCCTCCGCTTCCCCGGCCCTAGAGGAACCTGTTCACGGGCTTTTCGAAGGTGGGACGGGGCTCTCCCCTGCCTCGGGCGAAGAGCAGCTGGAGCCGGAGCGGGCGGAGCTCCCGGCGCCGCACAGGTACCGCGCTCCCGAATCCCGCACGACCCGGAGCAGCGCAGCAAGGCGGGGAGGGAGTTTACCTGCACCGCCAGGCTTTCGGCTGACAGGCAAACGTGCAGATAACAACAGGGTGATGAAAACATCAGCTTTTTTCATTAAAATTGAAGGGTGATTACTTGGGCATTAAAGCCATAGACAATTATCAAAAGGCCAAGTATATGAATAAATTCCGTGTTCTTGTACAGAAGATGTTAATGTAACAGATAGGTTTAAGAGATACAGGTACTTCTCCCAACAATTCTGCTGGAAATATATTTTTAGCAATGTTTTGTTATTAGTGTGCCTGTGGATAGGCATGCTCTTCCTTCATGGATTGGAAGGTTCAGATTTCAGAGGTATCACTAACTCTTTATGAAGAATTAAAGGATGGACATATTTTATAACCAGAATGTGATATGCAACAGACTAATCACAGAAGAATAAGTGTATATGGAAGCTCAGTCTTTATAGAATACATAGCTGTCCCTTTCAGAATGCGTACTTCCTAGCAGTTGTTACTGTGACACATTTTCAGTCATTAGTTTTCACTACTACCCTACTTGACAGAATGCCTTTACTTTTTAAAGACCATAGTTCGTTTAAGAACACCAGTTTTCTTGAAAGAACTTACAGTATAGTGTTCAAACAGCACAATCCATTTCAGGTTTGTGGACTGCAATCAATTCTAATTAAAACTTTAATTATATTTTTCTCCATTCAAACAAAGATGAAGTCTGGGCTGATGGCAATTGCTGTCAAGGAAAAGTAAGGATACATGTTCTTCATTTTGGTTATGTGATATCCCTGCCTTTTAATTAAGGACTGAATATTTCATCTTGTTATTTATCCACAAACTTTTATGACATAGGGCTGCAATATTTAACCAGTTTTCTAGGTTGCCCTGTCTTCTTGCCTGATACAAAAGTAAACCTGCACACCGCTGATTTTTCGACGTGCTTCTTGTTCTGGAACATCCAGCTATTGCCAGCAGATCAGTTGTGTTGTCAAGCGGCATCCACTCCGGACTGCCACAGTGTTATGTAACCACAGAGAGCAAATGCCAGAGATGTCTGCACCACTGTCGGTCCTGTTGTGTGATTCCCTGTGTGCCTTCCCCTGCTGTATTGTACCAGAAGAGTCATAGCTGATACCACCCCACAGCACCAGCCAGAAGGGAAGCTGCTCTGGCCAGAACGATGTGGCCAAGTCTAACTGGGATGTGATGGGGCAGGGAGGGCAGAGCAGAGCAGAGGAAATCAGGCTGGCTGTGCAGAATGGAAGCAGTGCAATGCTGCTGGCTTTGGTGCGGTTTAGAAAAGGCACCAGGGTGTCCCAGGGTGTGACATCCTGCTGACAGCAGCATGTGTGGGGTCTGGGGGCATCCCGACGTGCCTTCCAGCAGGGTCGTGCTCTACGGCTGCAGCAGCATTGTGCTGCAACAGGCCTCTTGACTTTTCTTTCTGTCTATACACTCAGCATAGCTGCAGGAAGGATCTAAATCTAAGGATACAGGTTCCCTTAAAAAACACATGAACGTGGTGAACTTTGTTGTGGGTGATTCTGTAACTGTTTACATTTCAAGCTGTTGTCCTGGTTCTGTTTTTCAGTTTTGGAATTGTAATGTTATGTCTGCCTGCACAATGGATTCCTAAGCTTTTTTGTATTGTATCTATGCCTCATGCTCCCATTTTAGGTATTTTGTTCCATCAACCTTTGCAGATTCCCATAGATTTCCAGAATTTTATGTCACTTGGCCAAAAAGTGCTGGCTCATCCTCTAATTGTAAATCAAACAGCAATGTATACTAATTGAAGACAGAAAATTTAAAGTATGATAGACAGATTTAGTTTTAAAGTCCTAGGAAATGAAACACACAGCACTTATCTGAGCAGCTGTGCTCCTTGTCTGTGATTTTAAACATTGTCCACTCTGGTCTTCATCCTTTTGTTTTTGATAGATATTGTTTTAGCAGTGTGCGTTGGGGCTAAATAGCCTTTGTCATTTGAGTGGTCTGTAAAGAAGCTTGTTTCCAGGTTGCTTTGATTGCCCATGGATTCTTTGCTTTCTTTGATTTTGTCTTACATTAACAGAGAAAAGCACTGTATGATCTTCCTGCATTATTTCTAATACTCCTAGACCATTTCATCTGTCTCCATTTTCTTTTGGGTCACCTGCTATCACTCTACACCCTTGGGCTTTTTCTTTCTTCCTTCGGATTGTAATTTTGTTCCTTATTTTTGTGCATGTTCATTGCATCTTTGGATCACTTTCCACCTTACCAATTATCTTGTTTTCTGTTTATTTCTTCCCTGGGAAGGACCATGGTTTACCCCATAGCTTCTTTCCATGACATTGCTGAGCTCTGTGTGGTACAGGAATACAGCACCAACAGGGAGGGCTGTGAGCCTTTGCTGTGCTGGAAGATGTAAGGATCCAGATGGGCTCCCATCACAGGGCGGCGCTTTCTTACCTCAGCTCCAACTGAGCTTTATTCATAGAGATAGAATCTCATCTTTTGAATTTTTTACTCTTGTTCTGAGAGTAATAGTTATAAACCTTTAGAAAGAAGATTAAACAGATGATAAAAAGGATATTTGTTCATGGAATACAAAATCTTGGAATAGTCGCTGCAAATTTTTGTTTCTTTTTAGGTCATAAAGTGCTGAGAATATATATGTGTTTTTTCTTTTTTTAACTATGTGGATATTATCCACAGGGTCTCTGCTTCCAAGAGCTTTTCCACATTTGGATGAGAATGTGACTGAAAGGACAATAATATACTTGTAGGAAATGAAGGCAGATTATTAGAGATGGTCTCATAGATGAAAGTTGAAAAAAGTAAGTAGTTTGAAGGAGACAATTGCAGGAGAAAAAGATAAAAGCCACTTGATAGTCAAAATCACTGACTTGTTTATAAAAATATCAAGCTGTTTTTCTTTGTGATTGTTCCCCTGAGGAAAGTAAGGAACAGAGTATGTTCAGTAAAATAACTTGTAAGGCTACAGCTAATTGAAATAAATTGTGCTCCTTGGGAGTGAAAGGACAACTGCATCTTTTGTGGAACTAAGCATGATGTGTTCTGAAATTATGATATCAAGGACAAAGAAATACACATTACAGATATTATTGAAGATTTTCTCCCTGAAATAAGCCCCATGAAGTCATATATATAATCCCAGACTGTAAAAACTGGTGGAATGTATTATAACTTTATGTTTCACTGATTTCTGAAAAATCAGGAGTTTGCTACATTCTTGAGTTTGTCAACAACCTACAAGCTATAAAGTAATGACAAGTGATAATTTGAGATTACCAAGTGGGTCTTTTAAGATAATTATAATAAAATAGTTTCTGTATAGAAAGATAAAGAATTTTAAAGTCACTTTATCATCACAAAGCCATTTGAGGAAGATTATCTACACAATCTGTATTAGAAAAGTCTGAACTGATATACAGGAAAAAAATGTAATGGTGATTCCTATAACTTTTACAGTAATATAAATATGAGATACTAAACATTTTGTTAAAATGACCTTTAATCACTTTTGGCTCAAAGCAGATTTAAATAATTGATGGCTTCAGAGAAGCATCATTGTTTTTATGCAGCACTATTAAATATCAGAAAAAATCATTTTAATTATTTTTTGTTCACTAACTTAGACTTTCTCAAAGTTAATTTATGAAAATAGCTAAAAACCGAGGTCCATAATGATAAGACTTAAAAGTGGTGGTGAAATTTTTTTTTTGTCCTATCAAGGTATTTTCATACAGTAGTTAGTCATAAAAAATAATATAGTTTTGTTTTAACTCCTAATAAGGTGCATCAGCCATTATAGTCTCAACCAATGGGATTACTTTGGTTGCTCAAACTTTGTGCCGGTCAAAATGTATACTCAAAAAGAAAACAAGTTGTGACAGTAATTTACAGAGATTTTTAGACTAATAAATATAAGGCTCTAGAACTTTTGATGAAAATTAGTTTTATTAGTTTTAAATTCTAGCTAAATAGAAAGTTGTACGTTAGGAATGAAAGCTCTTTGGTTCATAAATGTTTAAATATACAAGGGAGATTAATGAACATTTTAACCATGTCTAGCAGAGGCCATTGCATTTGACTCAGTGATGCCTTTACTCTCCTTTTCCATACAAATTTGGAGGGAAAAAAACCTTTAGTCTTGATTTAAAGACCATGGAAAATAGAAAATGTATCTCTGTTCTCTCTAAGGTTTTTTTATAATTAATTATCCTTAGTTTTAAAATGTGTTGGTTCTGGACTTAATTACTGGTTCCTGAGCAATCAGTCCCCAAAGTAGTTGAGAAAGAAAAACTTAAATAGATCAGCTGTTCTGTTGAGCCTGATGTGTGTAGAGTACCTATGACTTGATTTTAATATCTGAAAATAATTTTAGATAGGTAATATGTTACTGATTTTTTTCTTTTTAAATGAAAGTTTAGTGTTCTACTTCATAGAAAACATTTTTTACTCAAAAGTAGATATTAAGTCATTCACTGTAAGATGAAATCAAATAGCAACGAGGAGATGTGCATATTATCCTTTTTGTGGATTAAATTTTAGAATATATGTGGTTTAATTAGACTTCATTCAGAATGGAGTAGTCTAAAATTAGAAACTTGTTTATAAAAGCTCTTACAATACAGCATATTTCACTGTACTCTTATCTGCTATATTTAGAAATACAAAGTAACTGAAGACTCTTAGAGAATGAAATATGAGATATTAGTAGATAGAATTAAAATGCTTTTGTTTTTTAGTAGAAGTTGGTATATGTAGAACAAAAAGTTAAGATTTTCTCAAGTTAGTAAAAGTGAACACTTAAAAAAAATTTTAGCACAGCAAATAAAATCAGCTTGGATAATGCTGCAAAAAGTTATTTGTGCAGGTATTGTTAACATACAGCACATAACCAGTCAATTTCATTACAGTCAGTATTCGTTCAGAATATATACTATTTTTTTAAGCAGTCATTTTTCCTTTTAAATATACATTTTTTAAAACCATACAAAATGAGCACCAGCATTTGTGAATGTTCTTGAAATTCGTGTTCTGAATGGCATGAAAGTCTTTCAGTTTGGAAGACTGATAGCCTGAAAAGTGGTTTTGGTTTGATGCATAAAACATCTGATGATACTGATGATTTTTGCAAACCAGACTGGCTTGTTCAAAAGAACTGTGTCTTCAAGTGTCTTAACAAAGTTTGATCTGTTTTGTTTTGTTTTGTTTTGTTGGGACTGTTTGTTTTGTTTTGTTTTGTTTTTAATCTGATTTGGATATGTCACATCAACCACACTGTAAGGTTGAACAATGCTCAACAAAGAGCTCCGGCTGACCTGGAATCTGGTCCTTGCCATCCATGGGGAATGAGAAAAATTTGGAAGAATAGTATGAAATCAGTATGTTACATTTAACATTGTTAAAACTTTATATCATTCATCCTTAAATAGAGTCAGATAATCCATATGGATAAATGTTCTTGCTTCCTTCTGTCAGTGAAATCCTACAATTCCCCACTATTACTGAAATGCCAAAGTGCTTAACTGAAGTAGCTTCTAAGACTCCATTTTCCTCATCAGGTATGGTAAGACCTCAAAGTAGCCTCGATCTTTCTTCATAAATAGGTTTTGTTTGCAAGAGTTATCCCCCACACTGGGTCAATTCTTATCTATTTGGTTCAATAGCCATTGCTTATTCATTTTAATTCCTATTTGGGAAGATAGGATGGTTGGAAGGAGTTGCGACTTTTTTACATTTTTCTCAAGTGTCTGCCACCAAGAGGTGCTACTGGAACACAGATCAGTAAGTAACACTTGTTTCTACATGATTTAAGAGCTGAACATTAGTCAGGTTTCCCACTCTGTTATATGAGAATGTAATCCTGAGGTGTCAAAAGGTACTAACTGCCTCATGTCCTATCTCATCCTTAGTTTTTACTGAAACCTTTTTTCCTCCTTTTCTGGCTCTGCTTCCTGTCTTTGATTCTGCTCCAAAGGTCTCCTGTTGCCTAAGAGCCTCCCTCTCCCTGCAATGCTGGCTGTGCATGTTTAACCATGGTGGATATGTCCTTCAGCTTGCATTTTAGCTGTGGTTTTGTGTTTGTTTTTTAAACTGTGAGCTTTATAAAACAAGGATCTGGCCTTTGTGTATATTCTAGAGAGTGCAGCTGTATGTACAGTGCTATAATGGTAAATAAAAAAGAAATAAAATTTTTATTAAAATTCTAATGTACAAGGTATATACTGTATCTATAACCTGTGCAGAAAGATGGGGCGCATGCACAGGAATTTAATGCAGTGACTTTGAGCCAGTCCATGCCTGGTAGCAGTGACTGGGTTTGCCTCCTGCAGAGCTAATTAGGATACATTCATACACGTTCTGCTTCCCGCCATGGGGCTGTTCACAGTGGCAAAGCCAGAATGGAGAGCTGGCTGAGGCACACATTGTTCTCCAACTCTTAGGCTATAGCAGATACACCCTAAAATATGCCCTAAACAGCTGGGTTTGTATCTAAATATCTCTAGATATTAAAAGTATCTGGTATTTTCAAAGGTGAGTCTGTAAGAAGTCACAGTACAATGTAAACAGATGTTGAGTACAGCTGTGTTCTTTCTGTGTGTCTGTCTGCTTTTTCTGTTGAATCACTCTCTTCAATGCCTAATTCTGTATCATAGTGCAGGACCCAAGATGGTCTTGTAAATCTTCAGAGTAGAAACACAGCCTGTATATTTATTTTTCTTTTTTTTTTCTGGGATGTGGAATTTTGGGGTAGAAAGATTCAGTATAGGAGACTGAAAATGTTAAAATAATTTAGTATAACATTCTCTGTGGTTTTTATTCCTGCATAGTGCTATAAATAGTTCTATTGTATGTACCTATCATCTAATGCTGTAATGTCTATGTTTTCAATTTGTTTAACAAAACCTATCAGTGCAAGTCCTTCAATTACAAAGCAGTTTGCTTTCTTTAGATGAAAATGAGCTAGAGAACTGTTGGCTAGTTACTTCTGTTGTTTGAGAGACATATTATTTTAGATTATTGCCTTCTTCAAATATTTGTAACTAACTGTAGATTTTTTTCATAATGTGCAACTATAAATAAATGGAAGCAGTGTAACAAAGTTCTGAATTGTTGCGTGAAAAATCCATGGTATATATAAAATACAAGAGTAATTTTTATTTCAGTATCTAGCAGTCTTGTCATTACATTGTATTGCTATTTTAATGGTGAATTAAAGCTACTCAGTTTATAATAAAAAAAATAACACTGCAACCTCATGTGCTTCAGATATATGGAAATGACTGACTATGACTTTAGTTTTAGTGGGTGTCTTGCATTGCACAGTCGGCTGAGGAGGAGACAGAGATGTTTTTAAATTGCACTTTCTTTCCATATAAACTGCAAGGTCTTGCAGTATGTGACTCATTTCAGCTGCTAGCATCTCCCTATTGCCAATAGGAGTGTATTAGTGAAGACCAATAACAATATATCAATGTCAGCTCATCTCCAGATAAAAGAAAGGGTTCGTAAAATGTTCAAGGTTGTTCTGGTGTTATATGTAACAGAGATAACTGGAGATTGTAATTCTTATATTGCCCAGTAAACCCAACCATTTACTGTTGGCAGTATTCATAGATATATTCAGGTCTTCTGCATCTGAAGCTGTGTTAGGCAACTAACACATTCCCTTATTTTTCAGTTCAGCTTTTTGTTGCTCTAACTTAGGAGATTCTTAATTCTATGAAGACCTACACAGCAGCTTGCAGCCATTTCAGACTTGTACTTCTGTTTTCCTTTAAAAATACCTTCAAGAAGTTTGCAGAAATTAGCATTTTTGGTTTATTCCGAATGAACAAAGTTAGTGGTATCACTCTGGGCACTTTACTAATGAGGTTCTCTTGCATAAACATTGAGTCTGGGAGGAAAAAACAAACTAAAAAGGGAGCAAATTCATACAAGTTATAAAAGCAAAGTCACTGCCTGAAAACTGTGCTATACTATTTTGCCATGCTTCAAAAATTCAAATTACAGTAAAAGTGAGTTAGACGTGGCTGTACAGTGAAAAGAAATGTGTTCCATCAGTGGGAAGTGGCATTAGCAGCACTATTGACAAGTACTGACCTCAGGAGATCTTTAGGAATGCATGGGAAGATGGCTTGATGTTCATTATTAAAAATTACCATAGAGTTAAATGTGAAATGGAGATTTCTGGATTAATCCCTTCCTGAAGTAACTGGACCAAAGTCCAAGGTCGTACAAATGTAAGGACTCACTCTCTGAGCTGATCTGTCTAATCCCTAATGGAAAAAATTGGATCAAGGAATGGGTTTGAATAGTGCAGAGTACATGCTGAACAACCAAAACATTTCTGTGAGTGACTAGATTTAAATACATGGGGAAATCTGTTGCTTTGATCACACAGAGTTGACTAGAAATGTAGGTGTAAGCGTTCGGCAGGCTCTTAGCCTAAAGAAGACGAGACTCGGGGAAAAGGAGAAGGTGTGATCATGAATCATGTCAGAGATGTAGGCAGGATCAGATCTGTGCTAGGGAGATTCATTTTAAATGAATCAAAAAGGAAGGGGGGAGCAAGGAAAAGGAGTAGGATAACATTTGAAGATAGCAGAAGGCAAAGGTGTCAACATCTAGGAAACACTGAGGAATGGAGTCTCTCACAAAAAGGGTGATTAATATGAAAAGTACTAACAGATACACCACTTTTTGTGATTTTTTAGGTGTTGTGAGAAAACTTCACAGGGAAAATTTGAATTTGCAGGAAACATTGAATTTAATGATAAATCCATCTGATTCTTGCCATTTTACTCTGAATTGCTTCTTCTGATGTAATCACAGACAAGCTGTCTCAGAACTGTACTAGGGCAAAAGCATCTGAGTTAGGTGCTCAGAGGAAACCCCTACTGAACTGCCAGTGACTACCTGAGCTGTGATAACTTTTCTTATACTGTGTGTCAGGTGGATGAGAGATGTATCAGTCGGAGAAAAGGAAGGAGAATTAAGATTGTTTAAAATCACATACAAGTCCTAAAAATGACCACAGAAACACCCCCAGTGCAGGCTCTCTCTGGCAGTCAGCTCTGTGTGGGTGCAGGGGAATTTGCTCATCCAAAGGCATTTGGGACGTGAAACTAAGTGGGGAGAAGGATTGAAAAATAAAATGTGAAGTATTTGCATAAGACTTTATATGTTCTCTCATCATATGATTCATTGATCTTATGACTGAACAGCTGCTCTTAAAAATTCTGCTTTTCTGAAGTGAAAACCTGTTTGGAGAGCTGATTTTGAAGAATTTATGTGACAAGTTGCTCATTGTTTTGTGTTTGTATTTATGTACCATGCAATTTTTCACTGCTGATGTCAGTTTTGAATGGGATATGACAACTACAATATTGGCAAATTTATAGAATTTTACATTATTTCATTCACTTAGTATTATGTGGTGATGATGCAGAAGGCAGAAAGATACCTTGTCCAGGAGCTTTTAGAGAATTGATGGCAAAGCAGAGGATGGAATCCCAAACCCTTATTCTCAGAGAACTATAGTCCCTGTTTTATACATGTGCTTGATCACAGTGCTATAACTGGAGTTTCTGTCATGGGAGGAGTTCAGCTAGCACTGATAAATTTAAAAAGGCTGTACAAAACCTCAAACAATTTTCTAGTTGTTACAAGTCAAGGTGGAAAAACATTTGGCAACTTGTGTAAATTTTTCACCTCTAAGTATTTCAGTGTCATACATCAGTAAAGGCCAATCTCTGCTTCAGAGGGGTTGTTCACACTCTTCTGATATCATTCCCATATCAGTGATTGTCTTCTGGGGATGACCACATCTGCAGTTTTAAAAGAATGAAGGTGCAGGATTAGAAATTTGGATGAAAGCAGCGTCCCCTTGGACTTCTGGTGTGATACTGGTGTGCTCCAGTCTGTCTGGACAATGCCTGGTTGCCCCAGCACTGTTGCTAGGGGACATGAAAAGAACACAACACCTCTCCAACTCAGTGCATGAAAGAAAGAATATCTTTATTTTGAACCTATATAGATTCTGAGCTGTGACCAGAGATTGGAGAATAAGGTGACCTCCTTTCCAATTCCACTGGTCAATTGAAAAGTCCATCAAGATGACCTCCTCAAAGACGTATGCAGAAAAACAACATTGTTTAAGTTACAATTCATGAGAACATTCTGTACAAGAATGAAAACATCAGAAAACTTCAGAAAACATCAGAAGGCTTGCAATTTTCATGGCAACAGGGCACCAGGTGATCTATGCTCGTGGAACAGGAGAGGGAACATGGCACCAGCTTGAGCTGAGCTCTCCCTCCAGCCCAAGCCAACCTTTCCTGGCAGGGCTCTATGGTCACATCTGCTAGAAAGGGAAGTTTTCCCTGTTGCCTCACTTTACTATTACCCTTGCCTATTTTTTTGTATCTTACCACACCCAAATGACCCTTTTTCTACCTTTTCTGGGTACCTTTTACCGTTTCTGACCAGTTTTTTCTTACTACCGTGCACATGGCCACACAAATCCTGGGATATGCACAAGACATTAGGCAAGGAGTTCTTTCCAGAAGTGAATATGGTTCTTAGGAGAGTAGAACCCTTTTTGGCAGCAGAACTGGATTGTGTCAGATTAAAATTGGTTTTTAATCATCCCATGGTGCAATGGGAGCAATACAGAGCTGTGATTGTTGTCTGCTTGTGACCTATTCCTGAGGCTTGTTTTTCCTCCAGGTTCTGAGGTATTTGGTAGGAAGCTAAACATTGCAGTCTAGTAGTATTGGCAAACCTTAGAAATCGTTACAGGAACAAGTGCTTGTGTGTAGTTGATTAACTAAAAATTTAACAAAATTATAAAAGAATAATTGTAAAGAACAAGTAATAAAAATAATAAAACATTGTATACCTTACATTTAAGTCATTAGTATCAGAAGCAGTCTAGTTTTGGAATATTTATGAAGTAGAAATAAGCAGATATTTACATGTCTCCCAGTCTCATCTGCTTTTGCTGGCGAGATCTGTTGGGTGGTGGTGTGATAATGATGATCCATTTGGACTAAATCTGATGAGAAGTGAACTGCAGAGCATGGACTGGGCTCTTTAAGTAGACAGTGAGGAGGTGCACCTCTCTGTTATCTCTGGGTTTTAATTACATTGGATTAATTACATCATTATATTGCATTTACATACAATTCTTATGTCAGTTTTAATTATTAGTTTAGCAATAGTCCTTGACATATTTTCCCTTTTTAGACTTTTGCATTAAAAAAAATACCGGTATCAACATGTGCATTGCACATTCATGCGATGTTGTCAAATACTATGAAAAAATAAGGTCAGCCCAGTTTCTCATTTGCATTTGAAGTTATCCTTTAGAGAGAAGCATGAGACTGACCCCTGTGCTTTGTACCATACACAAAAATGGTAAAGCTAAATGATAAAACTCTCCTGTAAATGTACAGACAAATTTTGGACAGGCTTTGTAGCTTTTCTCCTTGGACATTAGCATTACCTGGAACTCGGTTTGACTGTGAATGAACATAAATGTGAGGATTTCTCAGTACAATGCAGAGAACAGGCATAACCAGTTGCATTCTGCTAATCCATGGGTTGTGCCTGAGATTTGTCACTGCAGTAGGCTTTGGCAGGAGTGGCTGTTGTCTGCTCTTGCTTGTTTCGGAGGGGCATGGGTGTAACAACGTAAAGGCCAAAACCTAGTTTAAATATACTAGAGCAGAAGAAAATGAAAGGTATGTATTTGGTGTGGAATGGTCAATAAGTTGCGTGCTTCCTGATTTTCCTTTGAAAATTCCCTTCCTTGGCCAGCTGTGGGTGATCATTACTTCCCATTTATTATTACGGCAAAATATTTTAAAAATTGAGTCATTTGAGCACCAGTCATGTTGAATATAAGCCAATTCAACTCCATCAGGCTCCATCAAGTTGTTATAAAGTGCAGTCCAAGTCCACATTATGGAAGACAAAAGAAGAAAATTTGCTGTGTGTAAGAGTTGGTTATACAATTTTTTTTTCAGTACATCAAGACTCAGGAGCTCATACAGCAAACTTTCCAGCTTAGGTGTGTATTCTAAAAGTAGAACTGTAAAGTCTGGTTCTTTTTTAACAAACAAACTTGCCAGTTTTACTCTGCTCCAGTAGCAGACTATTCAATGGGACTTTTTATCACTCTAGATGAAAAATTTAAATATATGCTTCAGCTGTAGTGGGACTTTGTTTTGGCTGGAACAGCCTTGCATCCCATGGCTAACTGAAAGGGCTCAGACACTTGATACCTCACTTATTTTTTCTGCCAGAAGCATTTTGACAGCACATGCCCTGATGTGTCACTGCAGTATAACTTGTTCCCAGGGGAGCAGATGAACAAGCAGAGAGGAAATGATCATCCTGCCTCTCTTCCCGCGCAGCTTGCGTCGATTAGTAGGAAGGGTGCTCCCTGCACTCTGGCATTTCTGCAAGGATTTTCCATATCTATCTTCCACTCAGCCAAAATCCACACAAGCTGCAAGTAGTGGAAAAGCAGAATAGGGCTGCTGGGAAGCAGCAAGCATCCCTTCCTGTGCTGAGCAGATGAAGTAGCTTTTCAGAAAGATTATGATAGGAATATAGTCACTAGCTTACTCAGTCTGTCTCAATTTTTTCTCTTAAGTTTATCGGGTGATTTCTTTGAATTTTGTGTCAGGTATAATCTCCTATGCATCTGTATTGCATACATTACCTTATGTCTAGACTGCTTTTGACTGGAATACATATTTTCTTGGCTGGAAGTGGATGGTGTGGAGTGAAGCGCTGAGGATGCTGCTGAGGTCCCGTTTCTGCATCTGGTGTGGGCACAGCCAGCCAGCATCAGGTGCTGCCTTGGGCAGGCTGGGGCAGCTCTGAAATCCAGTGCAGCTCAGCTCAGCACCCACCATTCAGTGACAACTGGCACCTGCCATGAAGATCTTCCAAGAGAATGCAAACCTGAAGACTGCACAGACAGCTTGAACGATGACCCATTTTTTCCTAAGATATAAACATCCCACATGAGTTATGCCCAAGTCACAAGTTTCCTCTTGTATTTTCCCAAGGTCTGTGTGAACCCTGAGGTTGGAAGTTTTGTGCTTGTCTGGGATGCACAGACTCAGGATATTGTACCATTACCTCTGCTCTGTAAATTGGCTCTGGGAGAGCCTAACTTGCATTTACCTGCACTGTTCATGAAGGAATTTGCAAATCTACCAACAACATTTGTGCAGAACCTCCATATGGTATAGTATGGAGTATATGAATGTATAAAGTATGCACCAGTGTGTGGGGATTTAGGGACCTGTGGGGATTCTTTTAAAGTAGATTTGATTTAATTTAATTTAAATACTAGAAAAAGGTTTCTATAGCTCACTGCAGAATATTTTACTCTTTTGATTATTTTTATGTGGTAATTTTTCTTTCAGTGTGGAATGGTTTGGAGTGGAACAGACTTTTTCACTAGACTATGGTGCTCAAAGCCCCATGCAGCCTGGTCTTGAATTCTTCTAGGGACTGGACATCCACAGTTTCTCTGAGCAACCTGTTTCAGTGCTTCACCACCTTCACAGTAAAGAATCCTCATACTGATAATCCATTTTAAAAATTAATAAATAATATGAAATTTTTTACTATTAGAGTCTAGGTACAAGTGTCTTATACCTTCTATAAGGGAGGCCTTATAGCAGCCTTCCAGTACCAAAAGGGGTAAATCTGCAGAAGGAGTTTTACAAGGGCTTGGGGTAATAGGACAAGGGGTAATGGCTTTAAACTGAAAAGGGCAGGTTTAGATTAGATATAAGCAAGAAATTTTTCACTATGAGTATGCTGTAATAAGTTGCTCAGAGAAGTTGTGGGTGCCACACCCCAGGAAATATTCAAGGCCAGTCTGGATGGGGCTTTGAGCAACCTGATCTAGTGAAGGGTGTCCCTGGCCATTGCAGGGGTGTTGGAACTGGATGATCTTTAATGTCCCTTCCAAGCCAAATTATATGATTCTATGAAAAATGAGAACCCACATTTTTGCAGTAAAGTGAATAGCAAAGAGAAGTTCTCCTGTTCCTGATGTTCTTTGGGAAATGCTATTCCAAAATAGTTGCATTTATAAGTATTCTTAGTCTAGGGAATTCGTTGGAAACATATCTATATTAACAATATGCTTTTCTGAAAAATAAGGAAGGAATGAGAATGTTATCACGTTGAATTTCTCAGGAATGCCTTGTGTAGTTCATATCCACTACTGATTTTAATTTGAGCTATTGTTCAAGTATAGGCATGTTTATAATAATTAAATCATTAGAAGTGTTTAAGGGAATTACAGAAACTTGAAAGATGCCAGTTACCAAGACAGTAAAATTAGTTCTCTATATGTAAGAATAGAAATCTAAGCCTGAGACTGAAGCCACAGCTCCATAAATGGTCTTGCTGCGCATCGTGTTCCTACCCACAAAATCCAGGATGCAATTACCTGGCTTTATTAGGCACAAAAGAAGGGCTGTCCCAGGAAGAAATTACCTCATCCTGAGGTTGGAACTAGGACAAAACTCCCTGATCCTGAGAAAGGTGTATTTACTTTTCTCAGGGTTTCCTTGCTGCTCTTGAGGTGGTTGGTGGTTGATTGGTGCTTAGCATCTCCATTTTGTCTCAGTGGCACAGTCAGCCTCTGTTCTTTTTCCAAAAGCTCAGCTTTGTCTGAAATGCCACCATGTGACCCATGGAGCTTGCTGCTGGTAACCAAAGCCTGACAGATAGCCTATGCTGTTTCCAGGGTGTAGGAAACATTAGGAAATACTGACAAGATCAGTGTGATAAAATAAATAGTATTCTCCAGCTGCTCTTCATCTCACTTTGAAAACATTACTTTTTATGGCCACAGATTTTCCAATGGGAAACACTGAATACAGTTCAGGACCAGCTTTATGTAGACTTCCACTCCTCCTGACTTCAGGAAACTATTTGGGTCCTTGTGCTGTAACGGTGTTAGAATTCTGTTTTCTGACAGAAAATCACCCTGGAATTAGTGCCCAAGTCTGCTAATGTTAATGCTGCATTAGAGACCCACATCAGCATTTTTGATGCATAAATAACTGTTCCATTATATCTCTATCTAATATCCTACCTCAAGTATAGCATTTGGGGCACATTTAATGGCATTTGGTTATCTAAAATGTGCTCTGTCAGAGCATACCGCAGGTATCTAGGTGGTGGATGTAGTGTTGCTATTTATATCATACTGCTCTACAAATATTAATAACGCTGTACTTCAGAGTGAGCTATAGCCATAAACCTGTAAAATAACTCCCCACAGTTCATCTTGATAGTCTGTTGCAATTGGACTGCTCTGACTATAACCCCTTCAGGCTCACTGCCAATCTCATATTTTATCCTGAAATTCCGCAAGGAGACACTCAAAATAAACACTGCACTAGCAACTGCTTGAATTATACTTAAGGCAGCAGCAAGCATTGGTTTCACTTTAGCCTCTCTGTGGCTTTCTTGAAAATCCATGAAGTTTGACCTTTTGAATACATTTTGGTCTTATTTATCTCCCCTGTTGACTGCAGTAGGAACTGAGTGAGCATGGCTGAGAAGGGAATGGGTATATCATAGATGCTAACCTGTTATGACTAAATTATCCCTGTTGGTCCCATGTTGCCCAGCACCAGGAACTTTATACAGTGCATATCTCCTCAGTAGCTTGCTTTCAGCAAAAGTACAGCAATTAGATTTGCTTTTCTGTTTTCTTTGGAGGAAAAAAAAATAGAAAAAGAGCAAACTAAATATTGCTGTATTATTCCAGGCACCATTTCAGAGATGTTCAGCTTTTTGTTCTGCAAATGCTTTTTCTTTGCTCCTTTTGAAAATAGCTGATCTTGTAATTCACTATTAAGGCCTAAAGGTGATCAAAATAGCCCATCACCAAGGTCAGTATACCCTTGAATCAGACAGGTTTGCTAATTTTAAACTTCAGTGTTTTTCAGAAAGTAGTGTGTTTAGCAAGAATAAAGAGGTAGAATGTGGGATTGGGACAATATGAATGTTCACACATCGCTGCCAATGAAAGCAAAGCTTACAGGTCTAATTTTAGGCTTTTCAGCCTTGGTATTGTTCCTTACAGCACAGTTATTTTCCATATGATACAAAGAACTCCTTTTTTTCTCCAAGTTTAATAAACTACTTTAGAGAACAAAAGCAAGGACAAAGTGAGTATATGTCATAGTTGAAAGCAAATCAAAGAAGCTTAAGTAAGGCTGAAGTTAGTGATGGTTGCATGCCAGCTCTATATTCAGAGCACAATTCTTTAAGAAAAACAAGAATCTTGAGAAACATGTCACAAGACCTGGAAGTGGAGTTACATGGTGTCTCAGCTGGGACCCTTGGCTGTGACTGGATGTGTTTCAACACATTTAGATAATTTACACTGTGCTCAGATGCCTAGTTAGTTAGTCCTCTAAAAATGTCAAAATGACCTGTGCTGTTTGGAGAAGTAGGACATACTTACCTATCTCTTGGTGCTCCAAACTAAGCATTGCAGATGCAGTGAGGATGTCACAACTAATTCTTTGTGTAACACCAGATAGATGCTGTTTTCTAAAGTTAACTTTTACTGATGCATTAGTAAAAAAAGTGTTTCATAGAATTATAGAAACATAATACTGTAGAAGTGGTTGTATTATTTCCTGTAGATTAATTACCAAGCACTGGAACCAGTTGATACAAAGTCATTCCCCATGGAAGTGTCAGCAGTGGTATAAACCTGTAAAAAACACCTTTAAAAATCATTAAGTCAATGTAATCCCCATTTTTTTGTCTAAGAGAAGCTTATTGTCTGAATAAATATATTACATGGTTCAGAGAAATCAGAGAACATTAATCTGTGTGATTTTTTTTTAGTAAATCTGCTGTTTGAAGCTGGTTGGTAACTGGCTCTACTGGCAGAAAGAGTTTCTTGGGAAGAGTCTGTGCAGGGGCTGCTGTCATGCTGAGCTGATATTTTGTCCCACAAGTTCAGTAAAGGTCTGGGCTTCACCACCAAGCAGTGCAGGTTTGGGTCACAAGGCATGAAGCACAGTCTGCAGTTGTCCCCAAACTGGGAGAGTCATTTTAGGCTGAGTTCTGGGGGAAGAATATTTTTTCATGCCTTTCTAGCTGTCTAGGAGTTAAATGTTTAGTCTAAACTAATTGTGTAGACTTTTTTTGTTAGTGCAACAAGAGTAGGCATTTCCAGAGAGCAATTAGTCCCAGCCACCTTTTATATCTACTTTTAGCATAGAATGAATTGCTTCTTACTGAATTGGGTGCCTGTTTCTCTCCCTTGTACATTGGAGCCTTGATGACTAGTTTAGATTAGATATCCAACTTCTAATGGCTACCACCCAGGTGGAAATAACCTGGATTAGTCAAGTTCCTTGCTACTGACTATAATAACTTCCCTGTTATTATTCTGTGTATGAGTAATGGATGCTGTGTTAGAGGAGAAGAGTCTTCTCTTGTTTTTCTTTGCAGTAATTTCAAATGTTTTTTCATTAATAGTACAGTTGCTCAGCTTTCTGTTGTTTCTGGTCATATGAAAGTTTTAAAAATTGTGGCATTTTTTAAAATAGACTGTAATCATTAATAATATTTAAAAAACGCTAATTCATTTTCATGATGGAATAGGTTAAGTTAAAAGCTGGCTGTTGGATGATTTTCTGGATTCTGGCCAGCTTCTTGGAGTCATAAATCAATGTGACTCTTTTCAAGTTAAAGAAAAAAGTGTTTCTGAGAAAGTTTGGAGCACAGATAGTGAAATAGGGTGGGAACATGACATTAGTGAAGAATAAGCTGGCTGTCAAATGGCTTTATTTGGAGGCAGGCACCGATTTGATGGAAACTCCAGTATGGTAATTATTTGGATATTCTGGAGATTGCAGCTCCTCAGGGCTTTCCCATGCATATCAGATCTAAGATTTTTTTTCCCTTTGTTTTTGTTTTTTTTTTTTGAAACAGACCTATATGGCAAGTAGAGCAGAGAAGTAAATTGAATGCTCCTCCTAACTCAAAAAAAGGTTTTTCCTAGATATTCCCAAAAAAGTGTTGGGGTTTTTGAATTTTTTTTTTAGAAATATAGTTGATTTTTAAAAGTACAAATGCTAGTGACATGGCATCTCTGACTTCATTGCCTTTTCCATTTTCATTATTTCATTTGATCAGGGGCATACTGGCATCAACAACAGTCAGGTTCATTTCTGCATTTGTTCTGGGAAAAACAAACAAAACCAGCCTCTACAGAGTTTAAACCTCTACTGAGAAACTTCAGCTCTCTTCTTCAGTGTTTTCTCCTCTGACCAGTCTGTGGTGCTTTAGGGTTGTTAGAGATTGTTTGCCTAGATGTGAGGGAAACATTTGTACCAGCCCTGTCCTCGCTGCTGCATCTGCACCCGCCCCACCACCTGTAAACTGTGGTGTTTCTTTCATGGCTGTTCTGAGTTTCTTAGGCTTTACACAAGGTAAATCACTCTCCAATATTTTCGTTTTCATCATCATTTAAACATGCTGCATCCTGCTGCCATGCTTCCCATTCAGCCTCTGCCTCTCTGAATGATGCTGACAAGTCCTGCTGGCACCCTTCTCTGCTCTTTGGGAGTAGTTGTGTTATCTTTGTGCCTGAAGATGCCAAGGCTGGTTAAATGTCAACAAGATGTTGCCCAGATGAATTCCACTGCAGCTTAAACAAGCATACTTGTTATTTTGCCCTTGTGCATCCATCTTGCACGCTGTGAACATCACTGCCCTCACTGCTTTTGGTGACGAAAAGTCAGAGAAGGAAAAGACAAAGTACAGACAAAACACCAGGGATGATGAAAACTGGCACTGGGTAAGGAGTAAGAACCAGATAGGAAGGAAGGAGGGAAGGAAAGTGGGAGAAAGAGTCAGGACGAGCTGATTTAGTGGAACTGGCTTGACAAGCCAGAGAGCCAAAATACAGGCTAAAGATTGGACAAGGAAGAAGAGGGACAGCATGGGCCTGAGATTTACAATCGATTTGCTGTTACCTAAGTGTCTGTCTCACAGCAGAGCCATGGTAATGCTGTGCAGGCATTCTTAATGCTAAGCACGAGTGCATAATAAAACCAGCTTAGCCTATATTTATTGTGTGTGTACATCTCTATATGTGGTGTTGTTTCTCAGCAACTTATAGCCCATCCTTTCACCAGGCTGCTCAGGCACGTGCTGTACCACACTGTCAATGTGCACTCACAGCTTAGCACTCACAGTTTCCCAGGACTAGTGCTGAAATAATACAGGAGTATTCACAGGCCTAGCTATTTTCATGACAAATCAAATGCCAACCTGAATTTTCACAGGTTTTCAGTGGCAATGTGTGAGAAACTGGGACCTTCAGAATGTTAAGAAGCAGTACCACGTGAGACAAGGCATGGATTCACAGCCTTATGAAGTTCAGTGCCTGGCCTGCTTTGTAGGCTGGTGTTGTATTCTTAGAAAGTAAAGGTGACAGAGTTGAAGTTGCATTTTGAGCAGGGAATGCAGGAACTAAATACTTGAGATGAGATTTGCATAGCTCTTTAGGTACCTGGTGAGATTTCTGAAGAGCACTCGAGCTGCCAGAGGGACGCTTGATACATTTGTACTGAACATCACCTTGATTCACGTGAATAGAAATGAACCCATGCCATTAGGCATTACCTACATTAGCCAGAGGTCCAGGCCCATAGAAGCAATTACATGTTTTTTGTAAAGCTGGCCTTATATCACTTGCCTTGAAGTCTATGTTTTTCCTTTCCAAGATATGCACATTTCCCACAAAAAATAATAAAGATTTTTATAAGCAAGAAAAGAGATTTTTGATCCCTTTTTCTTGAATCTATTTCTTGACGCACACTCACTCCCCTCCCTTCTTGCTTGGTCATAGTAACAGGGCTACTCTGATCAGGAAAGATAAAGGGATTGCTTTTCAAGAGGCAGGTTTCTTGAATGCCATTTGTTCTGTACTCCCTTTTGTCCTGAAGATCGAAAAATATTGCTACCAGAAGCCCATCATTTGGAGCCTTGTTCACTTCCAGAGGCCATTCTGTAACAGGTTCTTTTTGTACTGAATCTTTTGGGAGCTGTTCAGGGGAAAAAAAAAAAAAAAAAAAAAAAGAAACCCAAACCCTGCTACAATTATAACCAGCTCAAACAGTTCTGCCTTCTGGCAGGGAACTTTTCTTATATTACATCCTCTGATTTGATTTAGTAGGTGTTCCAAACTCCTGGAAAGTACCACAGTAGTTTTTAACTTCACTCTGTTTTGTGATGCTGGATTCTGGGGATTTGGGGATTTATTTATGTTATTATTATATTTTATTCTGCTGTTTATCTTATCTGCAGTATCTAAACTGCAGCCTTAATTTATTTTAACTTTACTCCTGTGTTGTCACACCAGGGAGAATTAACTGCTCTACCGGCCCAGCTCTTAACATAAGCAGGGCTTGATGCAGCTGCAGACCTGGGAGATTATCTTGCTTTCAAACTTTGAATCAAGACCAAGTGCCTGTCCAAAAACCGTATTCTTGTTCAATGACAAATATTGGAGATAAACCAGGAATTTGGGTGTGAAATTATACTTTTTCTGCCCTAAATGATCACAACCCTTCTTCCTAGGTTGTTAAAATACAGGACTCTATGAAATATTTTTCCAAGTTTTTAGCCTTTATTGATAACAATATGTTTAAGGCATTTTCTGTCAAGCTTTAAATTTTCCAAGTTATTTGTGGTACTTATATACCCATAATATAGTAAAACATAGTAGACATAAAACCAGGTATCACATATTTTTGCAATTTATGGAGAATGGGAGAAAAAATCAAAAGTACTCATAAATGACTTGTGGAACTGACTAGTGAAGTGAGAAGGTTTGTGTATGATTTGAAGTTATTCATAACAATTGGATTTAAATGTGACTATAAATTGCTGCACTGTGATTATAAAATACTGAATATCGTGAATATAAAATGTCAGGTGGATTTATTGATAATAAGAGGATGGCAATGCCTGTGGGACAAAGTACATTGATGACTATAACAAGTAGAAATTGGGAGAGGAAATGGGAATCAATGAGGATAGATCTCTGAAATTACCAATGCATATCAAATAGCAGCTAAAGTATCTAGGAACTAGTATGGCAGTAGAAATGCATTTTACTTTATAAGCATATGGAGCATTCCATCTGTAATAATAGTCATTTGTATGATAAAGAATTAGTAAATTTGTAAAAAAAGGGAGTGAAGTGTTTAGAAATGTGGAACATAGGCTGGACTGAGTCGTGTCTGATGAGGAACGGGTGAATAACAAACAGTCACTCTTTTTCACAGTGCCAGAAAGAGGGTCACCAATGAAATTATTATATAAAGTTTGATTAAATTACAAAACTGATTTCCACAGGATGTTGTGGAGACCAAGATATAAATGTGGCCAAAAAGGGATCAGACAAATTCAGGAAAGCTAATTTAATCAGTGATTATTAGACATGATAGTCTGGAGAATCAGTGGAGAGAGGACAGCACCTCCAAAGTATGACTCATCCCGTCCTAAGAGAAGCATCTTAGATCAACTTGCTGAATCTCTACCTGGAGATGACTGTGTCTCTATTGGTCTAAATTACTAGCTTAGTACAGATACCAGAATTTGAGAGCATTAGAGTAAGCTGATTTAAATCCCACTACAGATGTTACTTTCCTATACTAAAGATGTGGGGCATTATTGCAATTAAGAAAGCTATGGATGCAGTTCAGTGGTGAAGAGGGTGTTTGCTTGTAAAGACAGGATATTTTCCTATTTGTCATTCAAGATATTTTTGTTCTATCTCACAATCAGTTTAATTTGTGTGTTTTATAGCAGAAGTATAATAAATATGAAAGAGATTATATCATCCCCAAAGAGATTATATCATTCCTAGCCTCTGGAATCATTAGAGAGACCAACAACCATTTTTATATTAAACCTTTTGCCTCCACATTCTCCAGTGATGAGTGAAGTAATCATGAGGTAATGCCAAGGAAGGCAGTGTTTGATATTTCTAGCTTTCCAGATTCTACAGACTTAAATAGTCCAGGGTAGCTGCCAGCACAGTTCCTGCTTAGTATCATGCTTGGGAATAAAAATATTCCACCCACTGCAGTCTCCTGTCACCTGGGAGCAGCAGTGGCTGTGAAAGGCACAGCCATGTGAAGGCTGCCCAGGCTCTTTGTCCTTGCCTGTTACCTCCAACAATTCCCCCTCAGTTGGGAGAGATCCTCTTTGATCAGCTTTGGCAAAAGCCTCGAGGATATCTCTGCAAATGCAGCTCTTCTAGAAAATGAAAATGTCTTTTTATGGTTAATTTTCCTTTTTTATCCAGCACCTTTGTAGTTTGGTTCCACAGACCTGAACTATTCCCATGGACAATTCAGTGACAGACAGCTCTAAGGAAAAAACATCCTGCCCCTTAAGAATTAGAGTTATATGTCATGCTTTCCAGGATTCATAGCCTACAAGAGTGTCTTTTTCTTGCATGTTTTTCTAAAATAGTTTCCTCAGTGGGTCCTTATTTACCAAAGGTGGATGGTGAATCAGAACAAAATTATATTTTCCTAGACAATTTAATGGAACTGTAGGCTGATATTTTGGATTTGCAATTTTGAGACCTTTGGAAAGATTTCTGAGTCAGCTTGTCTGTGCTTAGCAACCTCCATCAATTGCTTTATCCTGATGGTTGCTCAGCTGAAGGAATTCAGACAATAGTTTTTGTGAATTTTATAATAATTTGTGTTTATATAGCTTTCATTTGTTTTCTTCCATATTTTTCTCTGCATCACCATTGCTTTATTTCTGTTTTAAATGCATTTCTATGGCCTGTATCAGAGCTATTCCTTTGTAGCAGCTTTCCATGAGCTTTGCTGAAGGAGTTCTGCATGCACTGATATACCCAAATCAAAAATGTTACTTACCTTTTTTTGTCTTCACCAAAAATATAACTCCTGAACTCTGTGTCCTAGAAAAACAAGCATTTTAGAAAATGATCTGAAAAGTAGGCATCTCTTTAAACTAAAAAAGCCCAACACACAACAGACTTGTTCTTTGCAGGATGAGGCACAGAAGTGGAATGAAGATGGATGATGTGGTACTACAAATGTGTGGTGTGTTGTATTGGTGTCTTCTGTATTCTCCTCTTTCTTTGGTATAGATTTTATTATTCTTAGCCATGGGAAATGCTTCTGGAATTTAGACTGTATCTCTCTCTGTTTTTATTTTGTATACATTTTACTATTTCACCAAAAGAAAAGCACGTTTGTACACACATGGATTCAGCTGAGCAATTTATCAGTTTTATTAGCACAGCAGCAGTAGCTAGTTTTTATAAAAATTTGTTCCAGAAGAGCTCTCATTGGAAAACAGTTGGAAGAAATTGTTTCAATTACTTTTAATGTATGAAATGATGAAATTGTGCTGTCCTTTAGCACGAGAGGCTTTCTCTCTCTCCCTCCCTGTTTCCCTCTGGCACCTTTTAACAGAAAGACCATATGCTGTGATTCATATTTGTGACCCATGGAATGTTGTATGTTTTACCATGCTGTCTTGCAGAACTGTTGTACTGTATAAATGAAGTCAAAACTAGAGGAAATAGCTAACAGCTTTCAAATGCTTCATAACTGAGATTTACTGGATTGTATTTATAATTAGCCTTTAGTTATGGAGGACATACACGAGGCTCAGGGGCTTGCCATTAAGGTCATGAAAGAATAATGAGGTTCCTGTACTGGGGACATAGAGTCTCCTCTGAGACAGCCAGCTTTCCTTTTGTTTTGTCCTTTTTGCTCATTTTGCATTTTCTATCAATATTAATGTCAGAGAGCATTTTGTTTCCCTCTCAATATATAACCTTGCTAGTAGCTATGTCACTTGTAAAAATACTTACATTTTTCCAGAAAGAAGGGTTTGTGATCTGTTTGTGCATCTGTATTTGAGTGACTTCAAAGTGTTACTAGCATATGTTAATTAATGAGGAAACACCAGGTAATAGTTACATTCATTATTGGTTTGTGATGCCGGGCTTGCCAATGTAATAGAGTCAGTCTGCACTAAAGAACTCATGTTCTCAGTCTATGTTGAGGCCATATTAAAATTGGAATCAATTTTGTGCTTTATGGCAGAAATCGGATTAGCAGCTCTGGAAAGGGAATCTCCTAGAGGAGAAAGAGCAGTTGCCAGTGAATACTTCTAAATTCAGTCCTGGTGGGACCAGTTCAGTTTCACACATTCCCAGCTTTGACCTTTTTCTCTGATGTTCATTAAGGATAGTAGCCAAAGTTGAAAAATGAGTTCAACTGTGATTTGAAACTCTTGTGCGTTACTCTATGAAATAGCAGAGGGGACTTGGTAGTGCTGAGTTAATGGCTGGACTTCATGTTTAGTCTAAAGATCCTTTCGAACCGGAATGATTCTGTGGTTCTGTGGATGGATCTATGCACAGGCACAAAGAGCAGGTGAGTCGGCAGCTCTGCTGTGGGCACTGCTGACACAGCAGCTGCCTGCACCTGCCCTCCTTGCTGGTTGGGTGTGTGCTTGCTGGAGTGGGCAGCAGGGCTCACAGCTTGATGTCTAACACAGCGTTGCACAGCAGCATCAGTGTGCTAAGCGACATCAGAAACACCATATTTCCCTCCCAGATTTCAGATGCTGCCTGCATAGCATAAGTGGGGATTAAGGGAAGGCAAGCATTTTTCATAGACTCCAGAGGGAGAGCCTTTAGATATAAGCTTGATGAATCAATTTCACTGAGCAAGGTTTCTCTGCAATGACTTTTCTTTGCTATAGAAACAAGGCACTGCGGCATTTAATTGTTAGGTTCGAGTTGGTGGTGGGGGTCGGTCTCATTGCTCAGGTAACAAGTGGCAGGGTGAGAGAAAATGGCCTCAAATTGCATTTGGAGAAGTTTAGATTGGATATGAAGAAAAATTTCTTCACTCAAAAGATGGTCAGACAATGGAATAGGCTGCCCAGGGAAGCAGTGGTATCACATTCCTGTAAGTGTTCCAAAGGCGCGCAGATGTGTCGCTTGGGGATATGGTTTAGTGCTGAGCACAGTGATGCTGGGACAACAGTTGGAATTGATCTTGGATGTTTTTTCCAAGCTAAAGATTCTGATTCTAAGTTAGCTGTCCAAGTCTGGAGGGCAAGGTCTCATTTGGCTGATCCATCTGCTTAAGCAAAGATGTCTAGTGCCACCTGAAAGGACCTAAGGCCTCTGAGACATCCACACAGGACACTCTGTGTCTCAGCAGCTGAGCTGACTGAAGTGGCTTAAGTCATACCAGTGCATACTTGTTAGGGCATCTCATCCTTGTTACCAACCTGCCAGCTTAGAGCTGGATTGAAGGAAGTAAAATGTTATTTCAAATGAGCCATCCAACCACTCTATGCAAAAGTTTTACATTTATTCCAAACTATAATATCAAAAGTGGTGAAAGAAACCTCGCATTTCATAGTAGTGCAAAAAAAGAGATTTATTTGGAAGATCTTCCTTTGGGAAAGCATTTTCATGTTTTCTTCCATCTTTCTCTTATAGTCAAGGCTACTTCTGATCAAATTTTAGGTATCTTTTTCCGGTCCAAGCTGTGTACGTGATTCATCTGTTCACTCGTTTGTATGAGTAACATTTTTGATCAATCCTCGTGAGTGTTCAACTCAAAGGTGTAAAGCCATTGATTTCATTCTGCAGAATTATGATTCATCTTTTCAGTAATATATTTCCTCTGCATTTAATCAGGCTCCATCTGAAGCAGTCACAAGGGATAGTTCTCACAATTCATTTATAATGAATTTGGAGCGAGAGTTGCACCAATGGATCACTAGCCACAATGATGCAAATGCTTTATTTTGACTTTGAAAGGTTTTTAGTGAAACAAAAAGCTGTAATCTGCTTTCCTGCTAACCACTCCTATTAACATCAGCCTTAACACTGTCATGTGAATTTTAGTAATGTAGTGTTTAACCCATAGGTCAAAACGATCTGTTGGAATCAGCTCATGCACAGCAGTCATGGGTGTGCAAAAGCCAGCTTACACCAGGATCTGGGGTGCTCCTTTTCATGCAGAAATGGAATGGAAATGAAGGTTTGAAGTGTATCTGTATGTGTTAGCTTATATTTATTTCAGTTATCACAACACTATTTATAGACCATGTGCTGATATCGCTGCTCAGAGTTTTACTCCATCCTTTGCGAGTCGCAGTTGTCATCACAAGACACAGGAGCATGAACTAGATGAAAAAGGGACCCTCTCACAGCTTCCTGAGTTAGAAACAGAAAGAAATCAGTCTGAACACTGGTCTTGATTGCTGTTATTCCCAGCAGACTGGAAGAGAGCCACACAGTGCTCACCATACCTGCTTCTCCCTGAGAATCCAGAGCAGTGACGCAGGGCCTTGCACCACTGGACATGGCTGCTAAAGGGACTCTGTTGGGTGAAGAGAGAGCTGGATATTAGAGATGAGTTGGAGAACTTAATGTAGCATTTAGATGGTCAGAGTGAAATTTTTTGCAAAAGATGTATATATACAATATGTATTTAATAATAATAAAAAAGATTTTTCTGAGAGGCCAGGACCTTACTTGGTTAAGAACTATATTGAGGAAAAAGCAGGAAATGACAAGGGCATAATGAAACAATCCTGAACAATTTGATCTCTGCAGTTCAGCTATTTAAAACAATTTTGATTTGTGGGGGCCTGGAAAAGAGTGGAAGACAGTTTTTCCACTGCTATGATGGAAGTAAATAGCATTGTGGGAAGGATTGCATTTGGTACACCCACATGTTGCACTTGTAATGACATTAATCACACTTGAATAAGTGTTGTGATGCATAGGAATAACAATTGATTTTGGCAATTGTATGTTTTTCCTAGTGAGATCAGGAACAACATTAGGTTAGATAGGATGGATTTTTTAGAAGGTGAGATTTTTCTTGTGTCACTTTGAGCATTTAGAAATCCAGTTTCAGATCTAAGGTTTACAGGACTGCCTCTACAAGTGGCAGAAAGAAAGAGACTCTTGCTGATTCATTCCATGTTGAAGTACACATGCATATATTCATCCTGCCTCTTTCAGATGTCTTTTTCTGCACAGAGTGAATCACTGAAGTTTCAGGCCCTCTCCATTGACTGCAGAAGGACCAAAGACAACTGACTTTTTAAATAACAAAGATTTGATTAATCCACCTTTACAGGAGGCAGGGCAGTGATTGTTTTAAGGGTTGTGATGAGGAATATGGATATAAGTGAAGACAAGCATGTACTATTAAGTAAAGGCAATGACTTACGAGTAAGAAGTGCAGTCCAAAAAAGACTGAATCTGGTGGATTCAGACTCAAATTAAAATGAGGCTGGGAGGTGAACTGTAAAAGTACTTCTTGGTAAGCATATCAGCTTAGGGAATTTGGCTTTGCACATATCAAACAGAAGAGTAAAATGACATTTCAAACTAACAATAAAACAAACTGATAGGAAATAAGACATCCTGTAATTTAAATGGAGAGAAAGCACATGCTACTTTTTATAGCATTATATTACTGTTTTTTTAGCATTTGACAGAATCAATTGATATTTATTTACAAACAAATGAAAACCAAGGAAAAAATTGCTCATATATGTAAATGAAGTCAAGGCGGTGGCTAAAGTCTAAAAAACCTTATCCCCAAGCATGACTCTTGAATAATCTTTATCTCAAAGAAAAGCATCATTTTAATTGATGCTAGAATTAAAACTAGTCTCTACAAATTGACCAAAAAAATCTGTATCTCACACAGAGGAAATGTTGATACATTTTGGCATAACAAAACTAAATAGTTTTTTGCAGTCTACACAAATGTAGAATGGTTCCAGAACACTGGAGGATACTCAAGGAATCTATAATGTTCAGGCATGCCCTGTCAAAAATGAGATGGTCACAGCATCTATCCCAGGACAGGTGCAGTACTGAATATCAGATAGATCTCTGACATATCTAAAATTGTATAAATCACTCTTGAAATGTAAGGTTCAGAAAGACCTTTGTGTAATGCTGCTGTGTAATTTGCTCCAGTAGCCATTTTGAAGCAATAATGTCCAGGAGGTTGCAGATTTCTCATCTCATGAAGGAAAGCCTATTGGAAACCATGTTCTAGAATAAAACCTGAGAGAAAGCAATCAAAACCTCATATTTCATATAAGGTACAAAACAAATTTGTCACAGCAATCAAGGCTCTGATATTGGAGCATTATGGATAATTAGGTGATTGCAATGGTGTTCACCATATGAATTATTAGAGAAAGGTAAATGTTCTGCAGGCATTTTATTATTATTTACAAGGACAAAATTTACTGGACAACAGTCCAGTGAAGAAAATAATCATTCCATTGCTGAAAAATCAGTCTTCCTCCTCAAATCACACCACCTTGTTACTTATTAATCACCACTGTCTCTAGACACTGGACCAATAGCAAAATGAAACTATGGTAACAAATTTACTCATGTATGTGTCTGACATTCAGCATTAACAAGCTGATTTTTCTCGTCAGAAATTAATCACTAAATTCTGTGGAACACACAAACCACTACATTTTATTGAAATATGGGAAAAGAAGTGGACTTGGAAGGAAATAAACCACAAACAAATACATTTGAGCGATGATGTATCAAAGCCAAATAAACAGAGGAAAGGGGGAAGCAAAAATTTTCTTAAAAACAGAGCATTCAGAGCCTAAGCCTTCTCCAGAAATGTGGACACTCTTTCATGTGGTCTAAAAGAGCTTGAGAGAAAGAACAAGCAAAAGGAGGATTTTGTCCCTGTCTTTCCAAGTCTAAAACTAAGTGGTAGAGCCTGGAAACTTTTGTGGGAACTTGAGTCTCATTGAACAACTCAAGTAAGTTACACTTTGTCCTGTCATCTGTGTCCTCTTGTAAAGGAGGAAAGCCAGCTATGGCTTTTTGTAAGCAATTTCCCAATCCAAATGAGAAAAGGGGGCAGAAATGAGACCCTACCATGTTATTCAGACCATATGTCTGCAGGTTTGTTTCTACCCAAGCTGCTGGCTTCAGCATCGGGCTTTGAATAGAGCCCTACTGGGATTCACAGAGCTGCATCAACAGTGAAGCTACTTGTGGGTCTGGAATTGCCTTTGATTTTCATGTTGAAAATGTAGAGAACACCCTTTTACTTTATTCCAGAATTAACAGAAAACAAATACATATTTTTAATGAAATAAGTTCAATGTTTGCTTTCTAGTCACCTAAAGAGAAAGCCCCTACATATCAGTCATTGTTATGTTAGAGCATCATACAGGTTTTACCCTTTCAAATGCATTTTTTATTGCTTGAATCTAATTGAATATCCATCTCATTTCAAATAAAATTTAAAAATATATCTCTCTTATTTTGCTTAAGCCTCTTTCTGCATTTATTATTCAATTTGGTTGGATAATTGCATTCCTTAATGCCATTACTCTCTATTTTCCCCCATTTCTTTTACAGAGAGAGATTACAGGCCTGAATGTGATATTTGGTAAAGCCAGTAAAGTAATCTGAAATCACTGGATTTATTCCAGTGTTTGCTGTAGTGCTGCATAAATCAAAACCTAGCCTGTTTTTTCATCCATAGTTTGAGGTTAATGTTATCAGCAGTAAATCATGACTGCTTCTACTTTCAGCATGGGGTTACACACAGAATCACAGAATGGGTCAGGTTGGAAGGGAATGCAGTGGGTCATCTGGTCCTGCTCAGGCAGGGTCATCCCAGAGCACATGGCACAGGATTGTGTCCAGATGGTTCTTGAATATCTTCAGTGAAGGAGATTCCACAACGTCTGGGAAATCTGTTCCAGTGCTTGGTCACCACCACTATGAAGTTTTTCCTCATATACACATACATGTAAATTCTTATTTTTTGGTTATGGCAGGTTAAAAACTTAAAATAAAGCCCTAAGTTTTGAAGGAGGAAGCTGTTAGTTCGGGGTCAGTTTTGTTTCTGGATAAAGGGAACATGGTCCTGAGGTCACTGTGAGCAATATAACAATATGAAAGTATATATATCTACCTATACCTGATAGTCAGTTTTCTCCCACAATAACTAATGAAAGGATTTCTGCAGTTCTTGAGTCTTAGGACTGTGGAGGTTGTCAGGGGCCTCTGAAGACTGTGTAGTGCTCAGCCTCACTTAGCAGGGTCAGCCAGAGCAGGGCCACTCTGCTAGGCATTGCCCTGCCCTGTTTGGCTGTCACTGGTTTTGGGTACCTTCTGCCCCTGGTACCTCTGCCATTGTCTGCCAGGCTGCTCCTTGCCTGCCTTTTCTGTCATGACAGCAAACACCTGTAGGTGGATTGCTTTCTTATTCCACTCCTACAGGTTGTTGCAGCCCTTCTTTCTTGTGGGCAAAGTGCAGGTGTGGAGCTGCTCTGTGTTTGGATCCAGGGGTTCTGAGAAGGAGTAGGAAGATGGGTCTGAGCTGAGTGAGGCAGTTTTTGTCCTGTGGGAGTTTGGAGAGCTGCAGATGCCACGACATCATGAAGTATAGGCCATTGAGGAGGATTGATTGGCTTACAGGAGAGACAGTGAAAGGAGAAATTCCCTTCTAAGCTGACTGACCCCTTTTTCAGGTTTAATCGTTGTGTGGGACTTCTGTCACGTCAGAATCTTAAAAGCTTTTGTCATGCCTCAGTGCCAGAACCTCCTCTAACATATCTTCATCTTTTGCATGTATTGGGAGAAAAAAGGGCTTTCCTGAATGCAACCTATACCTACTATGCAAGGTATAGAACAGGGCTCAGCATCATCCCCTTTAATGCAAGCCAACTTAGAAATTGTATTGACAACTGATGTGAAGAAGTGCTTCACTAATTGCTTAGGGAAAAGATAATTGTATAACAATTTGGGATGGAAGGGAACTTAAAGATCATCTAGTTCCAGCTCCCCTGCCATGGGCAAGGAACCTTCCCTAGAACAGGTTGCCTATAGTCTCATCCAACCTGGCCTTGAGCACTTTCAGGAATGGGACATGCACAACTTCTCCAAACAACCTGCTCCAATGCCTCACTGCCCTTACTGTAAAATATGTCTTCCCTATATCCAGAGTAAATATACCTTCTTTCAGCTGAAAACCAATGTCCTTTGTAGTGTCATTACAGCCCCTAGTAAAGAGTCTCTCTCCATGGGGATGACAAAACTCCTCTTATTTTTCAAGCATATCGTTCCTTGGATACTTATTTCCACAAAGCTTTGGATATGAGGTCGTTGCTTGTTTTGTGTATGAAAGACAGACTTTAGCTCCAAATTTCTTCTTCTGTGAAATAATAAATGCATTGGAAGGAATGAGGCATCTGTGTGGCTTGATTGCCTTTCTATCTATCCTTCATGCTGCTATTAGTAGAGAAAAGGCAATATCTGAAACAGCCTGAAGAGAAAGGAACAGTGCTGGGAGTTGCTAGGAGTTACAGTTAGCAGCACAAGGCTGAAAATTTGATAAACAGTCTGCTTAAAAATCATGTGAATATTATTCTGCTATTGTAGATTGTAGACATAGGTCTCTGCTATCCCCAGGATTAATTGTTTGGGGTTTTGTTACCCCATATGTGTGTGTGTGTTGGAGTCTATACACTGATGTGCCTTTTATAGATTTGCATTGTGTCAAAGACTGCAAAGACGCCCACTGCTTGCTCAGTGCCTGGATTTCACATGTCATCCCCAGGAATCAGCACGTTCCTGTGGGAGCTTGTGGGCTGGGAGTGGGCAGAGGGGTGGGGATGAACCACAGTTTTCCTTCCAGCCTAATGAGTGCCTGCCAGCACAGCTGAGCTGGCAGAGTGTTGTAATTTGCTTCTGGCATAGTCCACACAACTCATTCCCGCTTCCCAAAGCCAGAGAAGAGCAAGAAAAACATGCGCCATATGAGGGAATTCATTTAATGCACAGACCTCACAAGGCTGCAGAGGTATTGGTTGATTACCAGCTATCTCAGCTCCTGCAGAATTACTGGGAAAGTGAGTGTGTGAACATGGGCAGGTGTCAAAGCAGCCAGAGTACATGAGAATAAGTTGGAGCAGCCTTAATCACTAGGTGCTTGTGCCCAGGGTTATGAGGTGAATCTTTCTGCACTCCTGGAATCAGTGAGGGGAGGGAGGTGGCTTGAGTCTTCTCCAAAGGTTGCCTTGGAGGAGCACTTTTTCTCTCAGGTACCCATGTGGGAATTTAGTGAAATTAGGCAGCTACTGAGGATATCAAAAATAGATGGTGTTACTGCCCCATTTATTATGAAACACATTTCTGTGTTCCACAGACTGACAGAATCACCAAGATTGGAGGGGGCTTACAAGTTCAAGCCCCTGGTCAAATATGGTCAACTACAGATGATTTCTCAGAGTTGTGTCTAGTTGGGTTTTTAATATCTTCAAGGATGGAAACTCCACAACCTTTCTGGGTAACCTGTTTCAGTGCTGGATTCTCTGCTCAGTGAAGAAATGTTTTCTTACATCAAGACAGAATTTCCTGGATTTGAATTTGTACCCATTGCCTCTTATCTCACTGGGCACCTCTGAGAGGAGGCTGGTTCTGCTCTCTTTGTTCTTCTCATTAGGTATTTAGACCTACAGTGATAAGACCCCCTGAGCCTTCTCTCCTACAGGCTGAAACAGCCCCAGCCCTCTGAGACTTCCTTTGTATAACCAGTGCCCATCAGCTTTGTGCTCTTTGCTGGACTGCAGTGTCTGTCTGGTGTAGGGAGCCCAGCACTGTTCCCAGTGACCAGGGGAATGGTGAGAGGTGTCTCACCAGTGCTGAGCAGAGGGGAGGAATCACCCCCCTCGAACTACGGCAGCACTTTTCCAATGCAGCTTGGAAAGAGAATGGGTTTATGTAACTAAGGAAAGTAAGCAAAATAACACAAAGCTGGGTTTTAGGGACATTGTCGAACATTGTTGGTGCTGTCTCCTCAGTGGAATTTGGGTCCTTTTTCAGCACAAATAGGAGGTGTTTGGCAGCCCTCAGCTTACTCTTCCTTAGGAGCAGCCTGAGTTCCATTTGTTTGCTCTTGGTCCCTTTGAACACCAAACACATGCCAAAGAGGCCGAAGGGGAATAAGAGGAGGGGAAAAAAGACTGAGAATGGAGGTGTGTAAGCAACAGTCTGGAGGGTCTTCTGAAATTATTGAACAGCAAACAAGGTTCCGCAAGTCATGTTTTGCTATTCAAATTAAACTTTTTATTTCTTAGGTGTCTAGTTTAAATTTTGTTTTATGAAACTGTGCTCACACTGTCAGTTTACTACTGGCAAGCCAAAGGGGAGAGACAGACCTGATAAACCTGTGCAGGACTTGCTGTGAAATATTCTAGGAAAAAAACCTTACCATTGGCCAGAAGGTTTGGGTGATGATTGAGTGGAGAGCTTTTGAAACAACATCAGCATGTGTGGGACACATGCAGGAAATGTATCAAGCAAACAATACCAGGCCTTAAAGCTGGAGGAGCTGTCTGGTGTGGGCCTCCTCAGGTCCATCACGAAAAAGAGCAGGCAGATCCATCCTCATATTGTCCCTGCCTGCTGCTGGCACAGCCTGGACTGCTTTAGGTTGGGAGTTGTCTGTTTAATAAAATTCCATCTTTTAAATCTGACTTTCCTATGGAGCTGCAATTAAGGTGTTACTTAATGAAATACTGGAGTAGCTTACTAAGTATTTCTGAAAAGCAATTTTCTCTGGATGATGGCCTTTTCAAGTGTTTCAAAAAGGTGATATGTTTTTAAACTCAGCCTTCATTGCTCTTGCTACTTGTTGCACAACAGCAGAGTTTTGGTGTTTTCCGTGATCTTCAGTTTGCATTGTGTCGCCCTTGCTAATGTTAATAAGCATTCTCCTGCCAGAGTAATCTCGCTGGGAACAGACTTGACATTTTATCAATTCTATGTGGCATTCACCACTCACGTACCTGGTTCCTTGGTTATCATAAATCTATCCCCCACATGCAGCCCTTTTTTTTATTCTTTCCTTTCATGATTTTTTGCCAGAAAACACAACCGAGTATGAATAGCAGTGCTTGGATTGTCACATTGCATGGTTGGAAATATGGCACTTAGAAGCAAGTTTATAGTTGAAAATTATAAAATTTACTATCTGAAAAAATGCTTGCAGAGTGATCTTTCCTCCTCTTGAAATCTTAGTGATTGTGCAGCTGTTCTCTCCTGTCTTTTCCTAAGGCATATTTGTAGATATTCACAAGGAAAAAACATGTTTGGGAAACTATGATTGTAAGTTAATTAAAAATAGTTTTCATTTTAGAAAACTAAATGTGTTGGCACTACCATACTCATTGCTAATGGGTGATTGTACTTTTTCAGTAATAATGAGAGATTCAATGAAGCTCTAGAAGATGTTAGGATATGATTAAGTAGATAATCTATGTATTTGAGTTTTATTCCCAAATAAGATGGATCTCCCAGAGCCAGAAGTCTGAGTTTATATTTGATAATTATGTAAGACTCTTGAGCTTTCTTGCAGATTGCAATTCAATTCTGTAAGAAAAAATGCTTTAAAACATGAAGAAAGAATGAGTGCTTCTAATTCCAGGAAAGTATTGTGACCAGCTTGATCAGTTTGCTCGCTCTGTCCCAAATAGAGCCCAGCAGATTATGCACCATGCTGTGCTAGAACAGCAAATAAGAGTACAGAACCCAGCAATCACAAATTATACCTTTCTCAAATACTGGTTTGGTTCTGTGGAAAAAGTAGTTTCTGAGAGTGATTATCAAAATGTCAGCTGTGGTTTCCTTTACTAGAGGATATTCTGTGGTGAGGTACATCAGAAATGGTTGAAAGGTGTTTGGCACTTACTGGACAATCTGTGGCAGACAAGCAGCTGCCCAAAATTAGGGACCTGGATTACATAGGCAAAAAGCTGGTGACTTGTTTCTCTGACTCTGATGATATGTTATGTGTGTATATGTGTCTTTATTTGTGTATTACACACATGCAGATCCACTCCATGCTCTGTAAACGTTCTACAATGGATTATGCTCACATCACTGAAAACAGCATAGCCACCTTTGGCAGATGTGGCTGAGATTCACAGTTCTGTTCCACCTCCCTGTAGTGCCAGGTCCAAGGGCTGTAAAGCTAACAAAGATAAAGATAAAAAAGCTTCTATAACAGAAAAATGATGTGTCAAAACCATCTAATTTTTGCCCATTGAGGATGCTTTTTTGAATCCATGTGAAGAGTGGATTAAATTAAGAGAGAAAAATAAGGTTTTTGAATCTACCTAGGATAGTTACTGTAACTGCTGGAGGGTTTTGTGGGTTCTAAGCAAAGAACCTTGACTGCAAAAGGTAACGGTGTAAATAAAAAAGTAAAAAGAGGAAGTAAACTGCCCCATAAAGAACAAATCGATTTTTTAAAAGTTACTGTTTCTTGTAAAAGCTATCTGAGTTGGAGGTAGAGAAATAGCTACATTAGTATACTTTAATCTCCATGAGATTTAAATTCAGAATATGCCAAACTGGGTCAATGTCATATATGAGAAGATGGGACTTCAGAGATAAGGCTGGGGCAGTTCCTCTAAATACAGTAAATTGCAAACCCATCATTTAGTCAAAATAGGTGATTTCTGGACATCTGCATGCTCTCACATATTTGTGCTAAGTTTACCAAAATTTGTGAACAGGAGCTTGGCAGCGCCTCAAAGTAAGTTTAGAGAATGGAGTAGGTTTAGACCAGGGAGGCCCATGGCCAAAAGCAAGAGGGGCCATGAGGTCTTTTGGGAACAGACCTGGTGCTGCTGGCGCTGTGGCACCAGTGGATGTGTCGACCACACACAGAGACCAAGAGGAATTATTTGCACCTGCTCAAGGAATGTTCCCATAAAGGAAATTATATACATATATTGATTTGTTGGAACAGAACAATGTATGTCCTCCTGAGGAGAAAGAAACTTCTGCTTTGAAATAGAAGAAGATGCCAAAAGCAATAGATTAAAATCAGGAATGGGTGGTGCTATGGACTAGAAATCAATGCATTCAGTGTGGTGCAGTCATTAGACACAGATGCTATACTGGAGATAAAAATGGAACTGCAAAGCTGGGCACTGGAAGGAAATTATTCATTGCTTTGCAGTTCTCTACAGGACAAGCTAAGTGCTGTCTGTCGTCTGATTAAAAAGTAACTGAAAGATATCTGTCATGAAAAAAACTGTAGCAAAGTGGGAAAAAGTTAAAGATGAGGTTTTCTCTAAAGTTCTCTCAAGGACATCTTTGGTCAAATGTCAAAGAACCTGAAAGTATCTCAAAGGGCCAACATGAGTTGTACTGAAATTACTGTATTTATCTATACACACACACAAATTTTATATTTCTGTTTTATATTTAATATTTTACATGTATGTAAATAAAATGAATATAACAAATGCAGTGAATATCTTCAGAGTTAATGGTGATGAAATGTAAACAGTGGTGAAATGTAAACAGTGATGAAATGTTAACCATATAATGTTTATCAATCATGTATTAAATATATAAATATGCATCTATTTATACATATGAGTATGTACACATGTATATGTACAAATGTGTAGGAATTAAATTTATCTTTCCAGTTTAGTTTCATTATTTTCTGAGACTGAGTTTGTGGACTCTTGCATTGCTTCCTTCCTAGGAATACCTAGTGCTATATGTTACAAGTGTGTCTGTCTGCAGCCTTGGACATGTGAGGAGTGGCTGCTAATGCAGCTGTTATATCAGAAGATATTTTCTAGACAAAGATAAAGAGGAATTGTGTCAGGCATCCTTGAATCTGTGAAATTTTTTGTTACATTCAGAGGAAAAAAACAAGTAATCTTTCTCAATCTTACTGTAAAGAAAAGCTGTAAATTGCCTAATTTTAAGACAAATGAGTAATCTGTCTTCAGGCCTTAAAAATGAAAGAAGAATGTTGCCATTTTCACTCTTTTCAGCCTCCAATAATCAAGCATAACTTCGGTTCATGTTCACTAGCAAATCTGCAAAGTTGCATTTGACTGAAAGCAGCAGGGAATACTAAACAATTGTTCAAGTTATGTGGCTAATTCCAGTTTAAAATATTCACATTTGGCTAATTGCATTCATTTATTTCTTCTTAAGGCAAAATGGGGAAACAAAATAGTAAGCTGGCCCCTGAGGTGATGGAGGACCTGGTGAAGAGCACGGAGTTCAACGAACACGAGCTAAAACAGTGGTACAAAGGATTTCTAAAGGACTGTCCAAGTGGTAGACTGAACCTTGAGGAGTTTCAGCAGCTCTACGTAAAAGTAAGTTGTTTACTAAGTTATTTGTTAACTTAAAAGTAAGTTATTTGACTGTAGAAAAAGTTATGAAGCAATTTAAATCAAACGTGGTGCAGAGCTGCTGGTCATTTAGACTGAGGAATAACTTTGCTTGGAGAAGATGATGAGGATGAGGAAATGTGTGGGAAGTGTTGCCCTTATCACACCAGTGATTCATGTAACTATAGTGACCAGAACCAAAACTTTAGAAAAAAAAGCTTGTGATTTATTAATGAGAAATATAATACATTCTCTGCACTCTGAAATTCATGGACATTGTTCAGCTTCAAAGGATGGCCATGGTCCTGTTCTATATAAGCCATGTGGTTGCTGGACATACTTATATAAAAGTAGTGAAGTTTCATGACAGTATGACCTGAAGATAAATTGTGCACTGTGCACAAACGATTTCTTCCATAAATTTTAGGTATTGCCTTTATTTTTTCCCTGCCGTGACTTCTTTCTTGTTTTATTAGGAAGGGAAAGCAGGCTGATCTGTTTATTTTCTTCTTATTTTCCATTACTTTGTCATATTCATAGCAGTCTTTCCCTTACATTTATTATGTATTAATTATGTATTTATTCTGTAACAAGAAGAACATGGGGGTAGCATAAAAAATGTATTCTTGTTACAGAGATAATTATATTTTAATTCAGAATTGAGTGTCAGCCTAAAGGTCAGAGACTTCAAAGTAGTGTTAATTAGGAGAAATATTGAATGGCAGTGATGAACTGTAGGATCAGAACAGCTCGTAAATATGATGTGAAGCTGAATAAAAATAAAGCAGCTATTCAAATGTAAGTAGTTAATATTGAGCACACTGGCAATTTTTGCAGACAAGTGGGACTGTAACTTCCCTCAAATGCATGCTACAGTTCTTTCCTAAATTTCTTGAGCATTGAACCATATCACTCTGCAAAGAATTACCTAGACCCTTCATCTTTCTAAGGAATGGTTCTAGCAAAAACTCCTAATTCAGCTTACACAAATAAGCTTCTGTTTTCATATTTTAATACTTACAGTTGAAGATGTTGCCTTACAATCCTATTCTTAAAAAACAAATGAGTTTGTAATTAATTATATTTTCAGATGAAAGAATTTGTACAGCCTCAGGTGTTGTGCTTTTTATTAACTGATTTATTATGAGTTCCATTTTAAACAGTACTCACTGCACATCCAGCAAGAGCAGACATCCAGTCATTTCTCATATATGTGTCTGGGAAAAGTAGACAGTCTTTACAAAATTCTTACTAAAGTATATCAACTCTTCAGAAATCATTGTTTCTTTTTGGAAAATCACAGTAAAGGTGTTTTGGGGTCTTTTTATTGTTTTGTTTTGATGTATTTTTTTATTTATTTTTGTTTGGTTTTTTGTTTGTTTGGGGTTTTGGGTTTTTGTTGTAGTGTGTTTGGTTTTGGTTTGGTTTTTGGTTTTGTTTGGTTTTTTTGGTTTTTGGTGGGATGGTGTTTTTTGGGGTTTTTTTAAATTATTTTGTATGCTATTAGAAAAAAAATCTAAAAATAGCTCAGAATTTCCAGGACTTCCTTCCTTCAAACAGATGCTTAAAGCATTCATAGGTAGTGCACAAGATACTTTACTCATGAAGGCACATCAGAGAGTAAATTCAATATCATATTTGGAATGATGGTAGTGCAAAAAATAACATGAAGAGCACAAGCAATATTTTGCTCTTGAAATTTGAAGACAGCTTTGTAGTCTTACTAAGCTGCAGTATCCAGCTTTTAGTTTTATGGTCTCATATATCTTTAGACATGGACATCAAATATGATTCTCTCCCTTGCTTTGGTAGTTGTGGGGTTTGATTTTTGCTCTGTAATGGCACTGCCATATATTTAGTCCAGTTTATTGTCATCCTATATTTAATGCCTATATGGAGAAAAATATTAATTTGGTGAGGAGAAATATGATTAGCTGTAGTAAATCCAGAGTTTTACTTCTTTCTGTGTTGCAGAAATGACTGTAAAATAATGTCTCTGAGGAGCTCATGGTCTGAGTGTTGGCCATGGTGGCAACTTCTCCTGTGTAGGACATTCTGTCTACCCCAGCTTCTGGCTGCAGACAAACCCCTAGATGTGAAATTTGATCTTTCCAGGAGGAGCCAGCAGCAGGAGACCTGAATCATTATGATTACATTTATAACATCTCAGTTCACTTAAAGTATATTCAGGGTGAAAATGCATGAAGCAGTGATTCGTTGTTCCTCTGCATAAAACGTATAGTTGGGAGGGGTGACATTTATCTGTTGGTCTGAACTGGATTTTATTGAGGAAGATATCCATAGATCAATATAATTTGAAAATAAATACAAGATTTTACTCCATTTCCAATTCATTTTGACCTAAGATGACATTTTCTATGTTCATGAGATCTGTGGGGTGCATTTTCATGTGTGTTGATAAAAAAAGTGTTAGTCATCTAAATTAGATGGGTAGGAAACTCCCTATTTTTTTTACTCACACATAGGAGAAAATACCCTCAGGTTAACTAGACAAAACATTTTATATTAGCAATACTTTGATGTGAATTTCCTGGTTATCTGCATTTCTCTTCCATCAGAACTACAGAGTGGGTGCACAATCTTAAGGCATAGAAATTTTGGCTTTTGTTTTTTTAATGAAACATAACTAGGTATGTCTTGGGGTCACACCTGATGTGTTACTGTATCTAATTAATCAAGCTGCTAATAAGCTTGAGTTGGTCTGAAAGGGAACCTCCAGAACATGTGTGATGTGGATGTCAGGTCCTCAGCTTCCTTCCAACTCTACATATTCACATCAATTGTACTGTGCTGTTTTCTGATGCAGATGAGGACTGTATTGACTAAAGGGGGAATTACTCGAGTTTGGCTTGGAATTTACTATTGAAGTTTCCATTATGAATACAAATCATCCAGTGATTAAAATAAATAGCAGTTGCACCAATGAATTCTACAGAAGAATTATTTGCAGCACTTTTAATGGACATGTCTATAAAAATACTTAGTCAAGAATACCTCTTTTGAATAAGCAGCTAATAGGCAGAAATATACTTTATACTGTTGCATATTTAACATTTTCTGTGGTATAATAGGTTCAATGAAAATATTGGTTCATTTTTGGGTAGATAGATTCTTCTCAGTATACAAAATCTGTGGCAAATTGTTAGGGCTCATGTTTCCCTCCATGGCACCGGTGAATGCTTCTGCAGTTTTTTAAATAGTTTATTGTAAGAGTTGGTTATATACTGCAAGCCCAGAACCACAAAGAGTCCTAAATACTGAAACGCTGAGTTAGCTGCCCTGACAATCTGCACAGAGCATGGGAGGGGAGAAATCTATGGATAACATTCCGAGGAAGCTAAAACTTGAGTTAGTGTTTTGTAAAAAAACGTGAAAAACCACGAGGCAGAACAGGAGCTAGTGCTAAATTTTAAGTTTCTCCAGAGTATGGGAGTTTCATTTTCCTACTGCACAGAACTATCTAGAACAGTAGGAAAAGCAAAATCAACTGACTGGAGTCCTTTTTATTTCTCTCTGAAGTGACAAAAACAATGTAATTTCCTTACCTTTATCACAGTGGTTTATGTATTCTTTAAGCTGTAGAAAACTGAGTCAATTAGATGAAAAGCACTGCCAGCAGATTGAGGGAGGTCATCTTGCCCCTCTACTCAGGCCTGGTGAGATGCATCTGGAGAGCTGTGTCCATTCCTGGGCTGCTCAGGACAAGAGAGAGGAGGAGCTCCTGAAGCGGGTCCTGCAGAGGGTGACAAAGATGCTAAAGAGCCTGGAGCATCTCTGTCATGAAGAAAAGCTGAGGGAGCTGGGCCTGTTCAGCTTCAAGAAGAAATAACTGAGAGGGGAATCTCATCAATGTTTATTGGTATCTGTGGGGAAGATGTCAAGAAGATGGACCAGGCTCTGCTCTGTGGCACCCAGCAACAGGACAAGAGGCAGAAATTGGTGCACAGGAAGTTCCATCCGAACATGAGGAAGAAATTCCTTACTGTGCAGTGACCACACACTGGAACTGATTGCCCAGAGAGGCTGGGGAGGCTCCCTCGCTAGAGATATTCCAGAACCCTCTGTTGCAAGTTCTGTGCCATGTGCTCTGGGATGACCCTGCTAGAGCAGAGAGATTGCACCAGATGATCTACTGTGGTGTCTTCCAACTTTACCCATTCTGTGAATTATCATGTCTCTGTTTGAATCTGCACTGCTTGCCCTTTTATTATCTACCTGTGATGAGATATGACCTTCTGGGCTGCTGGCAATATCCCAATTAACCTCTTTTTCTGTAGGAAGTAGCATCAGCCAAGCTGAAACCTAGAATTTCCCTCTTCAAAGCGAATACCCTAACTGTTAAGCTTAATCCTTACTGACTGTCTTAATTTTCCTTTTTCTCTCCTACAAAGTCGTTAATTCTTTTATCTTGCATTAAACTTCATTAGTATTGCAGGCAGAGAGCTAAGAAATTAATACACAAAACCAACATTAAAATAAAAGATACCAATAAAAATCTCTTGACTGTTCCTTTCATTCTTTAGGGTTTCTTGCAGTCTAGAGGGGCAAATACATTTTCCTTCAGATCTTTTGAATTCACTGGGTTTAGATGAATATGCCCTGGAGTGTGTAAGTGTGCATAATCACTGCTAATATTCACTGGAATTATGCATGTTTATTAAGTGGAAAATAGGCTTCTATATTGTGATACTTCTTGGAACTGGGTCACTGAACATGAGAAGCACATCTTTGCTTTAATAGAAATAAGCACCAATGGTCTTTTAACTGGAAGAGTAGAGTTAGGAATGGTCGTGATATAATGCTAACATTATATAAAGTAACTTATTATGTTAATGTATTGCACCTATATTATATAAATATGTTTTGGAGTTTTACAGATAACTTTTAAATGAAGGGAGGAAAAAGAAAAAAAGAATACTATTTCATTAATTAGAATCAAATGGTTTGTCATATTTTTTGCTTCTATCTCCATTTCCAGCCTTGAAGGGAATTGATTTCTGGTCCTTCATTTTAACATGTGTAGAACAAAAGAGTCTCAAAAATCTGTTGGTATTTAAGTGGGTGTATTTGCAGCCTCTTTCAAGACAGACTAGCATCTTTCTAAAGACAGCACAGAACTCCTCAAAATATCAGGTTAGAGCTAGATTTCAGGCTTTCAGTGGCTGTAAAAAAGTAGGGTTCCAGAATGGCACAGCTGTGTTTACAGATGTCCCAAACATAGATGCAGTTGTACTGGCAGAAATTTATTTTTCCTGGGATCATCTCTTAACTGATAGAGCTGTGCTGGTTTTATGGGTGTGCTTTGGCCACTTAAGCTCTCCCTATAACAGGAATACTTTTAAGGTATATTACACCATGTTAAGTATATTATGCCAAATATAATTGATATATTGAGCATATTATACCAATCCTGTGTTTCTGTAGAACTGCAGCATGTCTTGAAATAATGTAGATTATAAAAAATACTGATTTATTTACCCACACAATGATTTTAGCCTTGTTGCTACCTTCCAGAAGATCACATCTGGTGTGCCAGCAGTGTTCCTGAACAATATGACAGGATATTTGCTTGCATGAATCACCTAAATTTATCTACAAGACAGAAAACATAATATGTATTTATTTAAAAAGATGACTCTAAAAAATCTTTAAACTTGTTAATATTACTGCTGTGCTATTGAATTTTTCAAACTGATCTGGAATAAGAAAACTAATACTGTTATTTCAGAAATTTTTTATGCCAACAAATAGAGCAACAAATAGCACTGGTTTGGAGACATCACAATATGAAGGAGCAGTGCATATTTAGATAGGCAGATAGAGTCTGGAAAGGAATGACAGTAACATTATTGGCCTCCATAGAAGTTTTGCTTGTGAGGGGTTGTAAAACAGTTGATGAGGCAGAGATTCTAAATGCATTCCTTAAGTCCTTAATACCAGTCTGCACATCTGAGACAATTACTATAAATCAGTAGGAAGAAATTCTCTTTTTCACCAGAGGTTCAGTGAAGTTGCTATTAAAATAAAATTAATATAGCAGAATCTAAATGGCAGTGTGCTGAAAAGCAAGTGTGCTTGTGGTCCAGCACTGTCACTGGGGAGTGCTTTAAAGGATGAGCAATGTCCTTGGTGCTCCAAAGCTCTATTAAAACTGAGTTCTGATAACTTTAAAACCAAAAGTGATTACAATGGCTTTTCAAACAGGATTTGGCTAAAAAAAGAGGCATGATCTTGTTGCCTCTGTGGATGTTTTCCATACAAAACTGCTTTTGCCATTATTCTTTTTATTCTCCTTATAGACATGAATAGGCAGGTGCTATGCCAAAATGCGGGTCTACTCCTAAACAACATAAAAGACTTATTATATATTTCAAACAGAAGCTAAGATTGTGCTCCATGAATTTTAAAACAAAGGGCCACAATGCTTCTTACTTATAAAACTGAAATCAAACAAACCCTGAAGGCAGTGTTAACTTTGAAGCTGACTTTGAATAATTCAGGGAAGGGGACACTACTGGTAACATGCCTTTCTGCTGCATTTCTGCCTCTGTGCTTATCCCAGGAAAAATAATGTCTGGACTTAATATCATTTTGCTGAACAGATTTTAAAATCTTTCTTTAGTGAACAGAGCTTTAAAGATCAGCAACCATACTGAAAAACAAAATATAGTAAATAAACATGGATTCTCATTTAAGCTGCAAAGCAAGTTGAAAGCAGTTACTTCCAGAAGAGGACCAGCATGCTGAGTAGCAAACAGTTCTGAAAATACAGCTGTAAATCAAAACACTGGATACTAAGAGCCTTTAACAATGTGGAATGGAGTCAGTTTAGATTGAAACACTAATCCCAGTGAAGCTAATGGGAGTTTTCATTCCTGATCCTTACTTAAGCGCTTAGGACCGTACTGAGCTCCTGAAATTGTTTATCTTTGTGAGACCCGAGTGCTGTGAAGTCTGGTGCAAGCTCTATTAACTGTTAGTGTCCAGTCCTGCAAGCTGGATCTAGAGTCTGGAGAGCTCCTCTCATCAGGTCTGAAGATGTGCACTCTCCTTGTGCATCCTTGAAGTTGTATGGATAGTGGCTAATTTTAAAGGGTAAAATACTTTTTTTTTTTTGTTTTTTTTGCCTTTGTTGCAGAGTATATAATTGCCCATATCCTATAGACAATCTCCTCTGGAGACTCTAAATCTGGGAAATGAGGAAGTCAGACAATTTTGAGATGAAATCTAAACAGCTAAATCTTAATTACTCTGAATAGTAGCTTGCAGAGCATCCAGGCTGGTGGAATGAATCTTCCTAATGCTTGAACAAATCAGTAACATAGGTGACACACTGTCTGGAAGAGGTAGGAATCATGGTCACATGAATCCAAAGAGCAGTCCAACTGTCCAAAGACATCTTCAGGGCATACAGAGCCAGCAGATGTGTGGGAATGCAAAGATCTAGTCCAAACCTCTGATTATTACCAAGTATTTAACATATCTGTATTTCTATGGCTATATGTTGTTCTTAGAGGCATTTAAAAGTGACTTCCAATGCATTGAAGAGAGTACATCCAGACAGGACAAGATGATCCAGCCTGGAATGCTTAAAAATTTGACTATTTACATGCATGCCCTAGTTTCCACTATAGTCTGATAAAAGAATGCAGGCTGGGTAAATTTTCCAACAATAACATGCAAATTACTTTATCTTTTATTTTGAAGGAAGCTTACCAGTTCCCAAAACTGTCATGCATTTTTATAAGAGACTTTCTTCCTTTGTAGCTCACCTTTGATCTGTGTTTTATTCCTCTGAGAAATCAAAACAATGAATTTGTGATACTGTGATTATTTCTGAAGCAAAATACTGAATTCATTAACAAGGTTATATGAAGGGTAATAAAGGACCACTGCAGCTTGGATGGAGAGAGCCATTACTAACACAAAGAATGAAAGAGCTCAAAGAAAAAACCCAGTGAACTCTCAGCGCCACGACCCATAGCTGTTATCATGTTCAGATCTACTATTTGCTGTAGAAATGCTTATTTTACCATCCTTATATAATCCTCACAGCAGCTATCTAGACTGATCAGTGGTTCACAACCTCTACACAATCTGCAAAATTCAAGTGTTTCAGACTTTTGTCATCCTGAAACTTCTGCTTCCCACCTTCCTTCATCCCACCTCAGTGCTTTCCTTATCACATTCACAAAGCCAGTGAAAGTCCTTGGGGCTGTGCAGAGGAGACAGAAAAGGGTAATATTGACTCTGCTTCTTTCTGAGATCTTTCCTTCTCCTGCAATCAAATAAAATCATCATGAATGAATCACATCAAGTCTCTATATTATGTATGAGCAGTGAAATACTAAAAGGTTAAACCATTTGCTTGATGTCTTTAGCAAAGTCAGGGTTGTAATTACTTCATGGGTCAAAATATAAATGTCCTTTTCTTCATTTCCTTGGAGTGAGAGTTTGTTCTCTTTTCCTACAGAATGTCTTGGCAATGCCTTCTTGGAGTTATACATGCACATAACAGTATGGCACTTCTGGCCAGATGTTAATCAACTATCTAGTTGAGATCTACACTGATTTCTATGTCTTGTAGTTAAAGTGTGACCATGTCTTTGTGGAAGCCTGTATTTTAATTCTCAGTGACCTGGATATGAAATGCAGATCATCCTTTTAGGATGATACTAACCTTATTCTGAAGGCTAGTAAGCATGTGGTTTAGTTACTTGAAGCAGAGTGAACTAGGGTCTTTCAGGGACTTCTTGTCACATTTCTTGAACCAGACACATTTCTGTTTGTTTAATATATATATATAAAAACTGTTTAGTTTTACAGAGTTCCTGAAGGAAGCATTAAACCAGGGCACTTCATTTCAGCACTACAGTGAATTGATTTTTTTACTTTTTAATATTGAAGTGCTTTCCTCTGATATCAAAGTGTGCTTTAAATATCTTACTTGTGCACAGGGCCTGGAGCTGAAAGCAGCATTCTCGTTTCATAAGGTGTGGACAGGAGCTTGGTGCACTGAACCCCATCCCTTCACCTCTCTGTGCCATATCAGACACCATGCCTCACCTTCTCCTCCCTCTCTTCTCCCAGGAAACTCATCAGTCCTGCAGAAATTTGATTTTCCATACTAATATGTACTTGATGGAATGTGTCACTGTAGCTGGATGTGAATATCTCAAAAGCAGAAGGGGTCTCATTAGGGTGAACCACAGCCAGGTATGGCCTGTGTCAGCCTGCTCCCTCTGCTTGGGGTGTGCTGAGAGCTCACTCAGCACTGCAACATGTGCTGCTGTGGAGAGCTGTAGCTATGCATAATGAAACAAGAAGCGTTTTTTGCAGGTACTGTGGGATGGAAGAGCACTTGGAAGCTCAATCAGTTAACAAGTCAAACACAGTTTTTATTATTATGTAGACATTAGTTGACATTCCAATCAGATTTCTACTACTTGTAGTCTGAACACTTCCAGTACCTTGGGATATCAACTTCTTTTTTCTTCAATGAGGGTAAATTTCCATCGTTTCATGCTTAATTAAGGCTCATAGGAATAGACTATTTACACTGCAAACCTAATGATTGCTGAATTGAGATGACATACTGCTACCTGGCATGAGAATTAGGTAAATATCTTAATTTTATATTCAATCACAAACGAAGCAAAATGAGAAAAAATATATGGTTTGGAAGATAAGGTAATCAACAGAAAGAAAATTAAGGAGGAGATTTTGCCATTTTACTAAAATATATATGAAATGTTCTCAGAAAAATGTGGTCTGACATCCACCAGATTAAGAAAATGTGAAGATTGCCTCTCTGATTGCATGAATAGCCCAGAACTGAACATGCAACTCTAAATAAAATCTCCCTGTAGTCCAGAGAAAGAGCAGTATATATAAAAGTGTAAATCAATACTGTAGTTCACTTCAAAGTCAAGATCAATTTGGGATTATTTCTGTGTTAACAGAAAAAGGAATTTAAAATTCCTGTGTCATAAATTGAAATTGTGGACCTTGTCAGCAGCTTTCAGAAGTATATAAAATTATGGAGTTATTTTTAGATGCTTCTAGAGGTCCCCTTTCATTTGGCAGGATATACCCTAGGATTGCTGTTATCCCTTACTAGGAGATTACACACCTCTAAGCGTACTTACGACTCTTTACAGCTTGCTTTGACAGATATCCTCTAGTTTGCTCCTCCCTGTCAAATCCATCAGGGAAGGAGATGGATGAAGCTCTATTCCAAGATACATGAATTTTGGCAATGTGGTTCCTGCCCCTGGTGCAAATACCAGATACACAGGGATTGATCAAAGGGAACAGTCTGAATTTGCTTTTCTGTTCACAGGTTCCAGCGTGTCCTGCTAATGTCCATGTTGGCTATACCTGTGTTCCTCTTCTAGATACCTTGTTGGCTCTGAAAAACTTCAGTTGTGTTGATGTTTATTAATGTAGCAATTACTGTGCCCTAATTTTATGTGTTGGTGAGATAATTATAGTTTAACATTTAACTGAAATGATGAAGTTTAAGAATGGATCAGTTAAAACAAATTGTGTTGTGAAAGCCTCACAGAACATCAGAGGTATTGAAGATGAATTTAGGGGATGTACTTCCTCCTAGCATGGGTCTGTTTTTACCAGAATAAACTCCAGCCAGCTGCTTTTCATCCAACTGCTAAGTGCTGGTCCCTGGAAGGTGATGCTCTTTGGATGTGGTCCTGGTGAAATGCAGATATCCTTGCCTCCTTCTGAGCCTTTATATCCACACAGACACACGCCTTAGCCCTGGCAGGAAAGGATGGAGTTGTGAAATCACTGCTTCCCACCTAACCTCTGCATTCCACTTACCCTCTCATCCACACCTTGGCAGGCCAGGTGCTGTCCCCTGTGCTCAATTAACAATACTAATTGCATTCAGGAGGAAAACACATCTCCCTTCCTCGGGGTCCAATTTCTACATTTCTGTACAAAGCAACTACAGCACATTGATTCTTATATTACATATGGGTTGCTACACACAGTAAAAACATTATACACACATTAAGTTTCATGATTAGGATAAGTGATTTAGGTGGCAGTCACTTCTGAGCTCACAGTTGCTTAGTGATGACCAAATCCCACAGTTTTCTTGGAGGAATGCAGTCATAGTATATCTAGAGCCACAGAAAGATACAGCTGAGCATCATTAGTTGTTTTCATCTCTTCTGTTGCACATTTGTACAGAACAAGGGATGTCTTAACACTCTATTTATTACTCTTAGAAGTCAAACTTCCTGATATTTTATATTTAAATATTTAAGTATTTATTTATTTTTAGATATAATTTCCATACATGATGTTTGTTTGGTTGATTGTGTTTTTATGAAACAAAGTAATACTTCATATAACACCTGGACTGAGAAAGGTACACTTTCTGAGTTCTGTATTGTGATTCTTAAAAGTCCAGCAAGAAAGTTATGGTTAAAGTCTAGAACATTATGCTGAAAATTGTAGTTTATAATGGTAATAATAATTTTTACTTGTAAAGGTGCTATATTAGTCCTGACATGAAGAAGCAATTATTTATCTGTTGATTAGTTCTAGTCACAACTAAATACAGTATATGACAAGGGAAACCAAACAAATGAGTGGCCTTGTGTTAGAATTGCTTTCTCAGTGCTGCAGATTAGCCCCTATGATATATTAGTCTATCCACTGATTTATTTTTAAGATTCTTTTCCTCAGGAGCTTTTCTGTATAGCAGGAAAATGGTGTTTAATGGACCTGAGGTTATTTGCACAGAGGCATAAGTTCTGGGGTTATTGTATGGCCAAGAGTTGTAGGAATAAGGATATTTCTGCTTCCTGAATCTATTCCCCTGAGGTATCTTTGAAATATGAAAAATCATGAGAAAGAGCACATGTTCTGAAACAATTTGAAAGAAAACTTATTTTCATTCTCAGAAAATTTAGTTTCTCTTACAGAAAGTCACCAGCAGGTCCACAGCAATAAAACTGAGTAAAAATTACTGCTAATAAAAGGTAAATGCCGATCTTTGTACCCAGCAGTTTCTTTTAAAGTGATTCTACCTCTTTGTTACTTCTCTGTAAGAATAATGACATTTTTAAAAAGAAATTAAATCTGTTTCCAAAGAATGAATTGAACACATTCAGTATAAAAATTACATTAACTTGTAGCCAAATTCATTAAAGATACAGGATTCAAAATTATTAATTTGGCACACAAGCTTCTAATAATTCTATAGAAGTGGCCTATCTGTGGGAAATTAGCTCTTGAGCTCAATCCAGAAGGCAATTGTCAGTTGGAAAGAAAAAAAAAACTGTATTCTGGCTGTCCAAGGATGGAATTTTTTTCTGCACAGGCACAATAAATAGTTTTTGCTAATAATAAAAAGAGTGCCAAATCAACCTATCTGAATAAAAAGTATGTTGTGCTTTACACATGGGAAAAATGCTCCAGAACAGTTAATCCCTATGAAAACATTATCCCTGAATTATCACCAGTAGTACTTGCCTTCAGGCAGTTTTCAGTTATTTGTTTCCATTTTCTATACAAATATCCAGTGTTTTTATTTCCACATGACTGTTCATCTCAATCATTTTCTTTGCTCTCATCTATTCTGGGCTTGTGCATGTGCATCTTACATGTTGCCAGAGTACTTTGGGCTATATTTACATTTCCAGATTCATAGAAATATTGTCCTACATATAATGCTGTGAAAGCCAGTCCTAAAAGGACCACTGATTTCTGCAGAGTGGCCCATGTCACTGCAAAGTACATCAGTGGACCAGAATACTTTGTATCTTTTCTCCTTCCCTTTTGTACAGACAGATACATAAAAATTCCATGGTAGTCCTGTATGTGGGTGATGTGTGAGTTCACGTAGCTCCCTGGCTGAAGCAGCCTCACACAGGATTTACTGCCATAAATCCTGTGATTTATTGCACATATTTATGTGCAATAGCTGGGTCAAGGGACAACTGAAGTTGTGTTGCTGTGCAGACAGGATGTCTTGGAGCCAAAAGAAAAACAAAGGGAGAAGATATGCAGTCCCTAGTTACTGCATAGATCATTTACTGTCTAACCAAAGGGAGTAGTAACAGTGCATGTCAGACCCGCAGTGGAATGGAAGCATTATGGTGGAGGGCAAGAGTTTGACCAAAGTAAAGATAGTTCCATTTTAATCCATGATCAATTAAAAATGTGCTTTTTTAAATTGCCAGAACTCTTTTATTGCATTGAAAACTCAGCTCTTGCTGTCTTGCTGTCTTAAATTCACGAAATGCAATGTAATGAAAAAATAAATGTTTTCCTCCTAAAGGAACGAAGTGCACCAGAAGATGCAGGCTTGGCATCTCCAAACTCCTATACAATCCTGTCTATCAGGCATATAAAATCTTTAGATACATCCCCATCTTTTTCTTAACCATAATGTGTTCTTCTTTTATTCTCAACTAGCTCATATCCTTCTTGCCTGGGGCTAGATGAGTGGTGAAGCCTGATGAGATGTCTGTACCTCTGTCCTTTTCTTCTCCAGTGTTTGAATTTCGGCAAACTCAGCTTTGTGACTTCAGCATAATGAGAAACTTGCTGTTAGTTATGCTACGACTGGGGCTTGGTCATTTTATTTTCATTTGTCTCTCTCCTTACTTCAGGCAAGTCTTCAGTCCAATATCAGAAAGCCAGCCCAATCCTTTATGCAAAGAAGAACCTTATAGCTGGAAACCTTTCTAAAATATAATTCTATTAGCTCTGGCAAGATGCTGCATAGCAAAGCAAGATGAATGGGCATAATCATTTGTTACTCATTGTTAATGGTGTTGAGAAACACTTCAGAAAAGGAACTATCCAGTCTCTCTTACCTGAACTAAAATAAAATGTGTCCAGAAATATTTTTGAAAAGCCTTCCTTTTAATCTTTGAACATACAGCTTTCTAAATTATAAAACCAGATATTGGGTAGGGATCATTATTTGTAATTTTTAAATTTTTTTAACTTTTTTGTCAGTAATGCAAGTTATATACATGGTGGTATCAAATAGTATAGGCTTGAGAAATGAAAGGAAATTTAAAAGAGAAGAAATTGAGATTGGGTAAGTGTAAACTTGATGTTGACTTCGGAAGATTTAAATTTAAATTTATTTTTATAAACTCAAGGGGTTTAAAAATTAAGACAGAGTTGGAAGGGGAACATTATCTAGACAAGCCATTCCATATTTAAGGCTGTACATCTGTAATAAAACACATGGTTGTGAGAAGACCTGCATTTAGAGCCTTTAGATAAGGTTGTAAATAAACAGATGAATTAACCAATGGTTCTGTTCAAATCCATGGGAGATTTGACACCTTCTATGGGACCAAGGATTGGCTTGAATTTTAGCATTTTCTTGTTTTGTAACATATGAAACACTGCAAAAAAGAATGACAGATGGCTGTATGGCTAATTTTAAATTTTTTTGTGATGAAAATATGGTCACTTCCTTTTGTCTCTTGTATGGAAAGTCCTTCTCTCTTGGTCACTCCCACAAGCAAATAAGCCATTACCAAGCTGTTCCTGAAGTGATAATAATATCTGGAAGCACAGAGAAGATGCTGGATTGGGCACTCCTGGGAAGTCCCATTCAAGCCACTGTGGGTTTTTTCCAGCTCATTGGCCAAACAAATCAGATTACCACATCTGTTTAGCCAGATGGTCTTTCTAGTGTCATGAGGAAAATGCAGTCAAAATACTATCTATAACTAGCACAAGGATTGTATTGGCAACTTGATGCAGAAAAGGAGTTACCTTACAGAAAACCCCTGTTGATGGTATTGTATGGCAATTTCCATTTCTAACAGGCAAATGAACTGAGCACCATCTCCAGCCATGGTTTGGGCAGGTGGAAGCCATCATGCTGAGTAGAGCTGTAGTTGGTTTCTAGGTTGCAAGGTGAGAACACTAATCTATTAATACTAGAAACACAGAATCATAGCATTGGTTGAATTGGAAGGAATCTTAAAGATCATTAAGTTCCATCATGCTTGCCTTGGGCAGGGATGCCATTCACTAGACCAGGCTGCTCAAAACCTCTTTCAGCCTGGGCTTGAACACTTCCAGGGATGAGACATCCACAGCTTCACCAGGCAACTTGTGCCAGTGCTTCACCACCCTCATAGTAGAGAATTTCTTCCTAACATCTAATCTAATTCTGTCCTTTTTTGGTTTAAAACCATTGTCCTGTCCTGTCATAATCTGCCTATATAAAAAGTCCATCTTCCTCCTTTTTATAAGATTCCTTAAAGGAACTGAAATGTGGACATGATTTTCTGAGCCTGAAAATTTTCAGCCTGTCAGTGGCTGATCTGTTCCTAAGGGAAGGTCTTTTGGGAAACTTTCTCTTTCAAAGACTGTTTTTTGTAAAATATGTCACACAGGTGTTCTGAATGTATTTTTCTCTTGTTCCACCAAGGGGACCAGAGAGGTGGTTCCTTTGGCCAATTATGTTAACCTGTATCAGAACACCTTACAAGGTTACAAACTCCAAAATAAAGGCTTCTGCCTCATTGGGATCAAACCTCACTGCTGTGATTTGAGTCCATTCTTCTATTTTGTGTCCACTAGCAACACTGAAAGGCTACTATAAGGTAGCCTTTCCCCACTTCCTTCTCCAGGCTGAACAAACCAAATTCTCTCAGCCTGTCTCCACAGGAGAGGTGCTTCAGCACTCTGAGCACTTCTGTGGCTTCCTCTGGACTTGCTGTTAGCATGTCCATGTCCTTCCTGTGCTGGGGACCCCAGGGCTGGGTGCAGCCCTGCAGGTGGGGTCTCATGAGAGCAGAGGAGAGGGACAGAATCCCCTCCCTGCCCTGCTGCCCACTCTGCCTTGGGTGCAGCCCACGACACAATTGTGCTTTCTGGGCTGTGGGGTCACGTCTAGCTTTTCATGCACCAGAACCCCTAAGTCTTCTCTGCAGGGCTGCTCTTAGTGAGTTCCTCTCTCAGTCTGTGTTCGTGTCTAGGACTGCCCCAACCCATGTACAGCACCTTGCACTTGACCTTAATGAACTTCATGAGGTTTTTTTGGGCCCATTTCTCAAGTTTTTCCAGGTCCCTCTTGATGGTATTCCGTCCTTCTGTTCTGTCTTCTATTAGTCTTGGCCTGACCTGCTTGATGCATTATCAGATCTTTGTTTGTTTGTTTATTTTTCCAGCACTTGCCAACAAAAGAGTATTGTGTATATTTTGGGTTCATTAGACAACTTTCTTCTCTTCTCCTCTATTCACTCTAAAAATATTGTTGTTATTATTATTATTGTTATTGTTATTACTATTATTATTGTTATTATTATTATGGCTATCCTACAAAATTAACAAAAAAGGAAACTATCTTTCCAACTAAAAAGAAATTACATGAGATCCTTTTCCAAATTATCATTTGGTTGATTATGGCCTAAAAAGGAAGATTCTCCCAGAGGAAGACCAAGCTGTGGTTGACTACTAAGAATTTGCAGTGACTAGCTATTTGTGATGGAGCCAACTGAACATTCAAATCTTGTATCACAATTTTGTTGTACAGCTAATAAAGTGGATTTTGTCCGTGTAGACCATGAAAATTCCAATATTATAAGAGAAATGCGTGGGACTTGGCTACTAGGGGAAAGCAAAGGCACTTCCAGAGGGAAATTATCTCATTACAGGATATATAAGAGACATGGCAGAAATCATTCTTGGAAAGAATCTACCTACCTGTGTCTAAAGGGTGCCAGTGAGCTGTTAGATGGCTAGAACAAAGAAGAGGAATCCAGACCTTGGTAAGAGGTATTTGAGAGAAAAGCAATTTTTCATAATAACAATAATGATTAAAAATTAATCCCAATTGCAAACTATGATATAGATTTCATAATGTTGTTTGGAATGTATAAGCATGTTTTATATCAAGATCTCATAATATTTCCCTTTTTTTCACCATTGTAAATTGTAAAAATCACAGAGATAATCTTACTTTGCTTATTCCTTATCTTTTTGTTGTTGTTAAATTCAAGTATCCACTGTGGTCATTGAGAAGATTTTCTTCCCCTTTGGTGGAAACAAAATCAAATCCTGTAGACTAGGATGGACAAAGGCAAAACAGAAGCTGAGATACATGGGGAAAAGTGAGCTTTTAGCATTTGTAAACTATTTGCTTAGCTTAGAGCATATTCATGCTGAAAAAAAAAGATTATTTCTGACTTTTTATTAGTTTTGTGATAATTACAATAATTACTTTAAAAGTCAAAACTCAGGAAATTCTAAATGATTCAGTATAATTGTAATATATAACCATAATAATTCTTCCTTCCACTCCTCACTTGGGTATTGTGAGGCTTAATTAGTTTATGTTTGTACAGCAGTAAAATGCAAAACACCGTAAAAGTATTAAGCATTTCTCCTGTTTCAGTTCTTCAGTATAACTAATTATCTTTCATAAGGTTTTTAAAGGAGATAATTTAAAAATATCTATTTAAACCAAACTGTATTTTATGTCTGTCTTGCTGGGAGATGGAGTGGCAAATCAGTGTTTAATTGCATCAGTATTTCACATGAGCATGCTGACACTGTGGCAATGGATTTGGCCTAGAAATATTTGTTGATTATCATATTTCTGGGCCATGCAACGAATTTAAAGTGTTCTCATGGAAGCCAGGGACACAGCTGATGAAAATGAATAGAAAATGAGTGTCACAAGCTGACAAATCATCATACTTAGAAAGGAGAAAAAATAATGAATAAATAGCATTCAGTTGAAATAAATAAAACTTTTTGTCAAATATTTAGAATAGGAAAATCTGTTATTTCATCCTTTTCCTGTACAGAGTTCAATGAAGAAATCTATCTTGTGCCATGAATAAATATGCAATGTATAAACAACAAATGGAGCTATAACTCAGGGAATGTGGCACTGTAGAGGAAAAGATGAGGTTTTAAGTTATCTTTAGATCAAAGAAGTCCTGAAGAAGATCGATGTATCAAAATAACTGTTTTACAGAGAGTAAGAATCAGTCTGGGTTGGAGGTAGAAATAGATGTAAATTAATTTTCAGGAGATTATTTGCACCTCTGGGGATGATGTGCAGAGTCTGTCATTTAAAATCCAGGGCGTTTTCCTATAGTTCATTGATTATTTAGTCACCCTTATCTCTCTGCCACTGAGCTTCAGCATAGAGTCAAGGGTTGGGGTTAATTTTGCCATCTGAGGGCTAGTTTGTTATTTAGGCTGCACTAGAGTCATGGAAGGACAGAGATAGTTCCATGGGATTATTCATTTTGTCTGCCTTATGCAGAACCAGTTTTGTTTCTTTTATAGCTGCTGGACCAAAGAAGAGTTCTCAAAGGAATTAACCTGACCACAAACATTTATATTTCAATTTTATGATTTGATATTCATCAAATTTGTGACGCTGTGAAAGCAGCATTCTCCTTTTACTATGGAGGGATTCTCATGTTCCATATCTGTCTTTTAGATGTAAATTTAGATAAATGCCTGAGGAATATGGGCTCACCCCTCAACATGTTATATGCCAGCAATGCAGAAAATACTGAAGTAGTGTAGGAAGGGGCAGTTCTCATCACTGACTGGGGTCATTCTCAAGTCAATTTGTTTCAGTTTGGAGACCATTTTAGGTTCCTTTCTGCTGCTGGTGCCATAGAATTAAGAAGCTCAGGTTGTAATCTGTGTGTTTCTGCAGGCACATGGATCTGTCAAATGCAGATTAAAACAGGTATTTTTTTAGGGAAAGATGGAGTGCTAAGCAGTTGCCTTTGGGTCCCCATTGACACTTGGATCAATGCTTTTTGAAATAAGAGTTAAAGAAAACAGATTTAGAAATTAAGAAATCCCAGTTCTATAAAGGCAGTGACTTTTGTGAATATATTATTTCACTCATTAAATGAAATGGAGAGTGGCCTGTTTTACTGGTAATCATATGATGATTAAAATACTGGAATAATCAATATGTGAAAGCAATCATAATTAAATATTGATTCTTGCTTTTTTAGCCTCAGTCTCTATTACTTGTGTCAGACTAGTTGGATTTGTATTCAAAACTATTTTGCTGGAAAGAATTTTTCTAATTTAATAGTGGCACTTACTCCGCTCCCAGACAATTTATAAACATCCGCTTTTAGCAGGCAAAGGCTTTCCACTTTTGAAACTGCAAGAATTTCCATTATTGCATTTATATGTGCCTCAGCTGCTGCTAAGCAACAGGATTGTTACCTGCCAAAGCCTGGAGTTAAATCCCAGATCTGTAAAGAGGATGGATAGAAACACAGATGTATAACATACTTAAAATAACAAGTGAGGAATGTGGTTTTGGAAATATGTAGAAATGTGGAGGTATAAGAAGAATACAATTCCATTCTAGAAGCATGTGAATAAGGGTGATATAACATGTTAGAGAAAGTTAAGAAAATCAATCAATTATTTGTGTTTTTCTCTTGAAAACACACTGTGGTCAGATTGGCTTTGCTTTGCCAAACCTTGCCAAGCAGTGTTTATGTATATGCAGTGTTGGATAATGGGGAGTAAGGAATAAGCAGAACATCACTAAGAAAATTTAATTTAATTTAATACATATAGTATTTCTAAATCATAGACTCTTAGAATGGCATGGGTTGGAAGGGATCTTAAAGATTATCTAGTTGCAATTTTGATTCATAGTATTTTACATAATAATTTTGCTTCCTCTTTTAGAGGCAAATGTATTTGTATTTGGATAAGAAATGAGTCAGTCTCAAATGCTTCTCAAAGGCTTGATTGGCTTTCTTTTCCATTGGTGTTTTTGGTGCTGGCTTTGGCTCAGTTGGATGGGACTGTTTCTAAGAAATGGTTTGGATCTTAGAAATGCTGTTGCAGTTCATGGCATTAGCATTTAAGTCTAAGGGTGCATGACCAGTAGTGTTGTACCAACACAAGGCATAAAGACAGTCTTTACCCTGCAAAAGAGCCTGCACTGGAGGAGGAGGCAGTGCAGGGAGAGGAACGTGCTGTGAGAATCAGTGTGAAGAGTGGAACAACACCAAGAGCCCCAGAAGTCACAACCCAAATGCCAACTGCCTAACTGGCAAGCCTGGGGTAACAACACACAAACTTCAAGGAGACATTTTGGCAAGGAGGAACTATCCTGCAGTGGGAAGAACCCCTAATGCTGCCAGGAAATTGTGATTGGTAACAGGCAACATCCACTGCTTGAAGACCCACTCTGCATCTGTGCTTTGGTACTGTGAGGGGAGAGGTTGCAGTTCAGCTGACAGGACAGGCGGATGAATTCTGCAGCAGGGCTGGCGCGGTGTTCATAGCAGGGAGACAAGTTTTGTAGGACAGAGAAAGTTTTCAATGAGCAAGTTCAAGCTGTCAGGACAGTGAAAGTGACAGATTTTCATTATATTCAACAGAAGCAGATGTTCTTTATTCTCCTCTAAAATTTGTTTATATGTTTCCCTAGTTTGGAAGGCATTTTATAATTCCTTAAGACATTCCCTCCTCTGGAATAACCCTATATGCCAAGTAACACATTTAACTGTCTTTATTAAGCATTTAAGGGAAGTTTCCTACAAAATGGTTACACTTTCCTGCACTTCAAGACAGAATTTGATGAGAAAATAACATCATAAAATGTCATTTTAGCTAGGCAGTTTATGCAATAAATTCCTTATTCTTTAGTTCCCTTGGTTGTCTAGAAACCAACATATATACATGCTGTCCCTTAGGAATTACTGTTGTAAGAGACAAAGCATTTTCACATGTATTGCTTCTACTTTGGTACACACTACTTTACTATCAAAACTGTTGAAATGAGGCAACAAAACTGTTATAACATTTGGGACAAAATATTTAGACTGTGAAAAACACTGAAACAAAATTCTTTGCAGGAAGAAAAAAAAGCGCATTTATAGTTGTACAACTGGATTTTTAACATAATTCAAAATTTAGGGTTAGTTTATATTTTTATAATAAAACCACACTGTAATTTTTGGGGAAAAAAAGGAAAATGCCATGGGGAAAGTGACATACAAAAATTCAGATTAAATCAATGGTTTAGTCTAACTGAACAATTTTTTTTTCATCATCACTCAGGTAACTCTGTCCAGTTTGGCTATATTTCCCCTGTCAGCATTACTAGTGTGAAGTCTTAAATGTGTCCATTGCTATTTATGTATTTACAGTCTGCTGGGTGAGAGTCACACTGTGTATTGTTTCCCTACCTCTTGGAGGTATCTGATGGGGTAGGTGGATGTCTGTGTAAAGGTTGGTACCATTTCCTTTACTTTCCAAAGAATGTAGCAAAGCCTTTCACCAGATTGAAATTAGTGTCCTAGATTTTTTATAGAAAAGTCATTGAAAAGAGATTAAAAATTCTCCCTAGAATCACCACCAACAAGGATATCTCAACTGAGTGCAGACGAGCATTGAAAAACAAGTACACCTCAGACAACCCCAGACATTCAACTCCTCACTTGAACATCCATATGGGGTACTTAACTGTATTTTGTGGATTTCTGTCCTTCACAATACTTTATATTTTGTACTATATTATGTTAATGGTGTTTTGAAGGGCAATGTATTCTTAGCCTTAACTTTTTTTTCTAACTATATGTTTAAAGCTGTAAGGAGAAGCCATGCCTATCTCATTTGAAAATCTAATTGTTCTCAGAGCAGTAATTGCTGTCTCACAGAGCATGGCTACCTTTTTCTTTTCTCATGTGTATCATGATTCATAAAGGATGATCATATTACTTCTTGAATGGCAGCACCTGAAGATGCCAGCCTGAAGTGTTTGGAATAAATTGTGTCATCAGCACCAGTGGAAAAAACCCATGGGAAAAAAAATTAACCTCTAAATAGTTTGATTATTCTTATGTTAGCGCTCCCAATGAATATTCTCACCTGCACTCACATGTTTTGATTTAACTGAAGGAATTTGACTAATGTACCCAGGGAGAAGTTGAAATACTAGTTGAATCATGGGTCACAAATAAAATACTTGTAAGCAAAAAAAGATGTGGTGGTTAAGGAGGTGATTTAGTCATGGTCTTGAAGAGTCAGGTTAATGGTTGGGCTTGATGATCTTGAGGGTTTCTCCCAACCTAAATGATTCTATGATTCCATAAAAACCACATCTGGATTACATCAGTCAAGGCAATAATTAATCATTCTTATCTGTAGTACTGTTGGAATGGAGGAACGGTGTCCTTGGGTTAACGGTCCCAGAGAATGAATCCATTAATTCCCTTGATTTTGGATGAGAGCAGAGCCTCTATTGCACCTGCTCTGACAGTGGGAAGTTGTGTTTGCCCATGGTTGTGCTGGCAGCTGTGCTCACCAGGACCCCAGCTGGAATTCCTCAGAGGGCAGGGATTATGTTGTCCCTCCTGAACCAGAAGCTTTTAAAGCTGTGACCACAGGGCAGATCCAGAAAAAACAGGTAGTCTTTTCTCCCATCCTCTTCAAGCCCCCCAAAAGTGTCCTTGCAAATTGCTCCTCTGTGTTGACGAGGTGAGAACAGTGCTGTGAAGCTGGCAATGCTGTTTCACCTACAGAGAAAATAGGAGCAACCTCCTGCTAAAATAGTCCACTGGTAAAATGGGAGCCATCTACAACTACAAGTCAGAGTCAGATGGAGAGTTCTGGTGACATACAGATTGGAGGAAAGAGTCCAAAAGCTGAGGTGGTTTCTACTGCCAAAACAGCCTTGAATTCCTCTGGGGAGCCAACCATCACTAAATTAAGAAGAAATAAATGATTGTCTGGTTTGGTGAGGCAGTTTGTTAACTCATTAAGGATGTCTTCCTCTCATTGGCTTAATCTTTAAAAGATATCTACCTCTTGCATATAAGAGAATCTTTCTGGCAAGAAGGCTTACTGGTGTCAGTGAGCTCTCCCTCCACAATGTGCAACCAAGAACATGTAGTTGTTATTTTCCCTTCCACTTCCATTTTCAACACACTGTGGGTAATCAATAAATTAGGTGAGCAGTGGCTATTCTGCATGGTAAGCCTTATTCTTTACAAGTCAGAGTACTGTTTATTACAGCATCTGTGCTTGGGTTTGATCTCTTTTTCTCTGTGCCAGCATGAGAGATCATTCTTTGTTGGCCTTTGCCAAGAAAAAGGGACCCAGGATGATAAGATAAGGTCTATGAGTTAAGCATCCCTCTGTTATACTCAGAATTCAGAAGTAAAACCCAGGTGCTGACAGTCTGTCTCAAAGAAATGAAGCACTTCCACAGCAAGAGCTGTGATTTGCTCTAGTGGGCTGGTTGGGGAAAAGGAGTGTGAACAGCCTGTAGAGATGAAGAGCACTTCTGGGAAGAATTTGTGCAAACAGCATTTCCACAGGAGATCCTGTGTGTACCAGCATAACAGAGATGTTAAAGAAACAAAATACTGTACAATTAACCTAACTGGACAGATTCAAGAGGAAATAATATTTTTCTTTTTGTTTTCACACGTGGTGTGTTTCTAGGTGCCTGCTCAATGGGAGGGTCAGCTTAGTCACTTGAGCCAATATTTTCAGGGAAGAGCTGATTCTCCAATGAAGAATGTGTAGGGGAGGTGGTTTAGATCTAACAGTGCTTCCAGGAAGCATGGCATCCCATGACCCGTGCTGAAGACAGCTGTGTCTGCCCGTTTTTGATTTCCGGACGGAGAGCCCTTCCTGGAGTGGGGTACCAAAGGGAAATCAAACCTTTCCATGAAAGCAGTATTTCTGTCTCCTCTAGAGCACATAAAGTAGTGCCTCGAAGTATCCTGGGGGTTGAGATGCAATCTTACCACCACTGGAAAGTATTATTTCAACATAGTTTTCTAAGCTCCTATTAAGGTCCCCTTAACACTTGGTATTAATGTGGTTTTTTCAGTCTCAACCTCTTCTCTGTTATGCTGAGCAAAGGCAGCAGTGCTGTGTCAGAGCTGCTGGCCAAGGTCACTGGTTGGACCTAGAGTTGGTTTGTCATAATCTGTCTGGGCAATATTTGCTGTCTCCTTTCTTAAGAAAATAAAGATGATGTGATTGAGCTGTGTGCATGCTTGCAACCTTCTGATGTATCAGATAATTCACACGGGCACTCACTTGTGGGATGCAATGATGAGTTTCTCTGAGCCTGATGCTCAAGAGGTTATCTGTCCCCTGTTAGCAAGTTTAATAGCTTGTTCAATATCGTACTTAGTAATGAAACTAAATTATTAACAGTTTCAATAAAGTATTTGATATTAACCAATTAAGATTATGAAGCCTACGGAAGAAATCAAGTACTTGTTTCTCTCCCATTCTATTAATAATTTAAAACAAGATAAAATGTATTACATTATTTTTGTCTTATCATTAAGATTTTAAATTTATTGCTTAAACCATAGGAGGTTATTATCAGTAGCCTTACACACAGATCTTAATAAACCTCCATGTGTATTATAAGTTTGTAATTCAAGGCTTCAGGTATGCCCTGCAGACTAGTTTCATGCTTTTTAGTTGTGATATATCCTGTAACTCTCCAGTTGTGATACAGTGTTTACGTGGGGAAGAGGTCTTCATTAATAAAGGTAGTAGTTCTTTTAATATAACTGGTTTTGCTCAAATGCCTGCATGTTTAGAAGCATTGTTAGATTGACATTTATTTGGGATTCATGTCTGATTTCTGAGGAATGACCAGTTCATTGCCCCAGGCAGCATCGTGCAAGTTCATTGCTTCCAGTCATGAAACAGATGAAGGCCAGTGTCTTCTCTCCCCATATTCTCCATTGGTGAGAGCTTGAGCAGCATCACTCAGTTCACTACTTGATGAACTGTATACCTTGTATTAGAAAATAACTGCTTATAAAAGCAGTATAATTAGGGCATAAATAGAGATAATATTGGCAGGTAATATCAATAATCACTAGAAACCATGAGCTTGCTAAATTACTTTTGTTGTGTGATAGCTGAGTTTAATAGGTGCTTCAATACAACACCTCAGTTTTTATTAGCAGAGAATAATCTTTATTCTTTGCACTGACAGACTAACTCTGTTAGTCTCCATGTGCATTCAAGTGGTTGAAAGACTGTGAAGAAGGAGACTGGACTGTTTACTGCATCACTTGTGCATTACTGTCACATCACAAGTGTACTTCCCCCTTTGTAAAACTATCCAAATGATCTTTTCTCAGGTTAGATCACTGAAATAATCTACTTTGTTTCTAATCTGGGATGATAAGTGTCAAATGGGGTTTGGAGGATAGGGCTTTCCATTTGCCTGCTGTTACCAGCTACTGACAATTGTATTGGAGTTAAAAGTCTCTAGAGTTAATCTGTTAATGCCATAAATGATTGATTTATTATCACTCTTTGGAAATGAGTTTATCGTGGGAGGGAGCTGAAATCTCTGTTGTAGAGTGAAGAGGATAGGTTCTCAGTTAAAAAAACAAAACTTAAAAAATAAAAAAAACAAAAAAAAACCCACCAAAATTTAAAAAAAACCCAAAACACAAAAAAACCCCAAAACAACAAACAAACAAAAAACAACCTAAAATACAGATGAGGGAGGAATAATGCCAGTTCTTGGTGCAGGCAGCAGAACAGCTCTCAGTGGAGAACGATGCTGCTGATCTGAGCAGTGGTACAGGAGCAGAAGTCCCATCTGCTCCCTGTGGGAAGGTTTTCCTCCCTCCCTGTTCCCTCAGTGTCCCTCTGGTTGGCTGTGCAGGACTGATTTAATATTCCCATTAACATCTAAAAGGCCATGTTGCTGCTTCAGATCAAGTTGGAGAGAGGGTTTTTGAGGAAGATAAGTTGTTTTCAGAAAAAACCCTCTTCAACATGGAGAAGCTCTTGACTACACAGCCTCTCTCTGCTCAGGGACTGGATGCTCTGGGGGCATGGCTTTCAGAATGAGCTGTGTAATCTAGGTCCATATCAGCAGCACAAGTCAGAACTGGGCTACCAATTGTAGCACCTTTTAAAATGAAGAACTTTTAAAATGCAAAATGCAAGAAATTTATATACAGGAGACTCTAGATTAAAGTGTACTTGAAGTAGTTCTACTTAATGCTGAAAAAGCCTTTGGGATACAATCCCATTTCATCCAACCTGTTTGGAAATTAATTATGCTAAGCAGGCTTTTTAATTACATTGCTTGAAGGAAGAGCAGCAGTACATGTAAATTCCATAAGAGCAAAAGCAAAAAGATTTCCACTGCCAATTATGGAGCTAAATTCGACAAAGGCAGCTGAACCATGACGGGGCAGAGTGTGGGTATTTTAAATGAATCTAGAGAAACTCCCAAATTCCTCATTTTTGTTTTTGTCAATGTCCTGCAGTGCTCAGTTGCCTCACATTGGTCATGACATTTTTCAAAAGTTTTAAGACTTCCCATTATGCAGCTTTTGACAGTGATACAACAGCCTGTAGCAAGTCAAAGCACTTGGTTCTTGCTTGGAGTGGGATCCAGGATAATGTTTGACTTACAGTACAATGGAGGTTTCCACGGTGTGCCCAAGTGTTTCTTGTGAGAAAGCCAACCAAGAAGTGCCAGGTCCCCGTGTGTGGCATCCACCACCACCATCTAGTGGTGGTTCCCTTCCAGCCTGATGGAGAACTGATTGGAGAGGACTGTGCAGAATTATCCTGGAAACTGGGAAAATTCTCACCTGAGGCTATTCTACCTCAATACATTTCTGCATCATTTATTTGTGAAAACATTCAAAGAAAAAAAAATTCTGCTGGGAAGTCTATCCCTGTATAACAGCTGGAGAGGCCACGTGAATGATCAGTATAAAATGAAAAATGTGGTATGAAAGAGCACTGGTATTTTTAAGTTATTGCTGAATGCAAAATACTTGCAAATGTGACTCTTGAATGTCATGTACACAGTTCCAAAAGCAAGTGGAGGAGTTTTAAAAGGAAAATACTTTAAAAAAATCCAAACAAAATACATTACTCCCTTTTTGGCATGTTTCTTATTCTGAGAAGCTTAAACAACACTGTGAAGTTTTTTAAGAAGTTGTGAAGAAGAAGTATTTAAACTCATCATTTTTAACTCCATACTATTCTTTTTAGACACATATTTGATTTGTCATTTTCACAAGCAAATAACCTTCAGACAATCTATTATATATTAAAGTACTGTGCTTTATATAATAGCATCAAGAACACACTGGTCAAGACAGAACCCAAAATATCATGCAAAATGTCCATAAAATGTTTCAAGAGTCATGCCAGGTTACAAAAGATTGTGTTCAACTTTCTTGACTTTGTCATTTTAGAGTCCAAGCCAGATATACATTGGGCACCTCCAACAACTACCACCTGAGAGAAGAATTCATCCTACCTATTCCAAACATCCTCCTAATTTAAGAACAATCTCCTGTTGGAGGTGACTGCTTCTCTTCAGCCACTGTTGAGGGAAGCTTGATAAGCAGCTGAGATGGAATAGATAAAGTGAGATAAATTTTGTCCAAAAAACAAAGGCAGATATTAGAAAAAAAAGAAAGAACAAATAACCATTTGCTGTTATGAATCAAAACTAAATTTTTAAACCTGACCTTTGTTAAAAAACAAAACAAAATAACAACAACAACCCTAAATAATATATATATTTTTTAGTTTAGCGTAGAAATCAGAGCTTTCTGTTCTGATATGCAATTGGGAGGATTTGTCTTGCAACTTGTAAAACAATCTCTCATTTCCTGAGGTGAATGTCTGATATTTCACATGGACTTTGGAAATCCAGATCTTTCTCTTACTGTAAGGAGAAGGCTTTGAAAAGACAACAATAAGGAATTCTGTTTACTCATCATTTATGGGTGGACCCTTTATTCCAATCATGTGAATTCCAGCTTTAACCTCTTCCCACACTGTACTTCTCAACTGGCAAGTTGCTGTGACTCTGGAGCCCCGGGCTGAGGGGTGGGTCAGTGATATGTAGCCAGGCTGTTTCTGCAGCCCTGGTGCCCTCTGCAACCCCCTTGAGACACAGAGAGGGACCAACAGTGCACATTTAAATTCTTACTGGACCAAGCTGTGAAAACCAGCTCCATATGGGGAAGGACCCACGCTAAGGTCATCTTCTGCACTGTCATTCTCTAGGCTTGTTCAGAGCACCTTTTTCCTTCTTGGTCTCTTTTTTGAGGTCATGATCTGCTCTCTGCCTTCCTTCCCTGGCTCCATATGTCTGCCCTTGCATCTGCTGGTCCTGGTGTTGTGCTGCTCTTTCTGGAAGGAGCAGAGAGCAGCCCTGGGCCAGTGTGGAGTGGTGTTGTGCTGGCACTTCAGGGGAACCACCAGCTGGGGAGCTGGCCCTTGGTCTGAGTTCAAGGCAGCAGCATTACCACAGCTCTCTTTGAACCTCTCTTTTTTTTGCTCTCTTTATCCTCTGTTCACCCACAAAGATTTATTGCCCTTGAGATATATCAGGTTGACACTAATAGGAAATGAAGCTTTTTGGTAAGGGGGTAGAGATCCTCTGTCAAAGCCCAGTCAGTCCTTGACCTTCTTGCTTAGACTTTTTACAGCATTGCAGTTCTGTTGATGTGGTATATTTTGCAGATACCACTAGCAATTAAGCAAAGACCACCATCTCATTCTATGTGGCAGCCAGACAGCTGTCAGATATTAATGACTGGAGTTTGCTATGAGCAGAGCTGGATTGAAACGGGTGACCTACATGTGAAAGACTTTGTATCTCATTTCCTCAAGCTATTCACCCCTAGACTTCTTTGAAATGTAATGCTGTTTCCTGGCTTGCTCTTATTAATCATGTTTACTGGTGTCTGCCTGCTTTAGTCGGTGAAATGCCTGGGATCGATATTTCATGGTTCTCTTGGATCACACACAATTTCTATCCATCCTAATTTTTATTCATTCTAGTTGACCTTAAGAGATCTAGAAACTGGATAATAAACCAGGAATAAGAAGATCAAAGCTTTCTACATCTAGGTCACTACTAGTAATCCAGTAGTGGTCATTAGAGCATATGCTTAGCAGCCGATGTAAATTCTTTCAATCCTTTTCCTTGTGGTCACAAAATAAAATGTGCCTTTGTTTGATTGGCATTTTTGGTGGCTCCAGAGGGTGTTTGGCTAATTAACAACAAATCTGTGAGCAAGGAATCTACTCAGGATTTGACCCTGGTTTAGTAAAACCAGGTGCTTGGTGACTGCTTTTGTTTGTGTAAGATGGAAACCAAACAAAGAATCCAGTGTTGAACAATTAAGATGCTCCAGGCTGTCAATACAGTTTAGACCTTCCATGTCATGTGCTTCCATTCTAGGGGAAGATTGCTGGTGTGGGGGTCCTACAGAAAGTCTGCAGCTGCTGCATGTTTCCAGAGAGCACTGAAGAAATAAAGGTTCTAGGCAGAGATCCAAAGCAGGGATGTTGCCAGGGTTCAGCCTGTGTTTCAATCCACTAGCATACAAATTTTCCAGACAGACTGGTTCAGCAATTGAGATGGTTCCACCCCAGCTCCTGGACAAAGTGAGTGGGACACATGACACATACACGTGTAAGAGGCAGCTCTCTGTGCTGCATAGCTGCTGCCAGACGCCAGATGCCGTGAAGGAACAGAGAAATGCTTTGAATTTTGTCATGCATGCTTTTGGAAGGAAAGTGATGTTATTAGCAGCAAGATCGTCTCCTGAAATGGAAATACATAATTCAGTTTGTGGTTCAGTTAGTTCTATTAAAACTTTGTCTTTATTTCTGCTGTCAAAATATATTTAGAACAAAACCTTCAAGTTGAAGGCAGGAAAGATTAAATTGCTTTTATCTATCCAAGTTAAACTGAAAAAAGATGATGGTGGAAGGGGCTTTTGAAGGTAGAGCAGTGCTGTAGCCTCCTTGCATCAGCTCTCGAGGCAGGGAAGGACATGCCCACAAGATTTTGATGTAAGCTAAGGAACATGGGGCAACCTTCCTTCCAATGCCGTAAATGTTTCCAGTGAAAATGCTATTTCCAGGGCCCCAGAGCTCTGCCAATTCCCTGAAGCTTCTTGGGATGCTGCCTAGCTTTTAGCAACCCAGAAGTGTTGAGCAGCATCAGATGCTGAGACAGTATGAAACTGGCCCCCCACTGTGGGAGCTCCTGGAAGGTCCTTCACATATCATACTCTTCCTCACCTTCAGACAGTCTTTAAGTAAAGCTCAAAACCTGGCGTTAAACAGTACAATGGAAAGCAGTGAGTGGCACAGTACTCAAATGTAAATGCCTAAGTAAGTGGCTTGGACTTGTTCAGAAACATAACACAGACATAAAAGCCTCATCTTAGCTCATCAGTTGGCCTTGGCATTTGTTTCTAATGCCTAAAACCAAAAACCAACCTTTCTGTGGAGAATTTGGAAGAAGATCAGTTTCATGATCCAAAGTATTTGGAAACCAAGATCTCACCTGCTTTACATGGAAACTGTAATTCCTGGGCTTTTCAGAGCAGCCAGAAATTTGCCTTCCCTCTCAGTATTGTGCTATTTGCTTTCATGGCTTGAGAGCTGTAGATGAATCAGATGTGATAATTGTTTCCAATATCCAAATTCAAAAAATGCTGTTTCTCACAGTTGTGTTTGGACTTCTCAGTAGTCTTCCTGGGGAGAGTTACATGCTTCCACACCACGCAGTGTAAATAACAGGTGGCTCCTCCCAAAGTCTGTATATTGTGTAACTGGTGTCTGTATGTTGTATAACTGATTTGCACTGAAACAGTGAGCTTTGCACCTTCTGGCATCAGTCCTGGGCAAAATGTTCATGTGCTGTCTGACTGCAGTGCATGGGCAGCCACCCTGGTGCTCCTGATATGTGTTAGGCTGTGCCTTACTGGGGACTCAGTCTGCAAATGCAGGATGATCCTTTATCTGGGAATTTGAGTTTTCATAAAGCCTACTTAAAACAGATTCCATGCTGTTTTCACCTGATAGTCTCAAGCAGATGGATCCAAAAAGTAATAAAGTGATAGGTCAGGTATAAAAGGTGGTAGATGGCTCATTTATGTGTGATCCCACAAGCTCGTTTTTCTGTTGCTTGGCTTTGCAAGTTCCCTGGTGTCCACCCATGTGCGTAGGTTGTGGGATTAGATTGATGCCAGCAAAGTACTTTGGGATAACTCAGAGTTCTGTAGGTGTGAAAACAGCTTTTTTTAAATTGAAAACCTGTTATTAAGTACACATCTTACAAATTGGTATAGCTGGCTGCATCTACAGATTGTTGTCTCTCCTGAGACAATGGGAATGTTGATATCTGTCAGGGGAAAAGCACAAACTGGTTCGCTGTGACTAGAAAATGTACATTGCCCTCTTGTGAAAGCACAGCTCTGTTGCAAGAGAAACAGCCAAGGATACATTTCAGTTGAAAAGTAAACATCTTCTGCCACTCTATAATTGTAGTTCAGGTTAGCTGTTGCTTTAGATTGACATCTCATTGTGCTCACAGAACAACACAACCAGATCTCTCCTATTTGTGTACACAGGGCAGGGAAAAAACCCAGCTTTTTTTCGCTCTTGGCTCTGCAGTCATCCTGGATTTTAGTCACTTCATGAGCATGCTGAACTGCATTGTCATTGTATTGCTGTGACAGCTTCACTTGTATTTCAGCTTCATGACAGGACTCAACACATGATGCTGTGGCCTCAATCTACATCACATTCAAGCTTCACCACCACACCATCCCTTTCTCTCCCTGTAATTTCAGATCAGCACTTGAAATATGTAGTTGTAGATTGCAGGTATTTATGAATGTTACTGGATGTGCAACAGGACTTGTTCATTGGTAAATCTGGAAGTACTGTAGGTACATCATCAGTTTAAGAAAGAATGAGGAAATAGCACTTTATATTTCAGTTGAGAATTAAAATCTTACTCTTCACTGAGATATTCATGTGTTCGGCCTGTGGTCATGGAAATAGCCCCAAAATTCTCACCTGGAATGGGATTTGGGTCATGCCTACTGTTGGGCTTTATAACCCACCTTGGGATTTATCAGCACACTAAGAGACAGCATCTCTCTCCATTGAGCAATGAAAATTTAACTGGTGTTTATTGGGCTGAATGGCACAAACCATTTAAACACATCAATTTACAAAAATATTTTTTCAGTGAACAGTGCTACCAGAAAAAAAGACAGTATATTCCCAGATGAGATGTGTAGGTCCTGTGGCACCAGTTGGATTCCAGGACTTTTCCACAGCTGAGAGGGTGTCCAAAATGTACTGAATGAGAGAAGCTGGATATAAAAATTTTTTAGAGTAGGGCTGGAAAAAGTATTGACTCTGACAGCAGGTAGAAGTGATTAGATTTGAAACCTTCTCTCTCTGCCAGGAGGGCTTTATTTAGATTGAATTCAGATGATTTTCTTCATGAATAATCTGGACAGTTGTGAAAATCTACCTTTTTCAGTGCTTGCTTTGAGTATACATTCAATTTCCCAAATGATGAGAGCCAAAACCTTGACACAAGGAGTCTCAAGCTGGCAGACTTTTGTGAAAATATCATTCAGCTCTGGGAGCTTCCAAAGAGCTGGTGGTCTGCTGACATTCTAACAAGAGAGACCGAGCTATTGGAGGTGCAGGCTTTTGCCAACACTTAAGAAAGGAAGAGCAAAGCTACCTTAGAAAGCAGTCTCTGAGTGCCATTCATAGATTTCAGAGAATTAAAATACTGCTTCTAATTGCTAATGGTGTCTTTTGGGGCAAGTGCTTCAAATGTTGAATTTAAGAGCTTTGGAGCTGTGATTTAGGATTTTGCCTTCCTTCTCATGCACTATTCTCTGGGCTCCATCCCAGGTGCAGCAAGAAATGCCAGTATTGCGATTTCTAGTTGGACACTCAGCCCCAGCCTGGCACATAAGCTTGTCTGTATTTTGACAGCACTAAAAACTATTGGCACCCATTAGCTTGGTAGGCTATTGTTTTTCTTTACACAAGTCCTGTCCATATTTCAGTGTTCTTGTCTCCTATTTTTTTCATAGGAACTAGACACAATTCTCCTGTGTTTCTTGTTCAGTCAGTATTTTTTGCTTCCTCAGAGACTGGCTGCTTTGTAGAAAGCCATTTCCCAGGCATATTTCACCCTTAGGTGTTTGTATGTCGCTGAGGAAAGATGCAAATAATTTTGAGATTTCATGAGGAAATCGGATTGTAACTTTGGTTATGAAGATGTTGCCACCTCTTCATAAAGATCTCATGCTATAAGAAGGGGGAGTTTGCCTTGTTTTTGTAAGAACATGAACTCTAAAGCAGTTGAAATGCCAGCCCTGTCATATATTTTTAAATAAGATGTCATGTGGTGTCTCTGTGAACTCATTGCAATCTAGAGACAACTGCCATAAGAGAGTGGTTGTTCACTGAATGCCTCTTACCAATGGGTTATTAAATGTTTAGAGTCTTTGACCTCTAAACTTCCTTTGATCATTAAGAAGACTTTAAGATAGGAGTATGTTGAGAAAATGCAATAGAGGAGGGAAATCATAAAAGCCCCCATGCTGTAGAAAAGGCCTAGCTGTTACCTCTGTGGTAATAGAAAACAATTGCAAGAGTGCTTTCTTGTTTAGTTTGCATCTTCTTATGACTTTGGTTTTGGTGTTTTTCATTTGTTAGAGCATTTAACACCTTTCTAGAATAAACTCCTTATATTTTATCCTTAATTACATCTGGTATGAAATGTGAGTCCATCAAGTAAGTGTAAAATATATTTTGTTACTGTGCCTCTAGAAACAACTTGTCTATAAAGAGTATTATATACAGTCAGCTCACAGAGGAGATATGAAAGAACTTGTGGATGTCAGGAACTGGGCTGTGTCCCCTAGCTGTAAACTTTAAAAGGATGCTTTGGGAACTGGCTTTACCAAGAACAGTGTTCCTGGGAGGCTCCCCCTTGGCAAGCATGAACCAGAATCCTTGTGGAAAGCAGTCGGTAGCATAATAGGCTGGCCATGATTACACTTTTTTGTCAGCCATTAATGTCTATACAGCTTTTTAGTCATCTTCATTGACTCTGGGGTAGAAAAATATTAAAGATGATATAGTGTGCTGCTCTCACAAGAGAGTGAACTAAAATTATAAATTTAGTATAACTAAAGTTATATAAAGCCTTCTCTAAAGGCATACATGACTAATCAAACCTCCTTTGAGTTCTCACCCCAATACCAAACTCTTTTTTTGCCATTATTGTTGTTATTGTGTTCTTGTGTGCTTGCTAAGGACTGAGTAGCTGGTGTTGTGTATTCATGAAACCCTACAATCTGATTTATTTAACATGTTTACCAGAATACTTGGAGGGGGTGGAGGAACAAAATCTATTACTCATATTCATTAATCAGCATGGAAATGTAAAATTTGCTCCCCAGTGTGAGATAGTTACTAAAATTATAATGCTGGGCAGTACAAATTGCATCACTCTACATTTTTGAGCGTGTTTTTGAAGTAATGTTTATTAATGGAAAACATTGATTATGATACATCCCTCTAGTTATGCTTAGCCATGTCTATAAATAGATCTTGTATTCTGCTACTTGAAATTTTATTTAGTTGGACTTCCAGGTTTTTAGAGATTTTTTTGTAAAAATTATGGGAAAAATTCATGTGGATCTGATTTTGAAAAGAAATTTCATTCACCACTCCAGTGAAGATGTCAGTTTTACATTTGTCAGGCTCAGAATTTTATGCACAGCTGAAGTGGTGCAGGGAACTTCAGCTGGTCTGGTGCACAGAGGGAAACATAATCCAAAGGAAAACATGTAGCTACACTAAGCTTCTGTGATAAATAAAGCAGCAAATAATCAGGACCAGGGAAGTGTATTGCTTAAGTGCTTTTTGTTGTGTCTTCCTTTCAGATGACTCCCAGTTATGTTATTGAAACTTTGGGCACTGTAATGATGTCAAATAGTGCATGCAATGAGATACCCTGGCGTTGGAAGAGTGGGCATGGATAGTAGCTTTCTTTTAAGCATGCATATTGATGCTTTTTTTGTGAGTGTAGTTTTTCTCACATTTTATAAAAAGATAATTTTTAATTAAAGGTAACTCATTCTCTGCAGATTTTGGAATTTATCTTATACTATCCCTTTGTATGATTTTACTGCGTTCTAGTGCTAAGTTTTTCACAGACTAAGTATATGAATAATTATAAGATCTTGAAAGAACCAAGTGGCAGGTAAGCCCATAGCTGGTTGACTTTTCTGTAATAGAAGAGCTTGCTCTATTCATAGGGGTTTTTTGCATCAGTGGTAGTTTAATAAAGGGAAAAAGGAGACAAAATTCAAAACCATGCAAGATTTAAGGTGCATCAGCAGGCAAATGCAGGTGATGAGGCAATCTTGCCTCTCATTTGCAGTGTTCTAAGTCAACAATCAGCATGTTCCAGTCCATAGGAATAGGTTTATGGATTTCCCTAAAACGAGCCCTTGTGATCATGTCTGATACCTGGAAGAGTGCATAAACCCATAGAAACCCAAGCTGGTAATGCAAAGTTACTGTGATACAAAGTTACTGAGGAAACAGGATCTGTGGGTAATTTTCCCTCTCTGAATATCCAGTTCATGAAATATCACAAAAATCTGCATCCCCCAAGAGCTGATTGGAGTTGATTGGGATGAAATCTGGGAGGAACTCTACTCTGTGGCATGACACTGTCTTCTTTAGCTGATCTCTTCCCTAAAAAGGAAACACCTTTGGGAACCACCTAGTACTGAGTATCACCGGCATCAATATCTGCATTTTGTCACCATTGGCTGAGCATAGCCAGTACCAGCGCAGCAACAGCATGTTCAGGGAGATGGCATCTCTGTGTGAAAGCAGTTATCCATATGGCCCACAGGGAGCTTTTCTACATCTCTTTCTACAGAAAGAAAAGAACACAAATGATAGAGAAAATAATTTGTACATGATGAGGATTTTCCCTTCTTGCACCATTTTAGATAAAGAACAAGAGTATGATGCTCCTTTTTATGATTCCAGATGTCCTTTGAAAGTCTTTGTTCCAGGTGTCTTCCCCTCAGGGGAGCTGGTCTGTGAGGCTAAAGCCAAGGAGGCAGTGTGCCTGAGAGCTGTCATTGCTTGAATACCTGTGGTTTATTCTAGGCCTGTCCATACAGCTTCTTAATTACCAGGAAGTGACACAATGGGTTGCACCATTCCTGTCTTCTTTCCCACCCTTGTGAAAATCCTTTCAAGTCACAAATAAATGTCTTCCAGCCTTCTTCCACTGTATTTTCCTCTTGCTTATATGCTGAGCTTTAGGTGCTATCCAAATGCTGCTCAACCAAGATTCCTAGGTACTGTGACTATCAATAACAGCAATAATAATAGTTATCCATGTGAAACTGCAAATGTGCACAGCACTTCATGTAAACAAAGTGGGTTTTCTTAAACATCAGTAATTTCCCATTTCAAAACAGGAACTGATTTTGTCCACCCCCTTGATGTATGTCTATAGATACACATATATATTCTCTAGGTCTATATATGGGTATAGATGCATGATCCCTTGCACCAGAATGCTGTTATATCAAGGTTTTTATATCCTGTTGGGCTTGTAAGTCTTGGCATTGACCTTTTATGTTATTTGAGAGGGATAGATATGGACAAAAATACATTAACTTGGAAAGCTGTCTTCTTAAATCTGCACTGTGGTAAAAGAATCTTTTTATTATTATTGTTATTATTATTAGTCTCCATAAGAACAGAATTGCAAGGGTTACAGAGGGATGAATCTCATAGGTAAGGCTGTATAGAATTTTTGGAAGGCTACCTGAAAACCTTTCTGGTCCCAGCTTCATTATAGAAGAAAAGCTTTAAGACAGACCTTGCAGCAGCTAAAAAAGCAGGTCTGATTTTAAATGATTCAAAATCTCATTTCAGTGCAGTTCCAGTGTGAATTGCTGGATTGCTTTCAAACTCAGTACTGAAAATAAAAGTCAATAGGATATGCTTAGGGTCAACAGGGAAAAAATGGCCACACCAAATTATTGTCCACCTGTCTCTTCTGTATTATGCCAGCTATTGCTGCTATTGCTGCCATCCTTCCCAACTCTCCACTTTGGACTTGGGGTCCATTCCATTCCCTTACCACTTCTCCCTTTTGGGAAGTTTCAGTTCTCCGATAGGCCCAGCTACAGCCATTTTCCTTCTCTTTCTGCAGTTTCCTTTCTTCAGTACCAGGGTATAACAACTCCATATGTAGAGGAATTTTAGGAGAACACATTACATAAGTATATGAGACAGTCAGATATTTCAGGCACAAGTATTTTTTTTCCTGAAGTCCCATCTGTATATTCATGAGATGGTTGTCTCAGACTTCAGTGACACGTGTTTCAAATCCCTTTTTGGCTGGAAATGGCACTTACTGATGCTTCTATAGTCCTGTTCTTTTGGGAAATTTTCACTAAGGACTTCACAACACAGCAGGCATAGCATTCAAGTTAATACTCTGAACCTTGGGAACTAAAACTCACTGGGAAAATAAAGTCTCTTTCAGAAATGAAAAGGAATCAGATGATCTTTACTGGAGGCATAAAAAAAAAAAAGAGGTTAAAAAAAAGGAAATATCCCAGTGTATCCTCCATTTGATATGTTCCCAGATTCCTGGAGAGGTGACATGGTGCCAAGAAAATGGAAGCTGTAATTAGGCCAGGACACAGCCACAATACAGCAGGATCCTGATAGCCTTGTGCTGTCACTGACCTTGGGGTAGTGGAAGACTGTTCCAAACTTTAAATAAATAAAGTGTTCCAGTGCAGCTGCTCAGTTAAGGAAGATCAAAGAGAAATAACATTTAATCAGTGGTAGTTGTGATGTTAAGCACTAGCAATACTAATTGTTTTGATGAGAATTTTCCCTGAAGATGTTTTTCTTTTTTTACTAGCACTGAGTAATAGCTGAGCTGCTACAGTATTGACCTATAGCACTACCACAGCTCAATTAAGTTTCTTATTGTCCAAATCTAATCAGAGAATAGCTAGGATTGAATCGATTCATTTCCTGCTAGTTAATGACTAATTCCCCACAAATGTGAATATAAAGATTAACTTTTCAGGTTGAATTGTTTTTTAGAGGTAGACTCTGCCGGATGGGTGTTTGTGAAGAATAAGCATGATTACTCTTTTCTGATCCATTTTCCTCCAATCTCTTGGTGTATTTTTGCTTTTTAGTCTTCTCTTATCTAAGTCTGTGGTTTATGCTTGTTCTCTGGTCTCTTAACTCATGCCTCGTACAGTTGAAAGGAGCTAGTATTGATAATTTATGGTCAGCTCCTAAATTATCAAATATTTCTTCTCCATATTCTCCAAATGAGCATTTCTGTGGTGGTTAAAAGACCTGCAAGACAGAGCAGCTTAGTCCTTAACCATAATGTAAAGGCTAGTCACAATCTTTGAGGTCTGGGTGAGACACAAAATCTTTGCTGATCCCAGTTAAACCTGTAAAAGTTATGAATTTTCCAGGTGAACAGAAAAAGTTGCATTTCTTGGTTCATTTAAATATTTCTTCTTTAGGTAAAGAACTGACAGCTGTTTATAAACCTCCCCACATGTCTTTGCATGCAGACATGTTCACAACACTGAAGCTACTGAGCAGAGACATGAGCAAACATCCATGAGGTCTGGCAGCTCTCCCCAGTTCTTCCCAGCTCTGACTTCCACTGCTGCAGCATCTGAAACCATCACATATCTTTTTTTGGTGTTTATTCTCCAGTGCACCTCTGAGGTGGGGACAGCTCACAGATTTACACATGGAAAACTGAGTCCAGGATCTAAAGAGTCATTTAGATTCTGGTCCTTGGTGGTCCACAAGATTATCTTCTCCAGAGGCTCAGCCCCATGGTTTAGCTGCTGCTAGATCTACAGACCCACAGCTATCAATTGTGCCTTGTCCTTGGCACCCTCTGGCAGGCTGAAGCCAGGTGACTGGGATATTTCTAGGTGAGGTGGGATATTTCTGCCTTACACTGCAGATGTTCTGGAGAGTGCAGCAGTCAGATCTCTTCCAGAACAAAGAGAGATGTGTGGCTGTGTCTTTTTGTGCTAGCTGGTTCTGCCCTTGTTATATGAGTTTTCATTTTTACAGAGGTGGTGCAGCCCTGCAGGTCACCCTGGTACCAGAGTGGCACAGCCTTCCCAACAGGTCCTGATAGTCACAGCCTGGATGTCTCTTCCCCTTCTCATGCCTTAACACATGAAGTACAAGAGTACAGTGCATTGTAGTAAATTTCAATTATATTTTTTCTAAATAAGACAACTAATGAGTAATCTTTTTTCTTATCTTAACAACTCCTGTGTTTGTGCTGCTGGTAGGAATCCAGAACTTCATCTTCTTGGAAAATTAGCAAGGAGCAATCTGCTGCCCCTCATCATAGGCATCCTTCCCAGTGAACTCAGTTCTGAGGAGCTGTAAGACCAGGCTAGACCAGCAGCTGTGTGCATCTGGATTCAACTTTTAGAGGTTTGCTATTAAAAAATACCTGTCTGAGCTTCCAAAAGCAGACAAACTTTCTGATTCTCAAAGTGCTCATGTTCTTCACTTACAAACTTTATGTGGATGCCTAGCAGACTTATAAAATAAAACACTCATAAGGTAGATAAGAAGGGTAAGTAATTCCTAAAGCACAACAGCGTCCAGTGTTTAAGGTTTTTCCCTCGAGAGCCGACTGCTTGGCTTGTTTTTATGTGCTGGCCCTTGGCAATGCTCATTCTGCTCCTTGCACTGGCTGTGCCCTCTCATTCCACTTCTCTGCTTCAGCTCTCAGCAGAGCTGGTAGTGCTGAGCTCCAGATGGGGCTCTCCTCTGACAGGGGAGTCAGCAGCTGCTTCAGAGAAGCCCTGTGCCATCTCCTGCTTTCCCGCCTCCTGTTCTGTGCTCCAGCTCCCACCTCAGTTCTGGAAGCTGTGACCTTACATCAGTAACTGAGTTGTCACCTGGCATGTGTAGGCAGTGTGCCCTGCTTTCTCTATACTAGTGTAATTCTAGTTTTCTCTATTTTATAGCAGAATTTCCCTTTTAATAGAAATGCATCTCAATATCCCGTGATGCACATCACATGGAAAACAAAGGACTACTCAGGCCAGTCTGTAAGTTCATCCCATCCTACTGAGCATGGAGAGACCTTTTATTTCCTAACCCCTCCCTATCACTGGGGAATTTGGGGAAGTCAGTTTTTATTTTTTTCTTCTTTATGTTTTAGCCACATGCTAAAATTGTAGCCATATGCTTTAGCATATGCTTCATGCTTTTGGAATAATTCCTTTGCAAAGATGATCTGAATGAATTGATCACTGAGTTGCCTGTGAACAACATCACTTCAAAGAGGCTAAAGCAGCTGCAGCCAAACAGATAAATATTTCCAGGTATTTGATCCATTTCCCCAAGAGTTATGTACAATTTTTAGGTGTTATTCGCTAGATATTCCGCTTCCAGGTCTGACTGAATGCCCCCCATAAACCAGAAAAATGTCCAGAAACAGTGGGAGCCAAGAATCTGCAAGACAATCCTCATGCAAAATTTAGAAGCAGATTAAGGGATTTTTTTAAATCTTCCTTTTTCTTTTCTTAATTGGCAGTTGACTGTAGAGATAACACTTTGTTCAGAACCCAGCATGTTGATCTAACTGGTTAGAAAATACACAGACCAAGCAAGAGATGAATTCTAGAATGGTTTGGGTTGAAAGGGGTCTAAAAGATTCTAATTCCACCCTCCTGGGACAGGTAGGGACATGTTTCTCTAAACCAAGGAGGCCTTCCACTAGATGAGACTAGAGAAGCAGAAACAAAGGAATGAACAGTGTTGGGTCACCATGGAACTGGCTGGTACGGTTTGTCTTGATTTTTGGATGGAAAGGGTAAATCAGGAGAAAATGCTAGTGCATGGAGTGCCCTTTTCAGTGGCAGGTAGCAGTAGAAGGGAACTCATTGCTTTCACATGTAGATTGATCACCTGGTCAAGGGTTTGCAGGCAACACTGAAAGCTGAAGGTGTATCTGAAAATCCCAGTTGTGTTTCTTTACTTTTTTCTGAAGGATTCACTGAGGTCATGTGAGAGGCAATCTAAACCACCCTCCTCATATTCCCTCTGACAAAAAATTGGTGTTTGTCTTTCAGAGATCCCTGTCTCCCATTGCCACTTGGCTTACACTGCCCTGAAAGTAGTTAAAGCCTGTGCCTTTATACTTTGCTTACAGCTTCACTGTGTTTTAATAGTCAAAAAACGTTTTACCAGAGCTGGCATCTTTTCCTCTGCAATTGTTTTAGTTTTCTTTACTTTATGTCTTATTTATGAATAGTTCCAAAACAGGCCAATGGAAATCTTCACATAGGTTTTTAAACAAGTTTTGACAATGTTTCTGAGTTGTTCTGAGCTAAAAATAATACAAATCAGCAGGTACAGACTGGAGAACAGAGAACAGTGCCTTCAGTCCCTAAAGGACCTTTTACTACATTTGCTCCCTACAAGAAGACAAATAGAAAAAAAAATAAAAATAAAATAAAGTAGCAGTTCCATATGATTCTGTAAAGGCCAAGACTTAGCTGAGCAGTGCCACTGTCTCCTTCACCTGAGAAAAGAAAAAATACCATGTTCTTGTCTGGGATAAAAAAATTAGAAGGATGTTTTTCTCACTGCTACATGAGGTTAATGGTGTGACCAGCAAAGAGGTAGGCACAGCTTGCTGATGCTCCTCCAGTGGAAGACTGAAAAATATGTTCCAGAACAACTTAAAAATTGTCTTCAGCATCTCCAGCCACTGACCTAACTTAATTCCCCACATGTTTTTGGGAATCTGACCCTTTTTTGCCTTTTATGTAGGCATGCTTTTTCCTTGTACTTTAGTTCTTTGGTCTCACCAGTATTTTTGCATCATTTCTGTATGTTGGTTTTCTGGGCAGTGAAAAGAACAGCTCCAGTTCCCTCCAGGTAGTTAACTTTCTTTTATAGAGGCTGTAGAGTTACAGTCATAGGCACAGAGATCAGGCAGCAACAATCAGCTCTGAGCAAAAATACTTTGAAAACTGTAAAATTTTGAAGTGTTTTGTTCTTTTACACGTATGTCACAGGATAGTCATCAGCACAGATTTACAAAGCAAAAGATTTGTCCTTTCAGCTATGAACAGCCAGCAGACCCTCAAGAATAAAAGGTGGGGGACATGGTGGAATACAGGCCATGAGAGCCATTTCTTAACCTCTCAGCAGTGAACTGAAGTTCACATTCATCTACTCATACACATACAATTAAATATCACCTGTGTTAACATTCGGAGCTTGTACAGGAATTGGAGGAGGAGGTAGATCATGGAGGAGAGGAAGCAATGAGGAACCTAAAAATAACATTCAGGTTTTGGATAACATTTGCAAACTTTGTTCTGACCCTGAATGCTGGCATGTGAGCACAAGGAGCCTTCCCATGGAGGGAGCTCTCCTTGCTTTGACAAAAGGTTATGAGGTTGTCACTAGATGAGCAATTGATCAAGGTCTGGTAACTGCAGCCACTGAAATCCTGAATTATATCACAGAACCCTAATATCATTGTATCTGTTGATGAACCAAATCATAATCATATTTAAAGGCCAGAAAGCAGAAAGTACAGAAGGAGCTGCAGCAGTACCTTGACTGCTCCGTCAGTTTTGATTATCAAAACAGAAACAGGGCATGGGTTGACTACACGCACAGAAGTGACATTTTCAGGAGGAGGCAATACCAAATGCTCTTTCAGGGAAAACAGGAAGTTGAAAAAAAAAAGTTTCAGGTTGGGACCCCTGTGGCAACACAACAGTGGCTCCTGACATGACCCACATGGCCACATAGTGCAAGCAGCTGGCTGAGCTCTAAGCTTTACATTTTTAAGGCAAGACACAGCTCTGGATGGGGAAATGGAAAATTGCAAAATGCAACTCCACTTCAGCTGCCACTGAAGACTTTCCTCCAAACTTACATTATAAATGAAGTACTTAAAAAGAATTGGAATTTTAAAAAGAACAAAATAAGATGGGTCTCATATGGGGAGTAATGCATGTTTATATTTTAAGAGCAGGAAAACCTCCTTGAAATTGTGTGGGAATATAATAACAAACATTGTATATGGTCCCTGCACTGAAACAGGACTTCAGCATTGGTTTTAAACCTCTAAAGGATATGTTTCCTTGAGTCTGGCCAACAGAAGGAACAACTACCACTGTTGTTCAAATGTCTTAAACCATACACTTCCTGAGGGGAAAATACATCAACTGAAAACCTACATGTTATGGTAATTTAAAATATTCTGTTAAAGTCAACTGCAATGTTCACTGGAGGATATTAGCATATTAAACATGAAAAGCATTGCACTGTATTGCTTAACTGAATCTGTGTTTTCATCTTGTATACTTGAATGTTGCTTGGAAGAAGAGAACATATGTTCATGTGGGTCTTTTATGTTACGTTTGGAATTTTTTTTAAATAAATGAAGTTATATAACAACAATCTCACACATACACTTGGTTGCAACATGTCATGGGCTGTTTAAAATTCGCTTAGAATGCACCCTGACTGCTGTATTTCATAGTCAGCAGGTATTACACACAATCTGCCATTTAAACACAATTTTAAGATTCATCTAGTTAATTTAGCTTTAAATTAGCATGATATATTTTTGTCTTGTAGAATATTATATTATAATTATATATATATTATGTCTTATAGAAACCTGAGAGATTTCTGTAGAAATAAGTTTTTAATAATCATTCCAGTGTAACTGTTAGAGAACCTTACATTGCAGATCCTCAGTTTTGGACAAAGCTCACCAGCCACTCTTCATAAAAGCCTCACTTTGGTGTTTCAGTCAGGTATACAGCTCTCTCCTTTGCATTAACACAGTTCTATATATTATTTTCCGTTGCAGTTCTTTCCATATGGAGATGCTTCTAAGTTTGCCCAGCACGCCTTCCGAACCTTTGATAAAAACGGGGACGGGACCATCGACTTCAGAGAGTTCATTTGTGCCCTGTCCATCACCTCACGAGGCAGTTTTGAGCAAAAGCTGAACTGGGCATTCAACATGTACGACTTGGATGGTGATGGTAAAATTACAAGAGTGGAAATGCTGGAAATTATAGAGGTGAGATCAACATTACACTCAGAAACGTCACAACATTAATAAAACTTGATTCCTTGTTCACACAGACTTTTGATTTTAGGCTCACTAGAGGCTGTACGCTACATTAAATGCACATTACACTCATTAATCCTGCGCTGACTGGTGCCCAAGTGGTACAAGCGCACTAATATGTTTGTTAATAGATGTAATCTTGGAGAATTGCAGAGAGTACATATGTGCATATAAGCTTTTAAATAACCTGAGGTTTTTTTTTGGCCCTGATGAATGGGTTAATCACAAGAACAGCACAGCACAGGATTTACAGAGCCCATCTCAAAGTCACTTGACACCCATGAAATTATTGGACTGGAGCTCAAGTAGCTGAAGCTTTACTGGAGATTAACTTCAGATGATTACAGAAATTTACAGGGATAACAACACGCTATTTTAAGTGAGCTCTCACAGATGGGCTTTAAGATGACCACAACATGTAAGAGGAAGGATAAAGTTTACCACCTTTTGTCATCTGCCGGCAACTTGCCACAGTAGTTAGTGCCAGATTGTGCCCATGTGGACACACAGAAACCTATTTAAAGGTGCTGACTTCTAAAACTAATTATTCAGAATTTATGTGAAATATTTCAACCAAAAATTTTATCCACAAACAAGAAGCCAAAGAAATTCATTCCGGGATGCAAAACGTAACCATCAAAATAAATCTACATCTAAAGAAAGTAAAATATATTCTTCCTTATTTTAAGTATCTGGACTTTGGATTCTAAGAAAAAAAAACCAAACCAAAAACAATCTTTAGAGAAGCTTGCAATCATTTTATTGTTAGCACATATTTCCAGAATTTGATCACATAAAAAAATTAGATTGAATTTCATGTTAAATTTTCCATTTGGTTTCTTTCCAAAGGCCATCTACAAAATGGTGGGCACTGTGATAATGATGAAAATGAATGAGGATGGTCTGACGCCTGAGCAACGGGTAGACAAGATCTTCAGTAAGATGGATAAGAACAAAGACGATCAGATCACACTGGATGAATTCAAAGAAGCTGCAAAGAGTGATCCATCCATTGTATTACTCCTGCAGTGTGACATTCAAAAATGAGCTTGTGTACGATGCGTCATAGACTGCACAGAAGTTTAATGTTCCATTCAGTTTGCAGCTATTTCCACACACACAAAAATTTGCTTGGACTACCTATAAATGGACTTGCTTCTTGTGTTTGAAACACTTGTGTGCATGAGAATGTCATTTGCTAAAGAATTTTAAAAGTATATATTATAAAAATAAACTGCCACAACGTGATGTGTGCAATGTCATTTCACAACAGCCCTCTTCCTCTGAAGCCTGTGCAGCAGGCCTGTGCTGCAGTGAATTATATTATTTATTGTTCATGTTTTACTGATGCTAGCTCTGTGTCTCCTAGACTGAGTAATGTTAGTGACACTGAATTCCCATGGTAATGTTAACTGTTTATTATAAATCATGTCACCATTCTGCTGTAAAGTAGTACTGGACAGACAGAAGGGAAAGCTCCTCGGCTCCCAAGTCTGATCCACACGTGCTTGTATTGTCAGTGGATATAAATGTACTTCATTTGCATGCCTTTTAGGTTTGCCTTAATTCTTACCTCATTTGCATCCCTTCAATCTGGAAAGAGCTATGTCAGAGGAATGCAGTATATTAAAAAAAAAAAAAGAAAATCCTGCTAAAATTAACCCTTTAATTAAGAATATATATAAATATATATATATAATGTTTAAAATATTGTTTTATTGCAAGTTTAAGGTTTTATTGGAAGTGTATTGATCTTTGCCAGAATTTTCAAAAGCTTCCACAGAGGTTGCATATATATGTCCCAAAATAAATTTATAACATTTGACCTCTTCCCCTAATTTTTATTTCATGTCTTCAGCATGGTAATAAAAAAAAAAAGTTCAATATCTTTAATTATCTGTCACTGTACACTGGGAAATATGTATTTCATTATTGAAGCATGAAGAAAACTACTTTGCACTCACTCACTAGAAGAGTTATATTATACAAAGCCAAAAGTTGTAGTTCTTATATTTAGGGATGGGGCAGCTGTTGATGCTCTAAGATGCTACTGCTAAGATTTACCAGCACAGCTACTAGACCTGTGCTGCTTTTTAAGCTGTGTGAGTGAAATACAGTTAATTTGCTTGGCCTAAACCTGGTTTTTAATGTTTTTCCCTCCTGAAGTAAGAGACTTTCCTCTTACCATGACACTAAACTACTCTATGTTTAATATAAACAGACATGTTGTTAAAAATCACTACTGATAAAGTAACCATGAAGTATGATGATAAAGGAGGGATAGTGAGGAAAACCAACTTCCTCTTCAATTCTATGTACACAAATCAAGTTTCTTTCTATCCTGTGACAAATTCTGCCCAGCCTTGGGAAGGAATGAAAACAATCAGACTGCAGAAATTGCAGATGAAAACTTTCCTATGCCCCATTTCCCTGATGCTTTAAACAGTTGGTTGCTTGCTGGATTAAAAAAAAACAAAAACAAAAAACAATCTGAACATCTTACAGTTGCATGTTTGATATTTCTTCCTTACCTTATGAAGAGATGAGACCGTACTTTTAATAGCTAAAAATCAAACAATAAAACATGACACAAACCAAATCATTCTCTGTATTTTCAAATTTAAAAAGCGAAGCTTATCTTAAAATTAAAGAGAAAAGAAAAAAGGAACAACAGTTTTACATAGCTTGCTAAGAATTGTGGGGGGGATCATGGAATTTACTGCTGCCACAACCACAGCCATCCTCTCATTTGCAGTTACTTTGTATTCCAAACAAACAGCAAAAGCAGAAATATCAACTATATTTTCTAATATCAGAATTTTACTTACACTGCCCAGGTAATAGTCATCCTAGAAAATTAGAGAGGAGTATACTCCATGCATTTGGCAGTAACTTAAAACACACATTCTAGAAATGACAAAATTCTGAGAATGATATGCCCACATTGAATACTTCCCAGATTTTATGCCTCTGTTTTACATACATGAGAAGCAATCTCTCATTCTGTGTTTTCCTGCACCTTGAATTTATGTAGCTAGACAGGCTCCATTTACTTTAGTGCAGCATTAAGCAATGCATTGCCATCCAAAATGGCCATCAACTCAAACACAGTCAAACTCAAAAATGTAACATCAGCACTGAAATCTTCTCTCTAGGTAGCCACTACAGTAAACTGTATTTGAAGAACCAAGAATATAATAGATTTGAGACCTTAGTAGGATCACTGCAAAAATAAGTGCAACCATGCAAGGGCTTCAGTAATTGTTTATTCAGAATTAATTCTCCACCATGAAAATATGCTTATAATATTTATACAGTCAGGAACACATCTTCATCAAGTATGGGGGTAGATTAGAATAAATACAATGTAATGATTTGAACAAAATACCAGAATTGTTGCCACCTCCTCCAACATTTCAAGTCTATAAAAACTTGGGAGAAAGCAGAAGTGTTAGCTCAATAGGAATGCACTAATTTTCCTTAAGCTCTTTTCTCCACACAACTCAGAAGACTAATGCAGATAAATGCTTTACTCTTTCCTGCCTCTGCACTCTAGCCATTTTTAATTTTTTTTGGATACTGAAGAAAATCAGGAGGAAATAATGCAATGTCATTTTATCTCATACTGCAAAAGGATCTAAAATATACTCCAACTTCATCATAAAATCGAGTCAAGCTAAACATGTGGTCATGATCATATCCTAGAATCAAGGAACAGTTTGGGTTAAAAGGGACCTTGAAGATTATTCAGTTCCAACCCCCTACAGGGACATCTTTCATTAAAAAAGGTTGCCCCATCCAGTCTGATCTTGAGCACTTCCAGAGATGGGGTGTCCACAACTACTTTGGGCAGCCTGTTCCCAGTGCCTCATCACCCTATCAATAAAGAGTTGATTCCTAATATCTAATCTAAATCTACATCTGTCAGTATAAAGCTGCTCCCCCTTGTCCTGTCGGTGCATGCCCTTATAAAAAGTCCCTTTCCAGTTCTCTTGTAGCCCCTTTAAGTACTGGAAGGTGCTATGAGGTCTTCCTGGAGCTTTCTCCAGGCTCAACAGACCCAACTCTCAGTTTGTCTCCATAGCCGAGGTTCTCCAGCCCTCTGAGCATCTTTGTGGCCTCCTCTAATCCTGCTCCAACAGGTCCATGCTCTTCCAACACTGAGAACCTCAGACCTGGGCACAGTACTCCAGGCAGGATCTCATAACAGCAGACTGGCAGAATCACCTGCCTCAACCTGCTGGTTCCAGACAATAGTTTTGCCAAGTATGCACTTTGTAAGGTGCCTCTCAGTACCTTCACGTAATCCTAAAGGTGTAAGTACCTTGAATTATGGAATTGTTCAGATGGGTAAGGACCTTCATAGATCTCTTGCCCAGCTCTCTGCTTGAAGGAGATGCAGGAATCTATTCAACAGACTCCAAAACTTCCAAGGATGGATATTTAATCCTGTTTGTGTAACATGCTCCAATGTCTTTTATCTTCACCATGAACAATCCCTCCTGGTTTACTCAGCCAGAACCTCCCCATTTCAACCAATGACCACTGTCTGTCTCTTGCAGCACACATTAACCAAAGGCTTGGTCCTCTTTTGTCAGTAACCGCCTCACAGCTGCTGGGAGCCTGCCCATTAGCCTGGGCTTTCTGAGGCCTGCCAGTAAACACTCAATGCCTGGTGAAGAGCACAAAAAGATCCATCCCTTCAGCCCCAGCTGTATCTGGGTACTAGTGGCAGCTTCCCCAGTTATGGATGACATGGCATAGAGCTCACTTCTCTGCAGCTGCTGGAGTCACTGAACCAGCTGTGTCAGAGGCCCCTGGACAGCTGTGCCTGCTGAGGACAGAGGCAGCTGTGCAGCCACAGGCTGACAGGAGTGCCTGACGCCTCCTGGCGAGGCTGGGGCTGAAAACAGTTCTTTTGCAGGAGGTGTGCTGTGGTTGAGGAGCTGTCGCCAGGTGGAAAAACAAGAGGTAAGTTATTTACAGAGATGCCACAGTCTCAAGACTCTCAGAAGTCTCAAACCTCCACTGTAGTAAAGAAGCAGGTGGAACTCAGAACCCTGCAGGGAAATTAGTCAAGGCCTTTTACTCAAGACTTTTGTTCAAGATGAAGGCTGGAAGCAGGTCACTCCACGTACCAGGAGGAGGCTTCTCCTCCTTCTGAAAACAAGTAGGACTGGAACACTCTACAACAGGTATGAGGCTCTGGAACAAGGCCAGACAATTGATGAGGTGAGCAAAGGTCTTACTGGGACAGCGGGGCCTCCTAAAGCAACACCTCCTGTACCCTGCATCAAGACCTCCTCTGTTAACAGGAAAAGGGTAGCTGCAATAACAGACTCCCTCCAAGGGGAGGGAGATGAGGGAGAGCCAGATATGCAGCCAGACCCAACTCATGGGGATTTCTGCTATCTTCCAGGGGAATGGATAGGGGAAATTATTGGAAAACTCTCCAATCTAGTAAGGCCCTCTGAATACTATCCACAAGTGGTTGTTTAAGCCAGCAGTGATGAAAAAACAGAATTCTGAGGACAATCAGAAGAGACTTAAGGGCCTTATTGAACGCTGAAGAATCAGAAGCATGCATAGTGATTTCCACAATCCTTTCGGTAACAACAAATAATATTGATAGCAACAGGCAGATAACCAGGTCAATACATGGCTCCAAGGCTGGTGTAAGCAAAAAATAAATTGTTTTTTACCATGGGATGATCTGTTCAACACCTGCTCTATTGACACCTGATGAGAAGCACCTTTCTCAGAGGAGAAAAAGAGCTCTAGCACAGGAGCCAGCAGGGCTCATTGACAGAACCTTAAACCAGCTTGGAAGGGCAAAAGGGACAAAACCAGGCTCACCAGTGGGCAGCAATGAGATGGTGTGCCTGAACTTGAGAAAACTGATGGGATCCCTCCATCTCCTTCAGGTTTGTTGCCTGCAAAGCACCGCACCTGAAATGTTTCCACACTAATGCACACAGCACGAGGAACAAGCCTTGGGCCTAACCCCAGAGATTTGGTATCACTGGCACAAGTGAAACTATGTGGGCTTAGTCCTGTGACTGGAGTGCCCTGTTGGATGGTTACAGGCTCTTCAGGAGGGAAGGGCAGGGCAGAAGTGGGCAGGGTGGCACTGTAAGTCATGGCAGGGATGTAATGCATGGAGCCTACAGCTGGCAATGGCACAGTTGCAAGCCTCTAAGAATCAAGGGACACCCTTATTAATATTATTAATTATTAATAATTATTAATATAATTAATTATTAATAATGCAACACCATCTTGGGAGTCTACTACAGACCTCCTGGCCAAGACAATGCCACCAACAAATGGTTCTCTGAGGAACTAATGGACACTTCCACCTCAACTGCCCCACTCCTTATGTGGGACTTCAACTTGCCAGAAGTCAGCTGGGAACATCATGCAGTTGATGGGTCCCTTCCAACTCAGCATTTTTTATGGTTCCATATTTCTAGAAGGTGTATTTTCTTCAAGTCTTACCTAGCTTCCATATTTTAAAGAAACCTACAAGTTTAATACATTGCTGCAACTGAAAACAAATTACACTACGAAGTTAGAACTTACACTGTAATAATGTTTTATTGAGGAAATGCTATTCAGTAAAAAAGTGCTGAAACTGCTGAATGTTGTTCTCTGAGTAGTCTCAATAGCTTTTGTAGCCATGTAACATCAAACAACAACAAAAATCCCCCAAACCAACAAAAAAAAATGCAGCTGAACTCTAAAAAGTGATTTTTTTGAAGAGTTGCCAAAAATTTCAAGGTCCTGGAGAAAAAAAGAACAGGAAAGTAAAAACAGGTTAATTTGAGTGAGTTTGAAAAAATCTGGTTCTTCTTTCTCCCTCTTATCCCCAGTAAATGATTGCAATATCTAAACAAATTAAGTTTAAGTGCTCTAATCCCAGGGAAACATGGGAGGGGAGGGAGGGCAGGGAGATGCAACAAAACACAGGTCTACAATGCTGTAGAAAAGTTACTGTACTATATCCCAAAACTCTTATTCTACTTCATTCCTGTATATTGGAAAGACTCATGTCTCTTTAGTTTATTGTGATAAAATTCGTATTTAGAGACTTATCAAGCTGCGAGTGTGTAAGAACCAGTTAACTAGAATTAAGAATATAGTTTAGGCTTGCTAGGTTTCGTAAGCTCATCTCTAAAGACATTCAAACTCTTTAGGAAAGGAATGAATTAACTAGTTTCCTGCCAAGATAATACACTACATATAAATTTTTCTCATTTCTAATTATGCAAGTATTAAGTTCTAATAGCATCTCATGTTCAGCTACTGTGGTTTCACTGCAAAATAAATGAAACACATTTTATTTCATGTATTAATTACCTAACACACATTTAAGAAATAAAGGATAGCTAGGAAGAAAACAGTATTTTTAACTTAATGCCAATTTTAAGTGTATAGAAACACTAAAACATTACCACAAGTATCAGTTCAAACAGTTTATTAAAATATTATTTTATAGTCATACAAAATATATTTCAATTTTTCCAGAAGAAAAATCAGAACAACAGATTAAAAAATTCTATAGTTGGTAGCTAAAAATATCAACAGAACATTAAAAATTTTCTCCTCATCCAAACTGTGCTTATTCTTGTTCTGTGCACACACAGTAATCCTTTAAAAAATAATTAATAATAATAATACAGAAATATCCTCCTGAGAGTATCTAACAAATCATCACGTTTTTCAGCATCAGGAAGCAATAATTTTACATATATTATTCCACATTTGTCTTCAATATTATACCATATTCATACAGAGATACTTATTGATCTTCATCTCTGTCATTCCTATTTTGGAAATTCAGTGTTCTTTGGTCTCTTGGAGGGTCTGGCATGCGGAGGATTCGAATATGGGGACTTGTAGGCAGAGAACTAAAAATAAAGGATGCATCATTTAAACAATATTTCTTCTCCAAGAATCTGAGTATTTCTTTACATATTTTCCTTTAAATAACTCCACCTTTTTTCTCTGACAGTCTTAACATACAGTAACATTGGGTGAAGTTCGGGCTTCAGCTGATCCTGGGCCTGATTTCAATAAAAGCTTGAGGTAAAGACAAGCACTCATTTCAGTTATGTGATTTCTAACAATTAGACTGCCTTAACTAGATAAAAGTTTTTTTTATGAAAACCTCAAAATGAACAAATGATGGAACACAAGTCAGGATTTGCCTTACAGATCCTGAAGTACCATACATTATACACACATGTAATCAATCACAACATACTAAGAATCAGCAAAGTTAGTAAACATAAATTTACAGAGGCTTCTCCACTGATTATCCTAAATGGATTTTTCCTGAAGTTGCCCCTATATTTTTGTTAAATTTAATGTTTGCTGAACATGAAACATGAAACAATATAACAAATTCAAACTGAACTTTAATTACTAATTTTTTCAACAGTAACCATACAAAAAATTCCTGTGTGTTTATTAGTTTCAGAAAATGTCCATCAAAGCATTTCCACTGAAATAACAACAGATACCACTACTCTACTTTTTATATACTTTAGTGAGGGAAGACAATTAGGAATAAATCAACTTTTTGAAGACTGCTTTAACTACCCTCTCAGAGTTAATGGAGATGAGCTGGCTGCACAGGTTTAGAGACATGACATGTCCCCTTAAACTGGGAATGGCTCTACCAGGGTTTTATATACAGATTTTGAAAGAATTTTGAACCACTAGACAAAAAATTTAAAACATGGTGTAAGCTATGAGTCTCTAGATCAGCAACATTAAAACCCAGAAAATCAAATCAACTCAAATGACAAACCCCTTGAAAGTAGTGTAGCACTAAGAGAAAACATCCTAAGTCTTGATATTTTTGGGAGGGGAGAGGGACATACAAAGCTAAGCTAAGAAGAGCCTGTTCAACAAAATAAAACATTTCTAAAAGTTGTCTTATTTCAGATAAACTGATTCAAGTCCCACTGAATTACCATTATATAAGGAAGAGTTAAAAAAAAACTACTAAAAAACCCCTTTAAATTCACAAAACCATCAGCAACGAACTGCTTAATTGTTTATGTTCAACTGTTACAAACAGCAAAATTTCTTTCTCCTTGTATTCAACTTTTTCAAGTTACACTCCTTGCAAGAGAACTCCCTTGCAAGTCTTGTATCCTGAAATAAGCCACAACACTATTACCTCATGCTCAGGGGGGTGAACAAAATGAACTGTCGATGCCGCTGGAAGTCAGCCCTCTCCAGAATCATATCAATGGCAATTCTTCTGTTAAGCATATCCTAAAGACAAAAGATCTGTCAGGTAGTAGTACTGACAGTAATAAATGCATTAGAAAACACGATTCTAGAAACTCTACCAGAATTAACTGCTATACAGTCAAGGTTGGCTAAAGAAAATGTCTAAATAAGACAAATAAAAACTAAGAAAAACTGAAGAAACATTAGGGTAAGAAACTGAAAGCTACAAATTATAGCCTGGGAAATTCTCAGACCGTACTTTTAGTATACATGGGCAATGGAAAGCTTCTATCAAAAAATCACACACTCGTCTACTTATAGTGTTTTTCTATCATTTCTGATGTACATACAGTACTTCTTACTGTACTGGTATGCTGAGATGAACTGTACTTTAGCAGAAAATTGTTTCCTGTAAAATCCTGCCTGAAAAATCACCTGGAAGGATTTAAGGGCTCCATGAAACCTACGATAATATGATTATGATATTATGGAGTTTGTTTTTATTAGGATTATTATTGTTAATATCATTTTTACTATTTTGAAGGCAACTTTATGCATTAGGTTTACTGAAAAGGATGTGCAATAGGAAGCTGTTATTAGTAGGGACTAACAAAGCTCTGCTGCTGTGCACTGTTCCTCATGAAAGCAGAGATCTCCCCAGAAATACACCGTGGAGTCCTCATGTGGTGGGGCTCTGTGATTACACCAAGAGTGATTCCACCTACAGAACGTTGTGGAAAGTAACACTGCACTTACTGGCACTGTGGTGGAAAGACAAGTTTTGTGGAATAATTTATGGAAGAGATGACATGCAAGTTCTTTGCAAGGCCCACAGTTCTAAGAATCCACCCTTTTCCAGAAAGATGGATAAACTTCTGCATAACTAATTTTTAAAAGAGAATCTGGGATTTGAAAGTTGACTGAAAAATGACTGCTTCACTACCTTAGATGCATACTGCTCTATTTGAAATTCTTTATATAAACTATATTATCTTTGTTCCCTCTAGGTGATTCCTAATAAGTAAATGACTGATGAGGAAGGGACACTGAGGCAAAATTAAAGGAGCTAGTATCAAATCTTTGTCTCACAGAATAAGTATTTTCTCAAACTCACATCACTCAGCATATTAATAAGAAGGAAACAGATCTTCAAAAAAGGAAAATAAATTTCAAAATGGGTTAGTGGCCTGCCCAGGGAAGCTGTCCACAAAAATAAGATTTATCAGTTTTAGCTAATATTAGTATTTATTGTTCATTATTCTGCATTTCAAGATCTTGGAAACATGCTCCTAGCTGAAGTATGAGTTTCTCTAAAATGAGTAGCAACAGTGAACTCAATTGTACATTTGTTCTGAAAAAACCTCACTGATCTCAAAATTGGCAGAAATCAAAGCACATGCCAAGCCCAGAATGTCCCAGCTATATGCAGACCTCTGACAAATACAGTAAGAGCTGATTTATAATTTTTGTGCTGAACAAAGGTTTGAGCATGTAAATTAACAAAAAGGCTCATATTTCTGGATACCAACTTCAGAAACAAAATAAGCTTTGAAAGCCACTAAACAGCATGAAAAAGATCACTGATAAATTTTGTTTTGGGGGATTTTGATTTTGGTTTGGGGGCTTTTTATAACTTACAGTTAACTACAGTGGTTTTAAATCTAACCAAATGCAAGTAACAACCCAACTATTTCACTAATTTATGCAAATCAGAATGGCAGACATAGTTTAAGTTAAAACTATACCATGTAGACATCAAATTCATCCATGCATCGGAAAGGAGATTCAGAAATGTTCCACAGAGAAAGAATGAAACAAACTGTGGAGAAGGAACGTTCACCTCCTGATAAGGATCTCAGATCACTACGGGCAGCTTTTTCTTCCTCTCGAGGCTGAACCTTGAAATAAAAATATTGGAGCAATTTTTAAATATGAGACAAAGACATACTAACAGAATTATAATTTTAAGAGCAAACACACTATATGTGGACAGACATCACTTGAAAACAATTTTCTGCATTTCACTGAACTGCCATTCAGTGAAATGGGATGGCTCCTAACCATTTAGCAACACATTTTTAGGGTCACTGCAACTTCTTCTATCACAGTCATACACACTGAGCAGACTCACTCTGCCAGAGTTTTCTTATTCAAATCTCTGTTTTTAATAGCTGTTAAACAGTGTTTAATAAATGTCAACAAAATGTTGACATAACAGTAAAATCACATGGTTTACCAGGTACAATAGAAAAGCAGGTAATTGATTTACAGAAGAATTTTAAATGAGGAAGGGATTCTTTACATGGAATACATGAAACACTGTGAACATTCATTTGGTTACATTGATTATGATGACATCTTGTGGCCCTCCTTCTGTAAGATGAAACTTGGGCATTTCTTGCCCTGCTAATCGCATTGCCTTTAAAAAGCTAAGCAGGCAAATAAGGATTATTTTGAAGTGGAGTCTTTTTTTGCAGGGAATTGGGTTTTTTTTGCAACTTAAATTCCTTGACTATATACAGATCTCTTTTGTGAGATACCCGAGACATCAGCTATTACAAAAATATATACTGATAAAGTCAAGTAATGACTTGATATTTTATAGACTGAGTTCAGTTCTTCAGATATGTATGCTTCACCTGTCTAATTAGAACTATAACATGTATTTATGTTGCCACTGCACATTTTTCTCCTTAAACTCTAAACTTGAAGTCTCCTAGAGAAACAAAAGTAAATAAATCCACGATAAAACTTTCTGGGATGTATTTTAAAAGGTACACAGAAAAAAACAAACTATCAAAGCATTCCTGCATTAAGTTGCTTAAATCACAACTAGAGCCACTATAATCACACAAATACCAGTGAACTTCCTATCAATGAACCAGGAATGAGTTATTTTGAAACACTGTGATGGATGACCAATCCACATTTATTCCCTGTAATCTAGCAACCTGGCCATTTAAAATGGCAATGTTTTCTGTCCCTGCTTGTTTTCAACATCCTACTATCACCAAATGGGATGAAAGAAACTTATCCAACACCAGTTTGATGCAATTAAGCAGACACTTCCTCACTCAGGCTTTTGGAAACTCCTTCAATGTGTCCCACTCAACAGACAAAATCCAGCCATTTTTACATACTTTTTCTGCTGAATCATTATTACGTAAGTTCTTTTACATATGCCCAGTCTTAAATTTAACCTTTGTGATGACCGGTTTTGTTAGTTATGTAACTTCATCAATATTCTTATCCTACAACAATCATTGATCATCTCTACTGAGGTCTACTGACTGGAATCATTGATATTCAAACCAAGATGGGAAGAGTATGGGGGTTTCCAAGCAGCACAAATGGTATGCATGACAGTCTCCATAGTTCCTAACCAAAACATAGAAGTCCAGCAACTTGATGAGGTTCCTATGGCTACATATTTCAAGCACAACACTCCTAACATTTCTATACCTTATACTCCAAAATTTTCTACTTGTAATCATAACTAACCCTTTTATATGACCAAATTGATTATGTGATCAGAATATTTATAACACTACCACTTAGCGTATCACATCTTGGAGAGGGAAAACAAATTTATTCAATCACTTGCAATGCATTTCGAGCACCTGAGACTAAAACAAATAATTTATTATGTATTATGGTAATTGAAGTACTATAAAATAACTTACTGTTATGGAAAGTGTCTCATTCTTGTGATCAAAAATTATATGCCCAGAGCAACCTCGAAGACGTAATAATTGCTCAAAGTGGAGTTTACATTGCATAGAAAGGCTCCTTAAATCAAGCAAAGAAACATTAGGGAAGCAATTCTTTAAATACATGAGAAAGTGACAACAGATCTTTTTCATTAACAGTTCCACATCATTAAGTATTAAGCCTTCCTCCCATAACAACATTCTCCCAAAATCAACTACACTCTCAAGTGGGTGGCATTAGACATACTGGAGAGAATACTTTTGAAGGAAGGCAACGACAAAATCTTCATGGATTGGTATAGGATATTAAGGGGCTGAAGTAAGAATAAAGGGGTGTATATAGTAATGGAGAAGTTGTCAAATTACAGAATCTGAATCAAGACCTTCGAATTTTTTCAGCACAGAGCAGAGAAGTGTTTAGCCCACATTTAAATTCTAGGAGCTCTGCACCACTGATTATAATCAATGAAAATGAGTGACAGCCCAGATTATTTCAAGTCCTATGAAATGGACTACGTTGCTGACATTTTACTGACCAAAACCAGCACTCAAACAGAACTGCCTTGGATGATGTCAGCACAGTTGAGGAAGGATGAAGCAAAATACAGGCTTCACTATCTCACTGCTTTTCCATCTGTCAGTCCAGGCTGCCTCTGAACCCTCAGGCATGATAAGACTGAAACTGGGAGCAAGCTTAGGCTAAAAAGATTGTTGTGAACACTGCCTTAAACTCACCTGAGGAACTGCCTGTACACTTTGAGCCTTTCTGTCATTACTTCGTCCAGCACTGCAATAAATCTCCTTAAATTCTTTACTTTATTGCTTGCATCCTCGTATCTCTCCTTTGCATAATGAAATTGCCTGTTTTAAGTAACAGAAAGGTTAGGAGCATTACATTAAAACAGATATATTGTTGTAAATGCTGAAAATATTTTTTATAATCAAAATACACAAATGAAAACATTTTTGTGAGGATTTATGTGAAAGCTAAAGGCATTTGGTAAGTCATGTAAGATACTGTTCACAAATGAAATGTGGACAAAAATTCAATATTAATTCATTTATAAATTCTTTTGAAAATGAACTCTTTCACCACTGAGAAGGAGTGACTGGTTTCGCCATGCTCAAGAATATCTGAGGGGAGTGCTTCCTTGAAATTCACTGAAGTCAAAAGCTTAAGGAGCTGAGAAGCTTGTGCATTAGTAACTCAAACTAGAATTATGCTTAATGCACAATGCACCACAAAACAATGGCAAGTTAAATTCATGTAATCATAACTGGGATACCTGAAAGCACCAAGAGGGTATCTGATTATTGGTAACATATATATAGCACAGATGCTGTTTAAAATCACTGGAAGGTGTTTCAGGACTCTTAAATCTGTTCAGTACTGGAAGAATCAGTACAACTCATTTCCACACCTTTATACATAGCTTAAGTACTAAAAACACACATAAACACATAGTGAGTCAGTAAGAAAACTCTTCTTTCCCCTCTCTTTTCCATCCTACCTGAACTGTTTTAGACAGTAAAGATGACTTACTGGATAATTTCTTCTCTGTTTCCACGGTGACTGCTTTCTGAATTTATCCTCTCTCTCAAGCGATTCATTTCTGCATCCAGACTTTTAACAGTTCTGCTGACCTTGATGCGCTCCGAGAAGATTTGCTTTGCTTTTGCCATTTTTTCCTAAAGGAATGTTTGAAACTCAAATAATTGTATTTTTCAAAAACCTGTTTAGTCTTCACAAAAAGTATTTCATGCTACAGAAAAACACGAACTCCAAGCAGGAACAATATTTTTGTGCTCTTTCTGTTTTCATTACAGCAAACCCAGTTAACAATTTCGTCAACAACATTTATACATGGGTAGTTAATTCAGTGCCAAGAACTGTATCCAAGATTTTTAATACAATCTCAGTTATTTAGCTAATGTAGATAAATAAGGAACCAAAATCAGCATATTTAAA
>VWYI01009443.1:0-53307 GCA_013399455.1 Anthoscopus minutus
ATATATATATATAATTTTGGGTGGTGCAATGGCTTCAGGATTGAGAAAATCTTTTGTTCAGGTCATTCTCATCTCACACTCTCATTTGCTCTTTCCCCTGACAGCCTCTTCTTCATCCATGTAAATCCTTCTCAAATAGAGGTGAAATGCCTGTTCCTGTAGTTCATCATTTAAGGTAATAGGGCACTTTCCCTGTTTGTTTTCTGTTTGTTTGTTTGTTTGTTTTGGGTTTGTTGGTTTGTTTGTTTGTTTTTGGTGGTTTTTATTCTTCACATTCCTTCATTGTAAATTTGCACAAAATTCAGCACAAAACACTTGTGCTCTTTCACAGACCTCCACAACCTTTAACTACCCTTCTGATTGACTCCTGATTTCCTAATGCTTCCCAATCAAAGAATCTGTGTGGATTGCATAAATGTCATGGTTTAATCATCAAATATGGATGGCCAAAACTGCAGAAGAAACATATCCACGGCTTGTCTTAGGGATGGATGTCTGAAGTGTTTGGCAAGACCATTTAACACTGAAATATTTACTGTGTAAAAGGAAAGCCCTGCTAGCAATGCTGTGATGGGATAACTGGGTGCTAACAAGTTGCTTTATATAGTAAGAAATTATAAATGCAGCCACAAAACCCAAAATCAGACGCTGACCTGGAGCCTGGGCCTGATGCAACCCTGTCTGGATTGTTATTAAATCCCATCACCAGGTCTATTAGGGCACAAAGAACTTCAGCTCAGGACTGAGCATGAGAGTGGGACCAGAATTCACCTGCCTGCTGTCCTTCACATAAATATAAATGATGAGATTAATTATACAAGAACCAGACTCCTTGCTGGCTCATTTCTCTCCTAGCAAGAAATCAAAGAAGTTTCCAGAAGTTCAGTTCCACCCTAAATCCTCAGAAGCTGGGACAACACATTATCTAATGGAGATTGCAGACCTCCAGCACATCTGAAACCATGAATAAAATAAATTCACTCACCCGAGATGTGTGATTACTTCTGCACTGACATATTGCTTGAAGCATCCTGCTGTCCTAATTGCAGACCAGTCCTCTTGCTTATAAGGATATCACACATTTATTTTGCAATGTGAATATCACTATATATACATATATTTCCCCTCCCCCCCCGATTTAGGAAGAAAAAATTCCAACTACTAAGTATTGCTTGTTTCCAGCTAGCTGGTTTGATAATGGTGAGAAAAGGTATGAAAGGATGGAAAAGGCTGAGATTGGTGTGATCTGTTTTGCCATGGACTGGTTAAAAGACAGGAGTGCAAAACCTCTTGGCAAGGCAGTGAATTAGGTGGGCAGCTTTGCCCAAACCAGAGCTCCTCTCAAAGAGGGAAGTGCTGGGGAATCTGTGAGGAAAGAGATATAAATGAATATTCCAGGAAGCCAGTAAGATTCGGGCTGTATCTTTAACAGGTGCAAACTGGAGCTCATGGAGCACTGAATTGGGGATTGGACCTGCTGCACTTTTCCTATCTCTCCACTGAATGAAGTGGTGGAGAAAAAAACACTGTTGCTTCTACCTAGGTGTGTGAGCAGCAGAGTATCTGCAGAGATAAGGGGAAGTCACGGGGAGAGCAGAGAGAAGATACTCCATGGTATGTGGAGGAAATGCAGCAAGACAAATCAGGACACTACAGAATACTTTGCAAATGTACTCCCAGCCTTAAATAAAACATTTTCTGCTAAATGAAACATTTTGAGAAGATGACCCTAAGCGAGACTGGCTGCAAATCAGTGAGATAACCACAGGGTAGTCCCTTAGAAATGCTGAGGCCACACTCACCCCTCCTTGGGCAAGGTAGAGCTGCTCTTTTTCACCCCTAGACTGGATATGCAGCTGACAGCCAGTTTTTGTGCTTCCACTGCATCCAGGGCATGCAGAAACATTCCCTTCCATGCCATGCAGTCTTTTATTGCTCCTGGGCTGCTAAAGGATTATCCGTAATTCAGGTGATTTGCAGAGAATTCCAGTAACAGTCTCTCACTGAGCCCTGTGCAAAAGATAACGATGAAAATGTATTTCAGACTGGAAAAATGCTTCCTGAGTCAAAAGTAATTCCACAGCAGCAAGGTACTATACTCTGAGATGGATTTTAATCTGCCCTACAACAGTAGAAATTAGAGAAACTTCGGATGGAATCAGCAGAGTTGCAGTAACATAAATCAAATCCTTTCACAGCTCTGCATGTAGGGAGAGATCTTTTTTTTCCAAATAAAGGAGGATTGAAAGGCAGAGTTCTCCTTCCCTACATATCTCTTCCCTGAATATACTGATGAATTTCAGGTAGAATGAGTTAAGACAGGGCTATGCACAAAGGGGATCAAGCAATGTTGACAAGAAGTAGCTGGTGACAACAGCAGCTAATGCCAGGGAGGCTGAGAGAGGATTTAGTGTCTATGGCACTATTACATAGACTGCTGGAGATAAGGCAGAGTCAGCCAGCGAGGAGGCAGGAGGAACAGAGTCAGCACAAGACAAAAGGAATGAAAGGAGCAGCTTAGTCATTAGGAGAGCAAAACCACTTGGAGGTGTTCGTGCCCTTCACCCACGTGCTTGGCTGTCCTGGCAGCACACGGGGCTGTGTCACGAGAGGAGAACGGAGCCCTGTAGGTGGGAAGGTTATTTATTTACCACTTTCTGTACAGCTAAGCAGTTACATGGCCTCATCACCAGCATTTTGCCCAGTTTGCTTGGCACTCTCACCACACCAGTGAATCAACTGGTGAAGGATTTATCTCCTGACCCCATGGTGGTGCCTGCAGGGACCAGCCCTGTGACTCTGCCACTCGCTTTCTATTCCTAACATCACACAGAACCTTTGTGCTGTAATTTACTCCTCCAGCCTGTGTCAGGAGATTGCTTTTCATAAGGTCAGTGGCATTTTCAAAGAGCAAAGCAACATTTTTTTGTAGGATGTTGCTCCCGCATCCTGAGCGCGCACCCAGATGCCATCGCCATCCAGGCAACAAGGTGTTAGGAGCATTGATGTACTGACATGGAGCAGGAAAAAAAGGTATTTCTATGTGCTTTTGAACTGCTTGGAGTGCTCCTTCAGCCAGCAGATTCAAAGAGTTGGAGACAACATGCACAAAACTGTGCTGAATAGGGATAAAAGAAGCATGGATTCAGTGCTTTCACCCAGCCAAGTGCATCAAGCTGCAGCTTTCTGACAACACCTCGGTCCTGTCACTGAGGAACTGCAGACAAAAGGGCTCTGGAGCCCTGGCCCTGCTGACCATCACACTCTCACAGAGGGAACAGGCTGCCAGCCCCAAGCATATGTTCTGCCCAGAGGATTGATAATTACCATCTCTCTTTTTAACTACCCAGAGGCCAAGACCCCCCTGGAGTTCAGCATTGATCCACACTAAAAAGTAAGATTTTACTTTTTAATAAGGAAAAGCAGGTGGAGGCTACAAAGCTGTGGCTTTTATAAGCATATTTTTTCTTAATTAGTTGTTTGCTTAAATGTGAGCATTTAGGGAGTACCACAAAAGAGGCGCTCATCCATGTGTACCTAGCTGTCTTTTGGACAAGGAACAATTTGGAAGATTTTACCTTGCAAGAACAAATGCCTCTTTTAACTGAATAAGACTATTCTTTACCTTCACTACAAGTAACTCCTTTTCAGCATGGAGGTGTCAAATGCACCCCACTGAAAGAGGCTTAAAGGGGGGGACAATACTCCAGTTTAGCAGAGAGAGAGAATAACAACCTTCACCTCCTTTTTGTCTCCCTGCTTTTAATGTGTGCCAATTGCCCCAAAATCTGTTCTGGCAGCCAGGGACCAGCGAGCCAAATCTGGGCATGGGGATTTTCATCAATAACCTTTGAACCTCAGCCACATCCCCTGTCCTGGTCAGGGTGTGGCCATCACTGTGGACCTGCAGATTTTTAGGATTGTGACCACAATGACCCTGAGGCTGTTTCCCACTGGCAACAAGCTGCAGAACAAGCAGAGCTGAGGATAAGGCCCCTGGATGTGGTCAGTGTAATGGTTTAAAATTTGGCACTAGCATCCCCTCAGCTCTGAGCAAAGCTGTGGCAGAAGAGTGGTGGGAGCTGCACTGCATTTAAATGAGAGCCTGAAAAGCACTCTGAGCTGCTCAGATGGCAAAGACATCTGCATCAACATCCTCAGCCCAGGACTATGAAAGGCACAGATCTCCAAGTGCCAGGGCACAGTGTTAAGTTCACCAAAGGCATGCAAAAATCAAGACAATACAGTCTTGGCTACTGATCTGTTGAATCTGTTAGCAAAAGGAGCCCAAAAATAAAAACCACCCTGAGAAACCATTCAGCACAGATGACTTCAATGAGACTCGCCCCATCTCCTGCAGCAAGTTCATTTCCCACAGAAAATAATTGACAGAGAGTGACAGTTGCAACCCTTGTATGTGTGTGAGACAGGGAGACTGCCTCTGTATCTCAAAGCATATTTTTATGAGATTCTGGAAAGGAGCTGGTCTGGGATAATTGTTGCTGGAGACACTGAGAGGCACTGAAAGCACCGGCAGGCATTTTTGACTAAACCCAAGAAATTCTTAAAATGTAAAACACAGTGTGAAAGGCAGGGGGAAAAAAAGAGAAGAAAAGAAAAAAGAAGCCCCACTAACCTCCCCCAAACCCAAACTCTGCAGTTGTGAAGCCAAAGGAGCCCTCTGAAGACAAACAGCAAAGTCGACTCCCTGCAAAGGAGAGTTCTTGCAATCAGAGAGCACACAAGTGAGAGTTTTTTCTTTCCTCATGACCTGAAAAAAAAGTCTTTGATATTCTGGAGAGAATTAGGAAAAAAAAATTTGAAAGTGAGTGAACCTCACTCCTCTCCCCTGCCCCTTTGCAGAAGAGTATTTTCTGACAGAATGCTCTCCTGTTTGAAAATGTTTTTTGTCTGCTATTAACTATTTTTCTGGAAGGAAGTTTCCTGTCTCTTTTCTGAAGGCTTATCTGTCTGGTTTATTCATATCTCTAATGCCCAGAGTTTTACCTTATAGACAACAACAAAACTGATTGTGTGGCTGGGAAAGGGGCCTGGAAATGTGTGGTGCTTGGGAGGGCAAACACATGCAGATCTGTAGCAATATTTTAAAAGTAACAACTTAAATCAGAAATGCTCAGTTGCTTCTGGTAGGCTATTACTTAGCTGGAAAATTCAGGAGGAAATAACTACTGTGAGTTCTCTTGCCCAGGACTCACCTCAGCCTTCAGATATTTTCCTCTGCCTCCAGAAGCTACCAAAGAGGAGATATATCCACACCAACAAAATCCTTTGCCTAATCTTATGAAATACAGGTAGATTTAAAGCCTTTCCTCTGCAGCACTTAGCAAGTGAGCCTTATATGCAACGTGGGGAGCAGAGCAGCCCTTCTCCTATATGGATTAACACCCAGGAAATTTTCTTCTCTTTTTAATTATTCTTCCCATATAATTATATTTGAGGTCCCCTTTCATGCTCTGAGTGGGTAGAAGACACCCTGAGAGTGGGAATGCCTCACTCCACAGCACGAGTGGCTCCTCAGCACTGCCCTCCTCATGGCAGATTTTTGGATAACACATGGAAACAATTCAAACTGGCAGCAGCTGCAAAAGTGGCTGCAGCTTCCCATTAAAAAGTAGTTGTTTTTCATTGCCATTAAAAAAGCAAAAAGGATTTTCATTTGATTTTTCATCTTTACTCTACAGCTGAGACTCTTTTATGCACCTGTCAGTACCCCAATGTTGCCTCAAGAATGAAATTTCCTCCAAGCATCTGTCTCAGCTGATTGAATATTCTCTTACTGTATGACGAGTCCATTGTTTGATGAATGCATGTGATTTAATTTTTGAACATGTCAGGGACTCCTACAGCTTGTGTATGCAAATTCTTTACATCTATGAAAGAGCCATCATCTCTGCCTCTTGATGGATCACTTTCAAGGGATAAGGCAAATAATTAATTTATGATATATATATATATATTTGGTTGAAAATATGAAAGGGCGATTTTGGCAGAGAAAACAATTAAGAAGATGTGAAAAGTTTGCAGAATTAGGAGTGCTGGCAATGCAGATTGGGTTTCCTCACAAAGAGCCTTTGTCAGAGACACATTGATATTCTAGGTAAGTCCAGACACTTCTAGGTTTTTTTTGTTGTGGCTTTTTATTCTTTGGTTTGCTTCAGGTTGTCTTTCTTTTTTTTCCTTTCTTTTTTTTGGTTGTCTGGGGTTTTACAGTAGCTGCTCTGAGATGTACAAATTACAAAATGAAGTGGAAATGGGAAATTAGTTTACTGTGCAGTACGATCTGGCTGATGGATGGCTGCAGTTCACTTTCAGCTTGCTTTGAAAGCAATGCTGCTTTAAAAGTAATCTTTGCAAGCTGACTTTCCTTTTCACTCTTCCAGAAAAGAAAAAAAAATCCACATTAAAAGGCTTGTTCTTAACTTGAATTGACTTGACATCATTACATTGAGATAAAACCCAGGCTAAGACAAGGCAGTTTGGCACTTTAGCCCAGGTTGCCACTGTAAATTAAAGCCTTCCTGAGCAGACAGCCCCAGGCTGGTGTAAATCAGGAGCTGCCAGCCCAGGGGCAGGGAGAGCACCTCTGATCCAAACTCTGTGACTAGCAGAGCTAAGGAGGTTGCTGTGGCTACAGAGGGAAAAAACATCAAACACCCCAACTTTTCCAGGAGTTTTTTTCCACAAATCAACAATGTCCAGTACTGGTGGATTGAGCAAACCTGCTTCAAGTTGGCATTTAAATGTGAATGACTGGGCAGGGGACATGACATCTAATAGCCCCACCAGGCTCAGATTATTTTGGTTGCAGCCTGTGTGCCTGCCCTGCCTCATGCCAGAAACTTTGGGTGATATAGTCCCAAAATGGCCAGAGCCAAAGCAGCTCCACCCTGGCTGAGCAATCCAAGGACCAGTGCACTGCCTGGTGCTAGGGGGAATGTTCAGTATTAATGCAAACCTGCAAACCCTGCCCTCAGTGAGCCCTTTCACACCTGCATAAGCACTTCTGTCTCTCAAGGCAGTTTCATAAAGCTTTAGACCATCCTGCATGTTCATGAGGTGACACAGTTTCAGAGATATTAAAGAATACCCTGGCTGCAGTAAAAGCAGCTAATAACAGCTCCTCAAGGCTCTCCAAAACTGGGTTGGTTTTTTTTTTTTTAAACTACCACAAGTATCAGCATCATCCGACATCAACCTTGTGCATTGTGGAATAATGCAAAGATTTCCTTTTGAGATTTAAGTACTGTAGGCAGGCTATGGATTTGGTTTTTTATTAAAACAATAGGCATTTTTATTCATATGCTGATTCATTCAGTTTTCTTTCTGCTTTCATATAAGAGACAGTGCTAGAAACAATTACAAGCAAGTTGCTTGGAGGACTCAAGGCAGCTTGTGGCTGTCATGGAGAGTGCAAAGGGCTCTTCAGCCACATGGTGAACAATCCTGTATGCAATTGGAACAATAGAAACAATAGGCTTGGGTTGGGAGAGACCTTAAAGAGCATCTCACCCCAAACCCCTGAGGTGGGCAGGGACACCTCCCCCTATAGAAGTTATTTGCTGCATGCCTATTTCCTCTATTTGATGCTTAAAGCAACATTTTCCAGATGTTTGCTTGACAAGCTTACCACTGATAACAACAGGGACAGCAGCACAGACTCCTACACCAAAAACTTCACACCTGGTCACAGATGTTTATCCAATTCCATTGCCTTAACCACACGATCCAGCCTTCACCTCAAACCCACCTCTCCCCAAGGATGAAAAGGATGCTCAGGTCCTTGTTTCTTCTAGAAACACGTGCTGCCTCTCCCTAGTGCTGCTCCCAGAGGTTACAACCAAGCTCCTGGCAAATGTAACCAGGAAAAGCAGGGAATGGCAGCAGATTGTTCCCACCAGGGGTAGTTTATCAGTGGATTTGACAAGGAGAGTGCTGGCAGGGAGAGTGTATCCACAGGGGAGGTGAAGTAATGCAAGCAGAAGCATTAAGTTTCCATGGGGTCACGTTTTCCTGGCTGATGGCACAAAATGCAATTAGAGAGGGAGAAAAATTAGATTTAGTGACTTCTCATCTATAAACACAGGAGCTTGAGCTGCATTTTAAAGCAGTGCACAGCGAGATGCAAAGGACTGAGTGGCTGCTTAATTTGAGAGACCAGCTCCTCAAGTCCTGGGCCACGATAAGGAATCAAGGGCAGTTATCTCAGTGTGGAGGAGATTGAAGATTAGAGATCTCTTTTAAAATATTCATAGAATGCTTGAAGCATTCTGTGGATATCAATGGATATCAGCAGTCTTTGGATAAGATTTCATTCTGAGCTACAGACTCTGAAGATTTTGTATTCTTGTTGAGGACTAGGAAGGGAGGATGGTTCTTCCTTTGCAGGTGAGCCAGTTTCTGTCTGAAATGGGTGTTTTTCCTGCAAAGTTATTACATCATCCTCCTCATTAAACACATGAGGACTTATCCAAACCTTTTAACTTCCAGTATCTATGTGACAACTGACTTTATTCTTCAGCGTTAAAAGGAAATAAATGGTTTGGATTTTATCATGCTCGTTGACTTTGAGGAGCTGGAGTCTCCAAGCTGGTAATCTGCAAAACTCAGCTCTACTCAGAGAGCAAAACTCTGTTTGAGTTTCTAGGAGCTACAGCAATGTTTCTTTCTGACAATGATGAGGAAAAGGTTTATTTTTGTCTAAAATCATGTTCAGGGAAAGAGTAATTTGGTTATAATGATGCAATACCTATTTTTAGATTGCTCTATTTTCAAGAAGTTGCCTTCATCATGTTTAAATAAACACAAACAATAAAACATAAATGTACAAGCCCATCAAAGTTTCTTTGCTCTTTAATGGAACAGAGGAAGAATCTGCCAATCCTTTGTCAATCTCCTGGTTGGCTTCCACTGAGAATGAGATGATACAAGGTTTCTAACAGGGTTTAAATTAAGTCTCGAATAACAGTTGTGAGGTTGTGTATTCTGAAAGAGGAGGGAAAATAATTGCTTTAACCTTGAGTAGAAACCATTACATTGGGGATTTCTAATGGAACTTTAACCACATAAGAGTTAAATGTTTGATTCCAGTGCACTGTCTGTAGGAAAAGTAAAATGAAGAAGGGTTTTACAAGGCTATTCATCTTACCTTGAGATAGGTAACCAAACCAGGAGCCTGGATCCTACCTGTTTCCAGTGAAAGAGTTACTTAATGAAGTATGAATTAATTAGCTGGTATTTGACGTCTGGCTGTGGGATAAATCCTACCAAAGCGAACATTTTGAAAAGCCAGGCTGAAACCACATCACAAAGAATGTTCACACAGACAGGAAGACATGTATAAATCAGACCATTTTCCTCCTTCGCAGACATCATCACTCACAAATCATCTTTAGTGTGTGTTATAAAAATAATTAATGCCCCAATTATAACTTATTTTTTCCCACAGTACTTCAGACACCTAATGTGTGTAGACATGCTCAGAAGATCCCAGAACGTGCCTGTTTGCATCTAGAGGAGCCTGGAGATCTACGAAAATCTGCTTCTGAGGCGATTTGAAAATGCTGCCCTGCTTTTAGCCTTTTCTAATATGAACTTTCCTGCTGTTATGTTCATTCCTTACAACAATGAAATGCAGAATGAGGGAGAAATTCTTTCCAAATACACTTGGAAGCTGCACAGCAGCACTTACAAATTGCTTTTGGTCTGGAATGATTCAATGACAGAGACTTGTAAACTCCACTCACAGATGTAAGTATCTGGTTTGTTAAAGACTGGCTTTGCCAAACAAATCAACATCTTGTAGAGCTGCAAGGAAGCTGAAGCTTGGACTTCTTTTGCAACAAGAAGAGGCTGCTGGTAAATCCCATAGCATTGCTATTGTGTTTAAATAAACTAGGGTGTGAATTCAACATAAAAGCAGACATAGAGCATGTTGTCTGATAATTTGGCTTGGGTTCTAATCAACAGTGTTTACTCAAGTGAAACATGGTGATAAACACTCTGAATCAGAAGCATGTTGTGATGCACTGCAAAATCCTCAGTGTTAAATTGGCTTTTTCCCCTCCTGACTGAAACTCTTTCATTGTTGGAACAGAGACAACAGAAACAATTTCTTCAAGGAACCTTGTAAGTCAAGCTCTGGATGTATCAAAGCCTATTCAGCAGGCCTGAAGCTTCTATAACATAACTTGTAGGAAGAGAATTATGTAAAGACTCAAATTGAAAGCCCTGGGTTTGATTTTGGTTTGGTTTTTTTTTTACTTATGCCTCCAATAAGGATGGATTCGTCTTTATGATTTTGAAAGATCTCTTCCAACCTAGTGATTCTGCATGATTCTGTGTGTGAATAAACTCTCATCCTTATAATTTTCTTTATAATTTTTCCTAATTTAATTTGTGCAAGTGAGAACTAGGAATGCCAGCATGGAATCAAGGAGAAGTGCAAAGGAAAGAAGCCTTTTCATAAGACTTCTTTAGATTATTTTTTTTTATAGTTGCCATGAGTATTTAGAAGACTCATTTCAGCACGGCTGCATTTCATTGTTTGGGCCTCTGGGCAAACCAACCTTCCTTCTCTCCCACTGTCCTTTCCTCCTGCTTTCCTTTCTCCCCCTTTAAATGCTGTAAATGCATAAGAAACAAACAGTCCTCCCAGCAAAGCAGCAGAAACACAAATCCTGCAGGACACACTTCGCCAAGCAGGCAGAGCCTCCCCAGCCAGCCAAGGATCCCAAGGAAAGATGAGCCCTGGTGGAAGCACCCAGGGAGGTGCTGGGGCCACTCCTGCTCTGCTGTGTGAGCAGCAAACCACAAATTCAGAAGTTCTCCATTCCTCCCGTGACATTCACAACCAGATTTTCCAGCTTCGTTCACTGCCTCATGCCCAATGTCCCGAGGAAAATCTAAGCCTTTGAAGTAATTTTCCTTGATGATTTTCACTCCAGTCCATATGTTAGAGATCCCTGGAGGCTCTCCCTGAGCCTGCCCAAATTATGCTTCAGGATGAAGACAAAACCTCGACAAGGGGAGTTTGGGATTGTTTCTTAAATGGTTTGCGAGGTCTTTGGAAAACCTTGTGGTGAATTTTAATTCTCCTTCATAGAGATGGAGAATCATCTTTTACTCTACTTTTTGTATATTCTGTTTGCTTAAACTCCTTAAGGATGGGCTTTGGTGAAGCACAATAGGACCTTCATCCTGGGAAAGTTCATGGATTCTTCAATAATTTAGATAGTGCAGAATCACCTCAGTTCCCACAAATGAGTATCATGCATATAATGTATTGATTTTTTCCCACTTAGTGAGCTTCCCCTTTCTTTTCTCCTTTTTCCTCTGATCTTTTTGATAGATAAAGCAGACACAGGTTTATGAGGTCAGAGGCCTAATGGAGAAAGAGCAATTTAACCGTGCAACAGTAAAAAAAAGAAATCTGAGCAAAAATAATACCAACTTGCAAAGGAAGAAAATTCAAAATATAAATAAGAAGCTGAAGAAATACCATATTTGAAAGAAAATTTCCCCTTTAAAGGAGATGAAAGATGAAAGGCAACTGATCTTTAACATCAAAAAGCACTGCCCAAACAGAAGTCCAAGATGATTTTTTTTCTATAGTAAAAGGGAGAAACAATTAGTCTTAATGTGAAAGATAGAGAGAGAGCTGGAGGGAATTCTAACTCAACAAAACAGTGCTAGGAAACAGAAATGTAAAGCAAGTGGGAACTAACAAGAAAGGAAGAGCATTTGTAGGCTCAGAAGCCATGCAGCAGAATATTATTTCCAAGAGACACATCTCTAGTTCCTTGAAGCCTGATGGAAGTACCTGGCATGGAAGTTTCAGCTGTTTTTTGAATATCTGCTCTGTGAATTTAGCTGGTAGCTATCTTTCCCAATGATGTTTTGTCCTCAATTTCCCCCCTCCATTCATTTCCAAAATGATGAAACCTCATGGTCCATTCCTGACCAAGGAAATCCAGACAGCAACATCTGTGCAGGAAATGCATTTTCACAGCAGAGCTCATTTTAGTGGTGACCCTGCACGAGCAGCTGCTCAGCAATAGACTAAAATCCATTTAAAAATGCCAGCTTGAAAGAGCAGCTGAAGGAAAGCTGGGCACACTGTCCTGAAATATAGGCCAGAGGTAGCTGGGTAAATTTGCTGCTTTGAATTTGAAATGAGGAATCCTACTCAGTGACCTTCCCAGCTAAACCTGATGTAAAATAAATGCATTACAGCCACCCTCCTCACAAAGAAAAATAAAAGAATTTGGTGTAGATATAATTCAAGGCAATTTTCAAGGCAATTTTCTATCTCTGCTATCATTCACAGTAGGAGTAAATGTCCCAGCAGTGGGTAAATCATAATCCTTACCTTTCTGTGGCAAAAAAATAACAACCAAACCACCAAAAAGACAAAGAAACAAACAAAAACCTTCCAATTTTCTTTTGTAAAATGTTTGCTTAAGACCTTGATTTATTGTCATGTAGGCATGGAAAGTGAAGACTTGTAACCTGTGAAGCGCAGAAAATGAATGTTAAAGAATGCATGATGGGTCCCAGTTAGGATAAAATATTAATAATGTGAGTAGGGCTGTGTGGATATTGCAAACCTGCTGCCATGTAATTAGAGCACATTGTCTCCTAGCAGAATTTTTATATAAATGTTTCTCCTGCATATTCCCAAACACTCTGCTTCCCACCCCCAAAATGCCAGTGAAAATTCAGCATATATTGTTATTTAGACTTTTAAAAAAGTTCTTTTTTTTTTTCAGTTCCAGGGTGGAGTTGAGCCCTCATGGGAATTCAAAATACAACTTTCAGAATTCTTTTTTTTTTCTCTGCTGCATAAGGTGATTGAAAATAAAGAAATTATTATTATTGAAAATAAGTGTTGAAAATGGGGTGTTGTTTAGAATTTTTTAGAATTGTTGTCTTTCTAAGCATCCTACTTATTGAAAACAGAACCTCTGGACGTGTTACGACATAGATCTCTAGCAAATGTATCCCAGGACCTGGATGGTCCAGGATGCTCAAAATGTTTGGAATTTGGGCAGATGTCTTGTCAGGTTCAAAACCATCTCAAATTTTACTTGACTCACACAAGCACTCCCCTCATGGCTATTTATTAGCACATTATAACAATTTTAGATTTTTCAGGAAGGAATTGTTCCCTGTGAGGGTGGGGAGGGCCTGGCTCAGGGTGCCCAGAGAAGCTGTGGCTGCCTCTGGATCCCTGGAAGTGTCCAAGGCCAGCTTGGATGGGGCTTGGAGCAATCTGGGATGGTGGGAGGTGTCCCTGCCTGCCCACCTTCAGTTCAGGGGTTGAACTGAAGATGAGCTGTCACCTGAATATGTGCATTTCTCTGAACAGAGGCACACAGGGGAGAAGGCTGTGTTTTAATCTTCTCAATTAGATAAAAAGTTGGATAGGATGTTGGCTGCTTTGCAAGGCAAAGAACTGAAAACTGTGAACCAGCCCCAGGGTATGGGACTGTGTCTAAAAAGAGTTCACGATAAGAGAAGGGTCTGAGCACTTGAAGTCAAAGATCACACTTTTAATATTGACAACAATTGGTGTTTAAAAACCACGAGCCAGGCTCAAAGATACAGCAAAGCTGGCTGATAAATAATCTCTTAAAACTGGACTTTCTTGCTCTGCAGTTGCGTTTGAGTTACATTTGCAAGTTCTCCTTCGGATCCAATATTTTCCTCATTTCCTCAAATCCACGTTGACCATGCCTTGATTTCACCTGCTGGAATCAGGTGTCAGCAGTGTGATCCTACACAGGGCACTGTGGGACCCAGGATGAGACATGCCTTAGCACAGTAAAATCAGAAATGCTGCAATCAAAGGTTCCTGCACACCTGTCAGTGCAGACTGTGCACTGGAATTCTTTCAGAAGGTCATTTTCCTGTCATCACCTCACCTGAGTGTTTCACACAGGGCTGCCTTCTCCTTCACAAGGTATGGCAGGGAAAGTTTCATGTCTTGCCAGACAGCCACTACTTCAGGGCCAGGAATACACAGGTGATAGTTTCTCAGTTAATTCCATGTTTCTGTTGGATGTTTCCAACCACCCCTGTCAGAGAATTGCTTTCTCCCTCTTTCATAGGAGTATTCAATAAATTTAAAACAAGACACTAGACTCCAGCTTCACTACAAAGTCTGAGTGTATGTAATAATAAATCACAAGCATATTTTTGTTTGCATCTTCCATCTAGGGATGCAAAGAATTTCACAAGAAATCTTGTGTTTGAAGCAACGCTCATGAAAGCGTTAACTTGAAAAAAGCAGCTTGAAAAAAGAAGCTGCTGGGGATTTGCCTATGATGAATGTAGGGCAAGATCAGCCATTGAGATTTCACAGTATTTCTTGCATGATCTATTAAATGTGGTTGTCATGTCCCATCTGACACAATCTCATCTCTCACTGCCTTTGTTGGTGATAGTCAGGGCTCCTCACGTAATTGAAGAGAGACTCAGCCCCTGGCACTGACTGTACCTTCTAGGAAAAACCAGGCTGTGATTGAATACCCAACATGAATCAGTCTTCTCTTACCAGTGCAGAATTGTGTCAGATGAACGAGGAAGAATTTCCTGTTAACAAACTCAGATTATTAGCCTACAATTTCTTTTTTATAAGAAATAAAACAAAACACTCACAGGTGATCAACTGTGTGGCACAAAGCACTCCAAACGCAGTTCTTGCCCAAAGTGTCCCAAAACTTTTTGCACTTCGAGGAAAACAGCCAAATTTCTGGTGTCTCATGGTCAGGGACTCTCTGATTCCTGTGGTGACAAGTAACAGCTCAGCTCACCTATTATCTTTGCTATCCATGGAGCACTTTATAGCAAAAAGTATGGCTTTGCTCATTAGCATCCCAGTCATAAGAGTCATCCTGCTCATTATCATCCTAATAATGGTATTTGAACAGGTGTCTTCTCTGGAGGGACATGACAAGTCCATCCCTTACAGACACAAAATTCATTAGACATTTCTTTTTCTTTCAGTATTCCATTTATCTTTTGTCATGGACCAGCAGTTTTTAATTCTTGGTTTCCTACAGCTCTTTATCTTCTTGCAGACTAGAGTGGAGTACATGCATGTCTGATCCAGCAGAAGCTGCTCTCTCCAGTGAACTGGGAGAAATGTGGCTAAATCAGAATTCAGCTGAAAAACAGGACTTCCTATAGCTGCTGCAACACTGAAATGATTTTTTTTGTATTGTTGGGAAGACTTAAGATGTTGTTTTGTTATGATGCTGCATTGTTTTGTATAAGATGAATCAGACAACTGTTTCTTTGCTACCTCTGCTCAGATGTGTCTTACACCTTCCTACAAGGTGCCAAATTAACTGTATGTATTCTGCTAGGATTGTGAATTTTCAAAGACATGAGCTGCTCCAGCTGATGACCCATTTTTGGTAGAAATCCTTCTTTTTTCATGACTCTAGGCAATGAAGTTGCCAATGAATACTGGCACTTTCACAAATGCCCACTGTCATATACTCTGAGTGGGGGTTGTTGGGGAACCCTTTTTGGGCTATTTTAGCCATTTATCCAAAGTGTGGTCCAGAAGACCAAAAATCTGAGGCCAAGTCCCCATATGTAGAGACCATGGAAGGGACTGGGCAATCATTCAATGTGTAGGACTGAGGTACTGAGGATGAAGCAGACCCAGAGCAGTTTGAAGGACACAGCAGTGGGTGTAGGGCCTAATCTGAAGTACCTGATCTCACTGCCCAGCTCTGCTTCCTTCCAAGACGCTGTTCCTCCCCAAAAAGCAGATTTCTAAGAGAATTTAGGAGTGAAGTTGAGCAAGAAGGGAGGGTTGGAGGGGAAGGTGTTTTAAGATTTGGCTTTCCACCTCATTACTTCCACTCTGATTTGGCAATAAATCAAACCACTTTCCCCAGTCAGATTTTCTCTCCCCTATCTATCCAGCTGAGGAGGGGAGTGACAAAGTGACTTTGGTGGCACCTGACATCCAACCAGGGTCAACCTGTGACAGACAAACAAAATACTGCAAAAAGAAATCTCAGGCTACACAGTCACTCATGAGTCTTTTCTCTTCCCCAGTCTCAGAAGAGTCTCCTTGACTATCTTGTGTGTGTTCATCCACTCAACCCCAGGGTTTTGTTTCTTAATTTCCATTTTCAAAATCTGTGATTTTACTTCAGAGGATGGCAAACCACTGCCCCAGTGGAATTAGCCTCTTTCCAGTGTTACCAAGATGGAAGAAGTTACAGCTCAAGCACATAGTTTATGATGGGGAAAAAAAAAAAAAAGCTGAACTTGCTAAGCCACATCAGAGAAATGGGCTTTAATAAGGGCATAGACTCAAGTCTGCCAGCTCCCTGCTTGAATTTCTCTCAATGTCAGCAAAGCACATTTGTGTTGAACTTTTTCAATTGCCTTGAGTTCAGCCCAGGATTAGCTTTGCACTAATCTTCAAAATTGGGAATGACCTCAACATTTCCTGCAAGGTGAGCTCAGACACAAATACGGGAATCATTTGAATGCCATAAATTACCTCTGCTCTCCTCTGTGGGTGTGTGCACATACAAGTAAATAAACAAGTCCTTACATTTTATCCTTCTAAAGAACCTGTGGAAGCTTTTTTCAGTGTGAGGTTGACAAATTCAGTGTTTAATTTCCTTTAGAGGCAATCAAATTTTGCCTGCTTCTAAATCCCCCTCCTCCTTTTCAGCTTCCTCTCCCTCACTTCACATTGTCTCCAAGTGAGCAACACATTTCTGTCCTCTGCATTTGATTATGTGCATGATGCATTTTGAAGTGGGAGAGTATAAAATACACAGAACAAAGAATTCAGTAAGATTTTTCCACAGCCTAAATTAAACCAACCAGTTTGTTACTGCATATCACATCCAAGCTTTGACCTTTCATGAGCAAACAAACTGCTTCCCAAAAGTGGGAATGGATGAATTACAAAAACCTCAATAAAAACGTTATGACCCTTGTACTGACACTTTCACATCTAGTGCTACCAGGTCTTCCATGCCAAGGCTCTGCAAAAGATTTTTTATTAAATTATAAACCTGACACATTCCTTTGCTAGTCATTCCTAGTTCTAGAGCAGTTCCCAAAGTGGAAGGAATATATCTGATAAGTCAAATAACCTGGCAATCATTCTCAAATTTCCCTGTGTATATAAAAATATGCTTAATTTCTACTTTGGCCAAAAAGCATTTAATCATTTGCTTAACTCTGAGTCCTATCAAAGGCAATTACTGGGAGGAGGAAACCATTTGGTATTTCTGCATGCAGCCCATCTACAGACTCAATATTGAGGTAAATGCTTGCTTAACATCGTCAGAAGCACTCAAATATCAACAAATTCTGGATGAAAATATATTTGATGGACACATATTTGGTCTTCTCAGTTACAAGCTGGTTAGAGAAAACAGTCCAGGTGAACTTGTATTAAAATATGCTTGATATATTTTAAGGTCTTCATAGATAACTGCAATCATTTATAAAATTAGTTGAAACAACCACTAAGAGAGCTGTGGGCAACAACCTATAAGGACTATGATGGAAAACATGACTTTGAAGCTAAAACTATCTATATTCAATTAAATAATATTGGTTTTAAACTGTTATAGCAAAATAACTTCTTCATCTCAACAAGTTTAATTACAAAGAAGATATTGCAACAGTTGTTTCTTACAGTGAAAAAATGGCAAACATCTGATAGTCTGAAAAGAACTAAAAGCAAATTAGGAGTGAATCATGAGGTGGATTCATCTTGGCTGCATGTTGAGGTCAATGGTTTTCCAAGGAAAGTTTCTTACATGGAATTGCATATGATTGATCCTACTGCCATACCCAACACATGGACATGTTCAGAGATGGGCTAGGGAAGGGTCTGGAGTACAAGTCTGGTGAGAAGCAGCTGAGGGAGCTCTGGGTGGGGGCTCAGCCTGGAGAAAACCGTCACTGAAGGGAGATATTATCAATTTCTACAGCGCTCTGACAGGAGAGTGGAGCCAAGGGCCGGGCTCTGCTCCCAGGGAACAAGGGACAGGATGTGGGGAAATGCCAGAAAAGGTTTGTGCCAGAAAAGGTTTAGACTGGATGTGGGGGGAAAATCCTTCACCAAAAGGGTTATCTAACCCTGGCACAGGTTGTCCAAGGCAGTGTTGGTGTCCCCATCCCTGAAGGAATTGAAGAGCCATGTGGACGTGACACTTGGGGATGCAGGTTAGTGGCGGCCTTGGCAGTGCTGGGGGAATGGTTGGGCTTCATCATAGAAAGGTATTTTTCAATATAAGTTATTCTATTATTCTAATTCCTTACTGTTTGTCTTAGCACCAGGAAGGTGCAGTGCCAGAAGAGGTTCATGCTGTGTTGGCTACTGTGGAAACACACCCTGAAAAGGAAGATCTTCCCTGAAGAATTTCAATGTAAAAAGAGACAAAAAAGAAATGAATACAATTACCCTGGGAAACAGAGGAAAAGAAAGGGATAGAACTGTTCAGTACCACAGGAGACAGCCTCAAGAGGACTTTAGAATTTTCAGAGAACAGAAACACGTCTGGGAACACATGTACCTGTCACAGTTACATTTGCCCTGACAGCATCCTGCCTTCCTGTCTGTCTAAAGGGTAGGAAAACATAACCCGTGGATCATCCCTATACCTCTTTTCCAGCTGCTCATGGAGCTTAGCTTTTTAGCTTAAACCAGATGCTGGGCATTCCTAAACACACCTAAGTCAGCCAAAGCTAGGAAAGATGAATCTCAAGTGATGGGAATTTGAATGGAGTTTTGGCTCAAAGTCAAGTAGAAAAGGCTGGTATTTTGCTTGCTTTTATTTTAAGGTATGTTAAGAAAACTTTTCCCTGCCCTCAGCCATTATCCCTTGCCTGAAGGACAACACAAGCTGTCTGAATTTGTGGATGAGCACAAGAATGGCTAAAGAGAATGAAGGCAGCCCAGAGGGATCACAGGGAAGGATTATAAAGTTGGTTCTGACCTTGGTGAGCTTAAATTGGTACATAATCACACAGAAGATGATGTGAGTTTGCCTGGAGGGAGACTGGAGTAGAGAGATCAATCTCTGAGCTACCTGCTTAGAAAGGATGAACATTTTTCCTGAGATTTACCTACAGGTGATTGACAGATCAAGATCAACAAGGACCAAGGAAAATGGCCTCATAAAATACACGAAATATTTACCAGATGGGAGGGGGAGGCAGGGTGGAAACAAGAGTCTGAATTAATTTTCTGATTCTGGGCTTGCTTGATGATACCATGACTACAGCTAACCTGACTCTGGTATAATTTATTTTTGTCATTGCAGAGGGGTTCAGAGGTGCTTCAATGCAGCTTCCAGCAGACAGATATTGGGAAGTCTTCCTGGAAATCCAGGTGGTTTCCAAATGTTATTATCCTTGCTCTTTGCAAGCAGAAGATACTCAGATTAAGAACACATTCATCTGTTTAGTGAAGTGTTCGCTTTCCTTCTCAGAGGCTGCCTCTCTACCGCTAGATTAAAAGGGGAGAAAAAAATTCTGCAGACCTGAAGTGCCTTTTTGAAGTTTGATATGAGGTCATCTAAGTGTCTTTTGGAACACAGAGCCTGCTGAGGAGGCTTTGGAGAATTGTACAAGGTGGAAAGAAAATTCGCACACTCTCCACACAATGTCCCAAGAGCAGCCCCATTCTCAGACCACTCCTAGGCAACCAGCAGATGATAAAAGAGCACCATGGAACAGGTTCGTGATTAAAAAGTTTGGGCAGTCATGGATTAGCACTTTAACCAAATTCCCTGCTGTATTTGACGTCAAACAGCTCAAGAACCTGAAGGAGCACTCCCTGGCATTGGTCTGTTCTTATCATTTATTCTCTGATGAACAAATAGAGCAAAATCCTCTCACACAGAAAACTTAAAAAGAAAAAAATCAACCGACAACTTGTGTAAATTTTTACTTATTTTTTTTTTAATATTCCCAATCTTTTATGTTATGTACAACAGTCTAGGAATGCTTAATCTGTGGATTTTTATTTGTGTGTAGTTAGAAAGGAACATCCACAAACACAAGCATGTACCCTGTGTATGCAGATGAGAGGCACTGGGCACTTTAAGTCACAAGAAATTTGGGGTTGCTGCTGTCAATCCCATTCTTTTCCATGTGGACTCATTTCCTGGCTTGCTTTATCAATACAGAACAATAACAGGGTCATAGAATGGAATATCCTGGGTTGGAAGGGACCCACAAGGACCAGAAATACACTCCTGGCCCTGCACAAGACATTCCAACAATCCCTCCCTGTGCCTGGGAGCATTGTCCAAGTGTTTCTTGAGCTCTGTCTCTCTGGGGAGCCTGGTCAGTGCCTGATCACCCTGTGGGAGAAGAACCTTTTCCTAATATCCATCCTAAGCCTCCTTTTCATGCCATTTCCCTGAGTCCTGTCACTGTTCACAGAGAGCAGAGATTGGTGCTGCCCCTCTTGAGGACATTGAAGACCACGTTGAGTCTCCCCTCAGTTTCCTCTTCTCCAGGCTGGACAAATCTTCAGCCACTCCTCCTTATGGCGTCTCCTCTTTACCCTTCACCATTTTCGTGGCCTTTGTTTCCCAGCTTTATATCCTTAGTCCTGATATATCCTTATGACATGGCTCAGGAAAATGAACAAGCCAAAATCTAGGTGATGATCAAATTCTGACAGGTTTCTAATTGCCTCAGCATCCTGAGCTATCCCCCTACAGGATATTGCATAAAATATCAATGTTTGTAACAAATCTGGTAGTGCCAGTGATGCCTTAGGTTTTAGCTTTCATATTTTCCCCCAGGTGTGAAGCTTTGAGCTTCATATTAAGTGTTAGTGAGCTCTCTTCGCAGAGTAAGTAGACAAAACAATTCCCTCTCTAGCTTGTTACCAAGGACAATCGTTACAAGTTTCAGGCCCAAAAGCACAAACAACAGTGGCTGAAGAGAGAAAACAAGAAGGGTGGGACTTCATAACTTGAAGCTGTGATTGGACAATTAACCCTGATGTGCAGATGGACAAAACTTATAAAAATGAGAGATCTCGTGACCAATCATCCATTTTGTGACCATTTCTCAGTCCATCATGGGTGTGGCCCTGGCCAGGCTCTTGTACTGCCCAAGGTGTGTCCTTTAAAGGCTTTCAATAAATACCTACTTTATTCTTAACTCTGTCTAGGCTCTGTTCTAGGTCAGCCTTCTCAAGGCATCACCAGTTGGAAGATGAAGGCAGGAACATGAGGCTGGGAGTGAAGGAATGAGAGTGGCTTCAGAAGTTCTGGTTTGGCTGAGCTAAAGCACCGTGGGACTGCACCCTTGGAATGATTTACAGGCACCCTCACACACACACACAGCCAAGAGCATATGGGGAAATAAATTGTGGCAGAAAACCTTGGACAGACAGAAGAAGTACTGTTAATAAAAGCTTCAGGGAATGACGGTACCTTGTCTGTCTGTAAAGTTCCTAGTACATAATGGCAGTCAAAAACAACCAAACAAACAAAACCCACAAAAAAAAGCAAACCAAAACAAAACATTCAAATTAAAGTATTAGCAAGCCTCTGGAACAGAGGAGGTTGACAAGGGAAAGGTTGCCAATCTGAGAAAGTTCACACGTGGAAATGAGGTGTGAGCCCTGCCATCAATCTGAGCTGTGGCTGGTGGAACACAGAGAACGTGCTCCTGTGAAGGCAGCAGAGAGAGCAGCAGATGATTCACTGCCACATGGCTCTCATCCTATTAAATGGAAATGAAGCATCCACAGCCCAGGCAGCAGCTCAGGGGGGGATTGTGGCTGTGGCCATGAAATAGCAATGGGTGAGGGATTTTCCAATTATTAGAACAACAGTGAGTGAGAAGGGAGGCCCTCCAGCTCAGAGATGCCACGAGTGGTGTGGCCACAGTCACACTTGCAGAGGAGTTATTTACAAAGCTTTATAAGCTCCCTCAGCTCAGCACACGTTTAACTCACAGCTTTAGGGCCATGGGATATAGGGACTCATCTAGATCCATAAAACCCTCTCCCTTTCCCAAGGAAAAAAGTTGTTTCATACTGGAAACCCACTGGGAGTCTTCTGATTGAGGTCCAGTCTTCCAGAACCAGTGAAAAGTTCATCAAAATCAAGGGAAATACTTCTAGTCTTCCATTATCTTTGATCAGGCTCTTAACGAAACCATCTGTTCCAATGCATCTTCACAATGGGCAAAACAGCTCCAGAGGAAGTTTGAGACCACTGCTCTTCTTTTCCTTATGTTTTTCATCCTTCACCATCTGCCCTCCTGTCATCAAGTGTGCAATAAATTATTGGATGCTACAGAAAGAGGTGGGGCTCAGCCCAGAAGATGTGGAAACTGTGGACATGGATCACTCACCATTCCTACTGGGATGAGTAAACCTGACGTTGGAGCAATGAGTGTGCCCTGAAGCTATTACTGAAGTGATAATTTCTTAGCAGGAGTATGGGTAAAATCACACAAAGGTAAATGCAGGTAATCCAAACCCACCTTTTAGTTTTCCTCATCCTGCCAGGTACTGAGCAGTGCTGAGCCAGTTTTCTATGAATTTTGTTCTCTCTTCCTTAGGAAGTTGCTGCCAAAGCACAAGTACCTTCAATCAACAAAAACAAGCATCTTGTACAGAAATAGGAGAGCTACACAAAATCAAATTAAATGGGAATTTTAAAAAACATATGGAAAGAAAACACCTCCCACAAAGCTTGACCATCCTCAGCTCAAAATTCATATAATCAGGAGAAATATTCCTTTTCACAGCTCGTTCTACTCATCTGCCTTAGGTGTGGCAAAAGGAATTGCTGAGGATTTGCTGCTGCTCTTCCCCTCTATGTCTGTTCTGCCACTTTTACTGCTAGGATGATGCATGAGAATTTTATTTTTTTTTCCCCAAAAGAAAACAGTTCTATTTAAACTCAAGGCTTGCTCAAAGCCAGCAGAAGTCATTCAATGGGTGAGAAGATTTTCAGGCTTTTCTTTTAATCCACCTTCACAGACCATGTAGGTCTGCCCTGCCAGGCCATCAGACAGGGTGTAATCCACACAGGGATGCATAGATACTGAAATACAGGTACTGAAATACAGGTACTGAAATAGCATTTCTGGAGCCTTCTGTATAACCCATATCTGCAGTCAATGGGAAAACATCCCACCTATTTGAAATCAATATCTAAGGATGGGATCAATGGTACTTCCACAGGTGCCAAAATCCTTTTCCATTGACGACTGAGAACCCAGACAATGTCCTTAGGTCAGGCACTGAGCTTTTAGATGCATCTACATAAATGAGTAGTCTTTGCTGTAAATTCTCAAGGCTTTCTGCTGCCTTCAGTAGTCAAAGGAGAGCTTTCCCTTCCTCTGATACTCTCAGCAGGACAGCCTGTGAATCAATCCACATACTGCTTCACAGATAAAAATGATTTTTTAATCATAAAATAAATTTTTTTTCTGCATTCCTGGAGCAGGAGGGGCTGTAAATGTTGTCCTCTTTGCTTTTTTTCACCTTGAAGCTGCAGTAGGAAAGGCAGTGAGATTTTAGCAGAGAGGAAATGAAGTTCAAAAACACTCAGTGGAACGTCCTGTCATGTCACGTGGGAGTGATACAAAGTTAAACTCTCCCCTGCCGTGGAGATTAAAATTTGTCAGGTTCTGGTATGGATGAACATCCCTGTTCCCAGGGACATAATTTTCAAATAGTGTGCTGCTCCAGGTCATTCTTAAATCACACTGGCTGTTGGAATGATTAAGGTGCATAATGTGAACTCAGAGACTCATGGTTATTCTCACAGGCAGCAAAAATATTACCTTATTTTTATCTGCATTCGTGGTCAAAAAATAAGTTAGGACTGTGGTAAGAAAATGTGATTTGTGGATTAGATTTCACTTCTGGCTCTTTTACACTTACCTGGAGTAGTGCCTAAAGTGTCAGTAGAGCTGTAGGATTTCCACTGTTCCCCTTAATGTGGCTAAAACTCAGACAAAGCATTGCAAACACATCACAGAAAAAAAACCTGACTGAGGTCCCACTGCTGTGGAGAACAGGAGTCTTATCCGCTGCCCTAGATGGGTGTGAGAAAGCCCTTAAGCACCTAATTTCAGAAGCAATCAGATCCTTTCCTGGCTGCTGAGTGAAGAAGAAAACATTTTTGCAGCCTGGTTGTTTGGAAAAGTGTATGAAAGATTTTTAAGGTGCTTTTAGTGTACACTCAAACCTGGCTCAGATCTGCACAAGTCACCTCTGAGCCCCTCTGTCCCACCAGTACTCTTGTTTTCTGTTTACTGTGATCCTCTCTCAGGTCTGCCAACCTGCTCTCCACTGCTGTGCATTGAAAGAACCTTTCTTTAAGGCTGATAATGAAATAAATGTGAGTGTGACAATACAAAGAATGTTGTATTACACACCCCCAAACTCTCCTTGTGGACTTTCTGCAGTTGACTTGAAAAGCATAACAAAGTTAATATGCTGTCAACACTCAGCTCTGAAAATCCAGCTGGGATCTAAAGATAACAGATCAAAACCTGCCACTGGAATGGGGGCACAGTGCTGCTGCTGAACAAGCTGTCCTAATATTTACAGGTTGTTTGAAACAATAATAACGTTCTGATTCCCCCACTGATACAATCCCTTCTCAGTGAGGGTGCATTGCAAATATCCTGGACATTGGCTCAGTGTCTCCATCTGAAATAAAGCTTCTGCTGGTGGCTGGCTGGAATATTGGATGATGCATGGCCTTCAGCTGCTGGATGTGGCAGGAAGATGCATGAAGCCATGTGAGATAAGAAGGTCACAGGCAGAGCTCCCTGGATAAATGCATCCTTGAGGATCTTTGCTGGCTGATGTAAGTCAGTTGTCCCAAGGGAAAAAGAGCATTTCTGAAAATCACAGATGTAAGTGCCTTCAGAACAAAACATCACACAGAAAGGCTTTGATATAAAAGCACTTACATTCCATGGCTGAGATTTTAATTTACTGCTCTGGTCAGGCTAAAAAAGAGATGCTGAGGTTTAAATGCTTGCAAAGTGTTTCTTTACCTTCCCTTAAATAAGATATCCAAACGTATTTCTTGTGGCTTCTATCTACTAATTTGAGCTCAGCCAGTGATGTTTTAACTACAGCCAATAACAAATATACAGGTACTGGGTTGGCTAAGTCCCTAAGTGCACTGGAACCCTGGAAAATTAGAAGTGTTTTTAATCTGTTTGTAATTCATGGTCAAGAAATCTGAGCAAGATCAAACCCAAAAGGCACAACTGGTAATTGTTTTCTGTGTGTTGAAGCAAAAAATGCCACAGTAGGACAAGAGGCTGGATATGCCCCAGCCATGAGCACTCACAGCCCAGAACCTGCTGGGCTGATCCCACAGAGAGGGCAGCAGGAAAGGGGGAATTCTGCCTCTCTGCCCCCTCAGGTGAGACCCCACCTGCAGAGCTGCCTCTGGCTCTTGGATCCCAGCACAGGAATGACCTGTAGCTGTTGGAGAGAATCCAGAGGAGGCAGCAGGATGATTAGAGAAATGGAGCAGCTCTGCTGTGTGGAAAGGCTGGGAGAGTTAGAATTGTTCAGTCTGGAGAAGAGAAGGCTCTGGAGTGACCTCATTGTGGCCTTCCAGTGGCAGAAGGGAATCTGCAGGAAAGATGCAGAGACACTATTGACAAGGGTCTGGAGTGACAGGATGAGGGGGAATGGCCTCACATGGACAGTTAAGTTTAGATAAGATAATTAAAAGCCAATTCTTTACTTGTGAGGGAATTGCTTCCCACTGCCAGAGGGCAGGGATGGATGGGACATTGGGAAGGAATTGTTCCCTGTCAGGGTGGTGAGGCCCTGGCACAGGGTGCTCAGAGAAGCTGTGGCTGCCCCTAGATCCCTGGGAGTGTCCAAGGCCAGGCTGGACAGGGCTTGGAGCAACCTGGGACAGTGGGAGGTGTTCCTGCCTAAGCCATGGAGTTGGAACTGCATGATCTTTATGATCCTTTCCACCCCAAACCACTCCACAATTCTGTGATTCTCTGACAAGGAAATGTGCTGCCCTGTGAGTATCTTGAAAGTCATGGCCGTAGAGAGGGATTTTGGACTGATTATTCTTTATAAATAAGTGTCTCAGAAGTGCACTCTTTGTAAGAAGGACTGTACTCAAGACCATTAACAAGGCCTAAGCAAACATGAATGTCACTGTAATTTCCTTTTTCTGGGGTTTAGTATAGTCCAGATGCCAACAGCTGATGAAATGGACAACTCAGAAGCTCAAAAGTGTTAAGAAATCAAGACATCTTGACAAATAGATACCTGCTTGTCCAATATAACCATGACTCAGTGAAAAAATTGCTTAAGTAAGATTGAACATCCTTAGAAGACATTTCGGGCATGCACTTCAACAATCCATTAAATACATTCAGGAACACAGCTGCAGGGAAGGAATAAAATTTAGGCAATTATACAGAGGCTTGAAAAAGATACAAACTGGGTAAATTGTATGAATGTAATTGAATAAAAGCCTCCATTTTCATCAAATTATTCACTACGCACTAGCAAGGTACTTAAAAAATAAAAAGGGATTTTTTAAAATGAATGTTTGGGTTTGGATTTAGGCAACAGAAATGAGGTACCTTAGTCTGTCTATCTAAACACTGCATGAATTTTGGTTCTAGTTAGCATATGGAGATCCCAGAAACAGCACTAGAATTGAAGGATCTTCAACATCGAAAAAAGGGATCATTTTATCTGTGTGCTAAATACAGGAGTGGTGCCAAGCTTGGTGCATCGCTGTTGTAAAGTTTGGCCTCGGGTCGTAATTGCTCATGCAAAATGCAATCCAATATTAAAAACACCCTAAACAATGGAGTTTAATGGCACAGATAAGAAACTGCTTGATCTAAACTCTCAGAGGCTCATCATTCTGAAAATGCACTGACTTGGACACCTAACTATGAAAGAAGGTGCAATTAGGTCTGCATGTTTTAAAATCCTTATCTTAATGAATGTAGGAGTTAATATATGACTACAAATGAGGAGAAAAGAGGGCAACAGTTCTCTAGAGTTAAACAACAGTTTTGTCTCTACTTTTTTGAGCCTAAAAGATGGTGATAAAGTGGGGGCTAGAGTGAAATGAAAAGAGAAAATCACAAGGGTTTATTGAACGGAAGCTCTAAAAGGACGGATAGGTCTGGTTGGTCACCATGTGAAACACTTTGCCCAAGTAGGGCAAAGCTTTCTTGGAAAGACAAAAAAACATGCTAAAATTATGGCAAACTTCACCCTTCGTGAGTGTTATCTGACATCCAGGATCTGTGCTGCCTCTCTCTGCCCTTCCCAAACGCTGCCCTGACGCTGTCGTGTCAAATCTCTTTGACTGTGCCATCATAAGGATTTTCCCCGACTGCAGCCAGCAGAGCAGCCAAGTTTTGCTGCAGAAATGGAATAAATGGAAATCCAGATAAAAAGACAGGTAAGACTGGATGAAACAAAAAAGGTAGAGAAGGACTGAGGTGAGGGGTGACCTTTTCCACATTCCCAGGACTGCAGCACTGCAGGGTAGCAGCCAGATCCTCAACTGCTGTTGAGCTGATAGACACAGGGACCCAGGTTCAGCCTCCCAGACTTCACAAGGATTCCCAAATGAAGGATCCCTCTGAAACTGGTGGAGACCATCCCGAATGACAGGTTGATACTGGTAAAAGAAGAGGCACTTCTCTTCCTTTGCTGGTTTTCAGAGAAGAAGTTTATTCATGTTTGCAGAGTTCAGCGCTGATTTTTGAGGCATGGATCGTGGATTTCTGAACATGGGTCACTGTCAATCCCGAGATAACCTGAAAAGGACTCAGAGGCTTTCAGGGCAGGACTGAGTTCTCTTTTCTCATAATCTGTGTACTGAGGGCTAAAGTGTCAAAAGCAGCTACCAGAAGGTGACAATCAGTTTACTTTAAAAGGGTAGCAAGGAAGGCTCAGGGAACTACAGAGCACTGAGCCCACCTGTGTGCCGGGAAAATCATGGAGCAGATCCTCATGGAAGCAATGTCAAGGCATGTGCAAGACAAGGAAGGGATTTGAGACAGCCAGCAGGGCATCACCAAATCATGCCTGACCAGACTGGTGCCTTCTAGGAGGGAGTGACTTCAACAGTCAGCAAGGAAAGACAAATTGGTTTCATCTACCTGTGTAGAGGAGCGTAGAAATCAGTCTGAGCAGTTAATTTTAGACTTACAAATCCATAGCTTTTTTGGATATAAATTCCCAAGTGGATTTTTATTATTTTTTTTTCCTGCCAGGAAATGATGACAAATGGTACAAGAAAGGTTAAGCTTAGTATCAAGAGAGAATGCAGGCAGTCGTGTGCCTTTTGAAATTCTGGTGAGATTTTATAGATCTCAGGTCAGCCTTCTTTCAGAGCACTGTGCTTAGGAGAATAAAACCCTACTGTGTGTCTTGAAAGGGTACAGCAGAGTGCAATTAGGCTTATCTGAAATAAAAGGGATATGTATTAAAAATGTCAGATATATAGTGTTGCACTGCATAATTTGGTGATTGAGTGGTTAGTTCTATGGGAGAAACATAATTCTGATGCCAACATGTGAAATATATGGATCGAGCCTGCTGGAACAGATCACAGATGTGAAAGAGAATTTTTTTTTTATTGTGAAATGAATGGTTTAAAGGGAAAGGGAGCACTCTCAAACCCCTTTCAAGGGATCAGAGTGACATTTCAGCTTTCATTTTAACCAAAATGTTCTGCATTTGGATGTTGTAAACAATACTGTTCAGTAGAATAAATGCTTAAAACAAAGCATATAATGCTTTTAGGAACGATATTTCAGTCCTGGTCCCCATAAAAACCAAACCCAAACACCAGCAGTCCAGCAATTAAATAAAACCCAAACCACTGATAAAATAAATCCATCCACAGGAATTTAAAATTCTTTCCTCATCAGAGAGCATGAGGAAAGCCAAGGTTTTTGAAAGCCACTAATTATATTCAGAGCATAGCATATCCTGAAATTCAGCCTTCTTCAAGGTGTCTCTAGCTGAGCACCTGAAGCACCTGCAGTAATTAATTGCTTTTCCAAAACCTGGACGAGGACCCAGATTCCAGGAATTGCTCTGGGTCAGGAGAGCAATATTTGGTCCATTGATGAGATTTTTTTTTCATGCCACACTCTTCTGAGGTGCATGAAAGAGAGGAAATGCACAATTTTCAGAGTGATATTGAAACTTATGCTGAGCTTGGAAAGCTTCCAGCAGTATTTTAGATGCTACTGCCGTACAGACAAACCCTGCAGTAACAAACCTTGTTTGCCATTAGATACATTTTCTAAAATAAATGTGGAGGTAAAATTGTCAGCAAATTGGACCATCTGAGGCTTTTTACTTTCCTCCTGATTTATAGCTATAACACCCCTGCAAATTTTAAGCTAGTATCAAATCCCTGCAGAATCTTTATCCTTCTTAAACCAAATAATTGTCTTCTGCAGGAATACCAATTTTCCTGTGCCTCTAGGCCTGCAGTCCTTGATAGAAATTTCTTTTGGATGCTAATTTATTTGGTTATATTACAGAGAGAAAAATCTGTTTGCGGCCAGTTTCTGGTAGAGGGAAGTAATATAAAACTACACCATCAGTGTGTATTCCAGAAACAGGATGAAAACTAGGAATAGGAGAAGGGAATTATGGATAAATGGTTCTCCTGAGTATATGGGATTTCCTCTAGTATTAGGATTATTCACTTTAAGTGGCCATGCAAAGGGGCTGCAGAGGAATATGGAGATTAAACTGGTCACTCAGAAGATCAGATTTATTCTTGAGCCGTTGCAGCTTTCCAAAAATTTGGCACCTTTCAAAGTGTTTATTAGGACTCTCAACAGCTGTTGTGGGGAAAAGTACACCTCTGGAGGATTTGTTTCTCATCCTAAGGCAGGGGTCTGTGATAGGCAGGTAATTTTTCTTCAGAAAAATAGATCCAGCTCATACAGTTCTCATTTTCAGCCAGTTTTTCCTTCAGCTTTATTAATTTAAATATTCCTTTCCATGAAGGAGATACTAGTGGGCCAAAATCCCAGTTGCAGCTCAGCTAATGTAACATCTGACAGGAATCAGAAGGACTTCAGCCTCCAGGTGTTTCCAGACTTTTCCCTCTGGCTTGTCAGATACCTCTGCAGTTTTCAAGGCTGACAAAGCAGCATCCTCCTCTTTCTTTTTCTTCTACAATCTCTTTGAGAAATAACTTGGCTGGTAGGGCAAGGAGTTTTACAACTTTAGTAGTCTTCTTTACTTTTCTGTGTATGGAAGCAAATTTATTTGTTCTTTGTGTTAGTAAAGATGATCAGTGCAAATCTGGGGTGCTAATTGGCACTTCTCTAATTACCTTCTTCTGTGCTGGGCTGATCCCCCAGGCTGGGAGCAGGGGAGAGGATCCTGCCCCGTGCCCTGCTCAGGTGAGGCTCCACCTGCAGAGCTGCCCCAGCCCTGGGGCCAACAGCAGGAGAATGTGGAGCTGCTGGAGCAAATCCAGAGTCCAGGAGATGCTCCAAGGGCTGGAGCCAGGCTGGGAGAGGCGGGGATGCTCACCTGGAGAAGGGAAGGCTCCAGGGAGAGCTCAGAGCCCCTGGCAGGGCCTAAAGGGGTTCCAGGAGAGTTGGAGAGGGACTTGGGACAAGGGATGGAGGGACAGGACACAGGGAATGGATTTGAACGGCCACAGGGAAGGCTTAGATGGGATATTGGGAAGGAATTGTTCCCTTTGAGGGAGGGGAGGCCCTGGCACAGGTGCCCAGAGAAGCTGTGGCTGCCCCTGGATCCCTGGAAGTGTCCAAGGTCAGGTTGCAGCAGCCTGGGGTAGTGGAAGGTGTGAGATTCATCCAGTGGAACTGGATGAGATTTAAGATCCCTTCCCCCTCAACCCATGCTGTACTGCTGACACTTTTCTATGATACATTCTGTAACACTTTTGCTTGACTGACAAGTTGAAGATTTATGAAGTCATCCTTATATTGATTAGTTAACATGATTTTTAAGCTCAGGTGTTTTCTTATAGATGTAGCCAAATCTGTCTTCAAGCAACCTAAATTCCACTGGCACAGGGACCAGACCCCTAAATTCCCAAGGACTTGCTGACAAAGTGTAAATGAAACCCTTCAAGTTTCCTCTCTGAATTCACACCAAGACAGCAACACTGACATCCTTGATCCTGACTGAGTGGGAAAAGAATTTGTCTAACCTGAAAAAAAAGTACTAAAAAGAACCCCCAAAAATAAAACCAACAATCAAACAAAAACTCATACCAAACTAAAACCAAGCAAAAAATCCCCAAACCAACACTCCCTTCTTTTATTGACACTGCTAAACTACTGTAAGCAGTAAAATATCTGTATCAGCAAGAACCAAATCCTTAAAACTAACTAGATGTCTGACTCACAGTGCTCCATTTAGGGATTGTCTCTTTGATCCCTCTGGAAAAAAAGCCTATATTTTAAAACATGTGTTTTCCTCTTTTATTAAAAAAAAAAATAAAACCCGAAACCAAACCTCATGTGGTGTTTATGCACCTTGTTGTGAGTAAACAAAGGAGATACAGACTGGAAATCTTCAGCTTACAGAGCTTTTGTGTTGCTTTTTTTGTTGCTTTTACCCGCCTTTGGATTTAATTGCCAAGACTTCATTGTTCATCTGCAGAAGTTTTGGAAACAAGTCATTGTTCCTGCAGCTCTGCAGGCTGTGGGAAATCATATTTCTGAAGCTGCATGGGTCTCAACAAACCAGGATTTCAAAATCTTTATTAACCATAGGTAGCTGCTGCTCCAATAACCCTATTGAATTCTCCTTCTCTCTTGCTAAGCAACAAGACAATTAACTTGACCGATGTCTTTGTAAATTTAAGTCAAATATTCAGCAGTTAATTACAGAAAAATGATAACAACATTACACTTAAGGCTGTGCAGTTTTCATTTCAGGGGAAGTGATAATGTTTTCTGCAAACCTGTATGCTCTGAATTACAGCATTAATTTGAAATGGTTATTGTAATCCCTGCAATGATTAAAGTTTCTAGGGCAATTTGAAAGTAAAAGAGAAACCTCAGCACAGTTAAGGTGGAAAAAAAATATAAAAAGAATAGTTGAGGTGACAGTCAGAGGGTTAAGGCAGACAGATTGTGGACCTTATTCTGTGCTGATTCCCTTCCCCAGCAGTCAGGGGAAATTTTCCTACAGTGCCTTCATTTATAGCAGCACCTTTTCAGATGCATTATAATCTAACATTTATTGTTCAAATTCTCCAGCACTTTAAAATTAAAAATCATGTGATTCCGCAGTTTCTCTCTGTGAATAAGTCACAAAGCAGGATTTTGTCTCCAGGATTTTCCTGTCAATGCGCCCCACACAATGGGGCATTTGCTGCTATTCTGATTTTGCAGCAAGTCTGATTGAAAAATCCTGCTTTATTTCTGAACTGAAAGCAGGAATTAAGGTTGTATCTATCCTTTCTTTCTTTAAACCAGGTCTCGGATGAGAACTCAGGTATGTATTCTCACTCCTTTAAAAAAGAAGCCAATAATTTGGACAGGTAGCATCTTATATAAATCACATACTGCATAGTTGGCTTGCGTCAAACAAATATTAACAATAATATTTCTTCTTGGTAAGTGCCTGTGAATTGAGTAAGTGCAGTGATGTGCTGCTCTGCTTACAGACCTGTAAGAATATCCTGAAAGAATTTCCTGCCTTTTTATTGAAATAATCTTTGAGTTGTCACTGCTTGGACAGCTACAGCTGCAGTTCATCTTTTCATGTTTGAGTTTGAGTTGCCTTTGGTCCTTCAGAGATCAAAATTGCTGGCCACTGAAGATCTGGCTTTTCAATAAAAATGCAGCTACTCCTGTGAGGCTTTTGCAGTAGGAGCCTCATTTCTTGGGGGTATCAAGACACTGGAATGGAACCATTTCCTCACTGCTGCAGCACAACTCTAGAATGTGGATTTATGCTTTATGCAGCACAGATGCAGGGAACAGTTACATCAGTGCAGCAACCTAATGCAGAGGAAAAGCTCTTTACCTCTGCAAGTCATTGTTCCTCAGAGGAAGGGACACTGTAAAACACATGTCCTCTCTTAGAGTCAGTGCTGGGCAAGAGTTTAACTCCTCCTGAAACATTCTCAAAAAAGAGGTTCCACAAACACAGCTGATAACGTGTCTGTGGTCTTTCCCTCTCACCAACAGGCTTCTCTTTGGTGGCCAGTGACAGAACCCAGCAGGAGCTGTCCCAGGGAAGTTTTAGGTTGGATATCAGGGAATGTTCTTCCCCCAGAGGTGCTGGCCCTGCCCAGGCTCCCCAGGGCATGGTCACAGCCCCGAGGCTGCCAGAGCTCCAGGAGAGTTTGGACAGCGCTGCCAGGGATGCCCAGGCTGGGATTGCTGGGGGGTCTGGGCAGGGCCAGGAGCTGGATCAGTGACCCTGGTGGGTCCCTTCCCGTTCTGGAGTTTCTAATTTTCTGTGACCTTAATGGTGCTTCCCTATTGAGTGTGTTGGATCACAGAGCAGCTCCTGACAGTCCCAAACTCAGTGCCTCTAGTTCAGATGAAACTGCCTCCAATCCACGCCCCGTTTTCCATGTAGGCATTGGGCAATACTGTCAGACAACACCAAAATGCCCCTTTCTAGAGAGAACACTTTAGAGAGATGTTGGAGCTGGTTTTCTACCCTTGCATAATGACTCACTTTCATGTCTCCTTCCAAAGTCCTCCCTATCTGTTCTCCAAGGCTTGCCATGATTTTGACTTTGTTCTGCTCGTAAGATAGCTTTGTCTCTATCTGATTATTTTCTGTTAATTATTTTATAATCACAGTTCTTTCTTCCATTTCTGTGAAGTGCAAGTGCTTTTGACAATGCTGCTGCAAGGCTTGTGAAAACAGAAGGTGGAAAGAAAAGCTGGTGTTTCACAGGGGAAGGCAAAATAGGAATGAATTCACAGCAAATATTGAACTTCTAAAGGAGGGCTTGTAAGAAGCACTGGAACTGTGGTGTGGCTGGTGCCAGTGCAGAGCTCTCAAAAATACATAAAACTATATACATAAGGCTTAAAAGTAGGAATTTCCAAATGCTTACCTAGAAAGAAATAAAAAAGATTTTAATTATCTACCTGTGAGCTTTTTGATCTGTAGTTCAGCAAGCATTCCCTCTTCAATTATTGTATTGAGACATAAATATAAATCTAATAGAGGTAGTGCCAGGTACTGGCCCTGGCTGAGGATCAGTCCCAAAGCCCTAGTGCTTGAGAATACAAATGAATATAATAGAGATGGAATTTATTTCTTTGTGTGATTTTTTCCCCTAGAGCTTAATGAATAAAGATAAACATTCTCCCATTAACTGGACTTCCTCCTTCTTCAGTCATGTTTGCATTCATTATTAGCTTCCTAAAAACACACAGCTACGTGTTCTTATGTCTACAAACTCAGCTCTGCTCCTGCTCCTCCCTCCATCCTCTCCTGACTTTTGCAACTCAGTCAATCCCAAAAGAGATTTGAAAGGGAGGAGGTAGGAAATTCAGAGAGAATTCAATATCCACAGGGTGGCGAAGGGAATTAGCACTCTGAGTTCAAAAGACAGGAAGAGCTGACATTAGACAATTTATCTGGTGGCAGCTGGCCAGCCTCACAGGCATTGGCCCACTGGCTGGCAGGCATCTCCCTGAAACAGAGATAACACACCTTGTTTCTCACCCAGCAAGTCAGTGAGAGTCTCAGAGGGAGGGCTGGAATTGATGCTGTGAAGGCACAAACCTGTAACAAAGCTGGATTTCTACCCCTTCTGCTCACAAAACCACTTCCTTCATCCTTGCTTCATTACACTCTCAGGAACCACATCAATTTCATTCAACAGAAGTTTCTGAATTTACTCAGGAGAAACGAGGTGCAATTTTGAAAACTGAAATTAGATGATGTGGCGTTCTGTGGCAGCAGGATCAGCTCCAGGGAGGTCTGGTGACCAGCACGAGACACAAAGGGATGGGTTTTTGCTTGTTTAAGCTCAAAGATCCATTTACTGGGGCATCACCAACACAGGCACAAACTCAGCTCGATCCAGAGGCAGAGAACTTCGGACAGGGGCAGGGAGGTGGGATTTATAGAGGATGGGTGGAGTTTTACCTTTCCTGGGCTTAGAGAATACAACCCCCAAGGCAGAGGGGTGGGGTCCACCCTTCCCAGGATTCAAAGCTGCGCTTCTTAATGAAATCTTTGGTTTCCTTTGGGCCGGGGCACCACACAAGATGACTCCAGAAAACTCTCTGGCTTTCAGTTCTGTGAAGCTGTGAAAAATACACAGATCAAAATGGATCAGTGAAGTGAACTCCTAAGTGGCCTGTGGCAGTGGATGGTAGAAATGGATTGTTTGGTTGGCCATGGTCATCCAGGTGTGAATCAAGGCCATGTAGCTTTTAGAGCCAGTGATAAATACACAACTGAGATTACATTTTCATATTCCTGATCAGTGTATGACGCCTGACACTCTCCAGAGAAGCTGTGGCAAAGTTGGGTTGGATGGGGCTGAGGGCAACCTGGTCTAGTGGAAAGTGTCCCTGCTGGAAGTAAATCAGGTTTAAGGTCTCCCCCAGCCCTATTAATTCTATGATTCTATCATCAAATTCCAGAAAAGGTGGCTGAGTGGTACAGTGAATGCACTGGCAAATGTCAGTCACCATGAAAATATTTGCTCAGCTCTAATATTTCCTTTCCCTTTATGAGTGGGATTAATAACAATGGGATTTCAAGTGGAATAAATGAAGCTGTTATAAGAGGGAGCACCTGGGAGAAGAAAATAAGACAAGTTGGCCAACACACTCTTGTGCTTTAGCTTTTGACCTCTGGAGACTTGACTTCCAATGACTTTTAGAGCCCAGCAGGGAAGAGGAGAGAGAAGAAAAAGGGAAAATTACAAGCTGCTGGCCAAGCTTTTGTATAATATGCATCCCTTGAGTAACATTTGTTCCTAAAGATCCCTTGAGGAACATTTGTTCCTAAAGATTTGTTCCTAAAGAATGGAATTGAATCAGGGACCTCTGAGCCTGATTCCAACGCATCTTCCCAAACACAACATTGCCCTGATGGTCATTGATGGGCAAGAGAGGAGGATCAGGCTCTCTGTACAAAGTCCCTTGTGAGGTGCCAAGGCAGGACAGAGCGTGTCAAAGAGGATTGTGTCTGACACAGCTCTTTTTTAAGGGATGTTTAGTTTCCCAGAGAATTGGGAATCTTGCCTAATCCATAATGACCCAAATCGTTTCGCAGTACGTCGTTCTAAGCGAGTTTGGCCGTGTAGTTTCTCACTGACAAAATCCCTTGATTTTCTAGGGGTGTAGAAAAAGATTAGTGCATAAAAGACCATCTGTCTCCATGCTGCTGACAGGCTAAAAGATGGTCTTTTTCCTCTCTGTGGAGCAGGTTGCAACCCTCCCAGTCTGGAGGCAGCAAGCGTTCATTATCTCTGTGAAACACCAGCCTGCAACAAACATTTCCTTCCCCTCGATTTGCTGTCCTGGGATAATCCCCTGGCTGCTCCATGGGCTGACCTGTGTGTGAGCTCCTGGAGCTCCCCACACCCAGGGGACACAGGCTCATCCATCAGGTGTTGATGGTTTGGCTCCAGGATTGGATATAATCATGTCTTTCTGCCAGGCAGACAAGCCTTCCATCAGGAAAGCTTTCCATCCTGATAAAGTCTTTTGGGAAAGAAGGGAGAGTTTTCCACCTGTCAGAGGTAGCAGACAGACATTATTTCCTGTGTTGTGGCCAGTGCTGTGCAGTGAGAAGCAAGGAACTGTCTGACTCTCATTATTGCTCACACCAGTGTAGCATTTGGGGCCTGGGGCTTTTCCATTCTGTGTGCTTTGCAAACTCAAAATAAAAACCACTTCCCTTCCTGGGGGTTTGTTGCATGAATAGGTAAGACAGGAAGAGAAAATAAAGACTTATATTCCTGTTCCAGGGGTGGAAAACAGGCATGGAGAGACTGAGCAATCTGCCCAGAATACCATGGGGTGTCAGGTCAGAGGTGGGAGACATTCAAGTCTTTTCCCAATTTCTTCACTATTTCCCTGCAACTTTCCACTTTGGTTTGTTCACATTCTGTTACCCCAGGTGTGTGCTGATACACAGGCTATAACCACATTTGATAGTTTTTAGCATTTACAGTAGGCACAGGAAGCATAATCCACTGTCATGGATCACTCTGTCCTTGCTTTTAGGTGTCTCATAAAAATATAGTTACTTTTTCCTTACACATCACACATGCAGTGGGCTAGTTTAATATCAAGTTAATATTTAATAGTTTTCAAAATGTTATGCTATCCTCAGGGAAAGATGCTTCCTGAATGTAAAATGTAATCTCATATTTGCTGGATTTGAGTTTTGCACGTGTCATTGGATCAGCTGCTGCTATTACCAGATAGGCTTATCTAAATCCTGAATCAGCTAAAAAATTGCATTTGTGTATCTTTTGGGTTGTGGTCCATGTATTCTACCAGCCACATGCAGTTGCTTCATTCTGGGGGTCGTTTTTCTTGGAAAGGAGAAACAGTTTCTTGCCTTCTCCCCTCCCTCCATGGTTGTTGGTCATCAGAATTCTCATTTTCCCAACCATTAAGCATGGATAATAAAACAGGGATGTCTGTAGTGTGAAACTGAAACTCCTGGCACCAAAACACAAGCCACAGTAGCACTGGCATTCCTGGTGGGCAAAAGGGGGCTTACAATACTTTCTTATTGGTCCATGTATTTCAAGGGAAAGGAAAGCTTCAGTCATAAATATTTAATGTAAAATTTTTTTAACTAGTGAAAGGAAGGCAAGACCAGGAGAGAAGTGGAAAGCCAGGAGAAATGTTCATGGCCTTTCTAAGTGGAAAAAGGACAGAGACTCTAGTTTGTTTTGAGTTTGTTTTGCTTTTATCTGGGTGTTCCCAGATTTGACAAAGCTTGTAAAAAAATCTACCTCAAATTCTCTTCCCTGAGAGAAGGCAGCTTTTGCTCCCACCGGAGAATTTCCAGGCTCTCCAAGAGAGAGGTTTAATAATGATTTCTGTTTCCACTGTGCATGTAACACACAATCACAGAATGGTTTGGGTTGAAAGGGACCTTAAACATCATTTAATTCCAAGCCCCAGCTGTGGGCAGGGACACCTTCCAGCACAGTGGCACCAGGTGAGAGCTCCCTTCACGCCAGCTGCCCCAGCTCAAGGCTGTGCCATGTCTGTGACATGCTTGGCAAAGCAGCAGAGTCACAAGGTCGTGGTCTTGGTGCTTTTTCCTACAACTGCTCAAGCTCAAACTTGCCATTGAGGTTTTCCAGCTCTTTGGCTACTTCTGCAGAGTTTGCCAGTAACAGGAGGCTGTGAGAATGACTGCTGTGTCAGGTGAAAAGTCCTCCCTGTCCAGCATCCCTTTTCAGGCAGCAATCCACTCTGGGTGCCTGGGAAGAGTTTGGGAGCAGGTGTGAATGCCATCCTGCTTCCTCAGCAGGCTCATTCACTCTGAGCTTGTGGCTTAGAGCTGTGCTAAATGAGAGGTGGTGTTTCCACATTTAGCTGTCCTCAATGTAGGACACTCTTTCCCATTAATTTATTGATAATCACCACCTTTGGAAAGGACCTCCAGAATCATTGTTTCGACAGAACACTGCCTTGCCACCCAGAGCAGAGCACTGAGTGCCATGTCCAGCCATTCCTCGAGCACCTCCAGGGATGGAGATTTCAGCACCTCCCTGATCAGCCCATTCCAGTGCCTGACCATCCTTTCAGTGAAAAATTTCTATCTGTTGCTCATTCTGAACCTCAGTCTGGCACCGACTGAGGCCTTTTCCTCTTGTCCTCTCACTGGCTGCCTGGAGAAGAGGCTGACCTCACCTGGCTACAGCCTTATTCCAGGGAGTTGTTGAGAGTGGTGAAGCCACCCCTGAGCTTCCTTTTCCCCAGGCTAAACAAACCCAGCTGCCTCAGCTGCTCCTGGAGCTCCAGACCCTTCTTTGGACATGCTCCAACCCCTCAACTTCTTTCCTGTCCTGAGGGGCCCAAAAGTGGACAAAGCCCTCAAAGTGTGGCCTCAGCAATGCCCAGCACAGGGGCTGGCACTGGCCTGGTCCTGGGGCTGCACCACTGCTGACACAGGCCAGGTGCCATTGGCCACCTGGGCACAGCTGGTGCCTGTTGAGCCACTGTCAACCAGCACCCCCATGTCCTTTTCTTCCAGGCCACTTTCCAGCCACTCTGCCCCCAGGGTTTAGTTTATCTCTGCACTGATGTAAATTGGGGCTGGCCCATTGCATCAGTGCTCCCCTCAGGCTTGGTACTTCACAACAACTTTTTAAATGCTTATTTAAACATGTGGGAGAGGCTTTCTGCAGTGCAGAGGATATGGATTGAAAAATAAAAAGGCTTTGTCTCATCCTGAGAAAACTATGCTGCTTTACAGAGAAGTTAATCCAGATTCCTGCAGCCAGGAAGCTGAGATGGTGAGTTTTCAATGCCAGCTGAAAAGAGTATGAAAGGAGTAATTTCATTTATCATACTTGGATTGTTTACCTGCTTCATAACCTTTTTGCTAGGAAGGGTTCAAACCCACTCCAGACGCTTTTGCTGCCCACTGTATATCTGCAAGTTTTTTGTACTGCCATATTCTCCAAGGGTTGTGCTTCCACCACTCTTATTTCAAATGGTAAATTTTGTGATTGTTGTGGAGCTGGCAGAAGCTGAGTAATGCATGTGCACATTTGTGACCCTGCATCCATCCCAGATGGGCAGCTGGAGCTCTAACGTGGTCCTGCCTTCCTTGCCAGAAGATTAGGAAAGGATTATGAAAGAGAAGGACACCAAGGGGAAGCATCATTTCATGTCAGTACTGCAGCAATCCTCCAGCTGGCACCAGCCTCCATTTGCTCTGTGCTTTACATGTGGGATCAGCAAGGGAGATGCACAGAGAGAAATCAGGAAAGCCTGGAAGTAGAAGGCAAATTTTCTGGCACTTTTAATTATTTTATATTCACTGTAGTGCGAGTCTGCAAGACAACTGCTGTACACGTGGGAAGTTTGGATTAAGGATTTGGACACTGCCCAGCATTTGTATTTCTGCTCCCCCACAGACTCCCCATGGCCTTGGGCAAGGTATTAATGGCCAGGTCTGGAGCAGTAAGGTGTGGCCACAACAAGCACAGAAACTCTGTGAGAGGGACCATCAGGTGAGTTTTGGTGTCTCCACAGACACTACAAATCAATACAGAGACACAGCTTGTGACTGGGCAGGGTAAAAGCTGATGCAGACTTTTCAAAGTTAGTTACCTTCAGCTAACATGGCATAAATATGGATATTTCCACATCAGACTGCATTGCAAGGCACGAGAGAGACCAGAGGATGGAAAACAGGTTCCTAGATCATAAGTTATGATCATGAAAATTAATTCTACAGCCCAGCTGTGAGTGGAGCATTGACACATTCCCTATCCCATGGCCCAGACCTGCTGCCACCCAGTCCCCAGTGTCCCATATATGCAGCCAGTGTCCTCACCACTGGGAAGTTCCAGCCCATCTCTGGAAACAGTGTCAGCATCCAGGCAGAAATTCAATATCACAGGGATGGAGGGAAAACACTTGTGACTAAACATGCTGCAAAATATAAAATCGTTGGAATTGTGGGATAATGGGCTTGAAGGTTAGCAAAGATGTGAAAAAATTCCCACTGATGTCCCTGAATTATCTTTTTTTACGCTGAAGTCCCTTTCCAAAGAACTGGGATCTTTGTGGAAGTAAAACTGTTGTGTCAGGTAACAACAAGTGGCATATTTTAAACCCACTACACTGAACATGTTAAAGTCATGGAATTTGTCTGAGGGTTAGAGTGAAAAGGTCGTTTCCCTGGATATGTGCTTCCTGGGAAAAATCTTCAGGATGTAAGACACTGAGTCATCTCCTAGAGCAGAGGAGAAATGCAAAGCATTCAACTCAAAGCTTGTCAGAGAGCAGGGAACCTGCACCAGGCAAGGCATTACACAAATGGACATGAGGTGAGCTAAAAGGTCATTTTTTTCCCCTCCATTTTAAATATGGATCCAGAAGGCCACCTCCTGCCACCAATTATTCAGAAAGGTAAGAGTCCAGACTGTGCCACAGAGAACCACTTAGATTTCCTCATCAAAAAGTGACTCTGGCAAAGTGAATGCTCTGGGAGGTCAAATGCATTTCCACTCAGGGCAGTATCACTTCCAAGAGCCTGAATGAAGGATTAACAAAGATGACTTGACATTTACCTGGATTCATGTGCAGCTAATAGGGCTGATAAAAGTGCTCCATGAATAATGCATATTGGGTAATTCACAGATGGAAAGATTCATCTTCTTCCATAAGCAGAAGGGATGGGGGAGGGTGGAACATCAGACAGAAAAGATTGGTCTTTAGATCCATAATATCCTTATCAGTGGGAAGAGAGGTCAAGGTTTCCTGGTTTAGCATCATAAGTGCTTCCATTAAGGAAGCAATTTTAATTACATAGAAGGTCACAGCCCCCTGTCTTTGTTTTGAGGGTTTTTTTGATAGGGAAGTGGGATTTGGAGAGATTAGCAAAATGCATTCATTGCAGCTGATATCTTTGGGGATGGCACATGGAGGGGCTGAGCACAGTGTGAGCACAGTGTCACAGAGACACAGAATAGCTGAGCACAGAAGAGATCTCTGAAGATTGTCTGCTCCAAACCCCATGACCACAGAAACAACAGCTACAGCACAGTCTCCAGGCAAGGGTTTGAAAATCTCTGAGGATGAAAACTCCACAGTTCAACCACCCTGACAGGAAAAATGGCTTTTCACCTTGTATTTAAATTTTTTCTTGTATTTCCATTTAAGACCATTGTCTTTTGTCCTGTTACTGGAACCACCTGGTCTATCTCCTTTACTCAGCCACCAGGTATTTATACACCTTGAAAAGATCCCTCACAAAGATAAAACAAATCAAATCAAATCAAATCAAATCAGTCTCAACTCTCTCAGCCTTTCTTCACTGAGAGACACTCCAGTCCTTACTCACCTTTGAGGCCCCTGAGCCAATGTTACTGCGACCCATTGTGGCAGCATTTTGGCTGTGGATGCAGCGATTCCTTGTGTTCCCAGGGAAAAGGTGAATGTGTGGGGGAACATTTTCGTGTCCCAAACTGCAGTTGACAGGACCAAGCATCCACTCTGTCCTGCAGCTCACAGAAGAGGTGACATGGTCACTACCTGTCACTGTGCATCTGGTGCTCTTCGAAATCCAGCTTGTGAAAGCTCTCTTGTAAGAGAGGCTTAGAGAAAAGATGTCTTGCCTGGAGCCAGGATTAATGAGTTTGAATCCTACTGGTGGCCACAGAACTGATTCCGTTTGGAAAGCGCTGCTGTGGGGTTTTGTTCATTACTGTGATGGGACCGCAAATCAAGCCAAACATTCCCAAGGATGTGCCTGGGTAATTCAGTAATATCCCCTTGAAGACCACAGTGCCCTTTAAATTCAAAAATCTGGGTTTTACACAGACTAAAATAATGACATTTTTAATTAGGACAGCTCAAAGCAATTTTGTAGAGCAGAGGAAGAAAGAGAAGATGCTGTGTCCTTGCTTCTTCTTTTGATTTCAGTCAGCTCAGTGGTTTTCTGGGTTTCAACAAATTCTAAATGGCTGCTTTGCTCTCTCCAGCAGTCTCCCAATCTTGACCTGTGGTATTCCAGGTCCTTGCTAAGCTCTCTGCCAGTGTCTTCCTGTGCCTGCACTATCCTTCAGCCTTGAGGCCTCCTTGAGGAGACCAATTAAACCTGGAACAGGCTTCCCAGGGCAATGGTGGAAGCATCAAGCCAGTCAGAGTTCAAGAAATGTTTGGGCAATGTTTTCTGGCACAAGGTGGGATTCTTGGGGTGTCCTGTACAGGGCCAGGAGTTGGACTCGATCCTGATGGATCCTTTCCAACTCAGAATATTTCTATGTTTTTTATAATTCTTAGTCCCAAAGGAACAACTCCCTGTCCCTATGCAGGTTTCCATCCATCCCAGTCGCTTTCCAAAGGCATGTGGCACATGAAACATCTTTAAAAGGCCAGATGTCCTTTGCCATAATCGAGCAGCAGAAAAGGCTCTACCCTGTTGATGCAAGAGGGCAGAAGGAAGTTCCCCTGGCCTTCAAAATCCTCCTTTCCCCACAGTTAAAAGTTCATCTGTACTTCAGTGTGGTGTCCTTGAACCAAGGACATCCACTTCTTCACTCCCCTCTAAACTGGAGCTGGATTTTAGTCTGAAGTTGCATTAAAATGAAGGGCAAAATTCCTTCTGCTTTCAACAGAAGGAAAATTTCTTCGCTTGAGTTGAGTTTTACCCAGTCAAGAATTCACACTTGTCTTGGTAAATAGGAAAAGACACCTCCAAGCTGGTGAGAGGGATTCTGACCAAACTCCCTGAGGCCGCACAGAAGGGTGAAGTCTTCGGGGACACAACGCCAGGACATCTGGAGTCTGCAGGGATAGGACTTGGCTGTGCCTTGACTTCAGTGGCACAACGTGCTCAGAGCTCCCTCCCATCATCGTGGTTGTCCTCTGCCACCACCGTGGGACCTCAGAGAGCAGTGACAGCACTGCCAAGAACAAAGCTTTTAGAGCTCCCTAAAGGGGTTCAGCTCAGCCTGGGCTGTGCTCACAGACTGGTCAAGAGCAGGCAACACCAGTGTCGCTAAGAGAGGGAGAAAGCCCCATGGAACAGAAACACTGACAATCCACGTTGTGCACAAAATCCTCTGGATTGTGTGGCTTCTAAAGCAGGATATTTATTCAGGGGCTAGGCTCCTTTGTGTGATGATTTACAGCACTTCAGTCAGCTGAAGTTTGGGCTCTTTGTATATTCCCAAACTGTGTGAGACCACGTCCGTCTGCATGTGACAGGCACTGGCAGCCACATCTCCTCTGGGACATATTTGTGGAATATCAGCTATTTAGTGCCATCTTGTTCACTCAGTGGGCAAGCCAGAAATAACTGTGGAAATGACCCAAAACAAGCCTTTCCTCTCCTGGAGGATCTGATGCCAATGCATCTCTTATCTTGCCAGACACGAGCCAGGTGAAATCGCAACCTGAATGTCCCGTGGAGACTGATCCTTGCTCTCTGTTGGATGTGTAATATCCCAGGTGAGGTTTCCATGCTGCTCTGATACTGCATCCAAGGCAAGGATTATTGTTTTTCTGTAAATTGTGGCTGAACTTTCACAAGAAGTAACTTCTAGTTTGAGACTGAATTGCTTCCGAGTACCTTGGACTGAACGCAAAGGGACCTGAGATTCAGCTACAAGAGTGGGGAGAGGAATGGCAGTGATGTGGGAGAGAAAATAACCAATTTGGTGAAAACTGAAATAAATGAGACCACAGGAACCTGTTCACTTCATTCCAAGTGAAAAAAAAACAAAAACCAAAACAACCTCTTGGTGACTAAAAAAGCTTAAATATTTCTAATTCAGAGCACTAGGGAGAAAAATAAATAATAAATAAAGGGCTACACTGCCTAACTGGAGAAAAGGAGAAGTTTCATTGCTCCAGCTGCCAAAACACTGACCCTGGCTAGAGGAGGCCCAGATTTCACCTCTGATTTTGCTTTGGTGTGTAGAAAAGCCACATCTCCACATCCTTTCATCCTTTTGTTGTTGGCTACAAGGGACATGATTATTTCTGCTACTGCTTTTCCAGTTTGTTTGTCTGTTCTGAGTGTAGCAGTTGGGAGACAGCAGTCCCATCTCCTGTGTGTGAGTGCCCACCATGTGCTTGGGTTCAGGGAATATTGAACACAGAATGTGACCCCCCTGCCAAGAGGATTTGAGGGAGAAAATGCCACTACAGAACTTACCTGAGGCTGCAGTCTCTGAAACAAGAGCTCATCCATGTAAAGCAAAGACTCCAGGCTCCAGGGAGCACTGACACTGAGGTAGGGACAAGTCTGAGCTGGGCTCACTAAATCTCTGCTTCATTTCACTAAGGCAGGGAAGAAGAATGACTTTTAGCAACCAGGACAATTAATTATCAAGCCTCATGTCAGGTGAAAGTGTAATTAGCAAGGCCAGATGGAAGTGCATCAACGGGAGGCCGGGAATGAATGCTCCCTCTCCCTTGGACTATGCCACATTGCAGCCACACAAGGTCCTCCTTGGGGAAAGCTGGGGCTGAGATCTCCTCAAGCAGAAGATGGAATTGGATTTAGGTTTCTATTCCTGGGCTGACACCGCAAGCCTTGGGCAATTGGTTAACATGACCTGCTGTGATTATTTTGTAATTCTTATGTTCCTCCCTCCTTCATTTTCTACTTATGCTGCAGCTACTTAGTAAGTTGTCCAAAATCTGGAATTGTTTTGGGGAAAACCCATATAATGCTTTCTGTTGGGAAATTAGCTTCTCACCCTTCCATTTCTTATCCAGTTCTTAAGTTTCTTCCATGGAGGAAACATCCAAGTTATTGTAAAAGCAATTTTATTTTATTTTGAAGCAAGCCTTTAGTAAACATGCTGCCTCACTGCAGACTGCTCACTTCCATACTGAGGAGGAGGAACTAATCTAATAATAATTAGAGTACAGTATATCCCTTGAAGCACCCCCAGGAGGCTCTCTTTATCTGGGAAAGATATTGGAATATTCACACCTCATCACCACGACACAGAAATGTGCTTCTTTAAAAGGGGAAATCAGTTTTTCCCTTAGCATTTTACAATAACTAAGAGGAAACCCCAGCTCTTTAATGGAGCTAAGAGATTAGGTAAGATCATACACCCAGTGCTGATGATCAGTCTGAAAGGGAGGGGGCAAAGGTGACACTGGGGCTCAGTGATAACTAAAGAGAAATTTATTAATAAAAAGGAAAAAAAGAAAATAATTAGATGGTTCTCTCTCCTCAGTTGAGTTCCACACCAGTACAAAACCCCAACAGTGTTGATCCCTCAGGTTAAAGGTCTGTTTGCCATCCTTTGTGACATTAATACCTGCTGGGATCCATGGCACAGACAAATCCTCAACACTCGCCTGGAACTCTGGTCTCTTTTCCCTCTGCTGGACCCCCTCCTCTATGTTTTTTGTGAGTCACAGTGGTGGCAGCAGTTCTGTCTCCTGAGATCACATTAGGGAATTCCAGAGAACTTCATCTGATGGAAAACTGCATTGTCAGCCCAACTTAATTTTTTTAATGAAAAGTATTTCCTTCCTGTAGGGAATTAACAATGCCTGCTTAAAAACTCTAAACAAACTCTCACACTTCAATACTTTCATCTTGAATCTTTCATTTTATGATACGAAAAAATCAATAGGGGTGGAGTTCTTTTGTTTGATTGTATAAGAAAATATCCATTATCCTACTAAATGAGACTTTATGAAGGAAAATAAATGCAGGTTAGATATTAGGAAGGAATTGTTCCCTGTGAGAGTGGGGAGGCCCTGGCACAGGGTGCCCAGAGAGGCTGTGGCTACCCCTGGATCCCTGGAAGTGTCCAAGGCCAGGTTGGATGTGGCTTGGAGCACCCTGGGATGGTGGAAGGTGTTTCTGTGGTGGAATAATCTTTAAGATCCCTTCCAACCCAAACCATTCTGTGATTCTAAATACAGAGGGTATCTGGACAAAGCTGACCTATTTCTTTCCTACAACATCCTGAGAATTTCAGTTATGTCCCCTATGTTCCTGCAATTAGCCCACAGCGCTTCTTTCATCGCATCTCTTTCTTATTCCAAGGTCAGTGTAAAAAAATTCAGCTCTGGGAAAACATGGATAAATCTGGCATTCACTGTTTCTGTAACACCAAACAGAAATCATATTAAAACCTGAAGTTTAGTAAGTCTATGGATGTATGCATGGATAGATATGATTTATTGAATGTGTCAGGGGTTCATTTCATCTTTAAATAGGAAAACCATGAGGTGTGACTTGATGACTTATTAAAAAAATGTCACACTACCTAGGAAGAGTGACACCATAAAATACTTACACATACAATTCCTGAGAGGGTCTTGTCAGAAGGATATCCCAGCAAACCATTTAATGGGAAAAAATAATTATTCATGGATTGTTAGTTTTGCTTTTTACAAACAATGAGTCCAGCTAATTTTGTCATATCACTGGCTTGTGTTTGCAAGCTTCAATCACTCCTTTAAAACAGCCCAGCCTTCCCAGGGCACATGGAGTGAAAAGGCATCATTTTAATGGGCTTGTAGCTAATTAAAACGTGTGACATTCAGAACGCGGCTGGAACGTGGCATAAAAAAGTAATTACAGGACAATAGATTATGTCACGGACAAGTGGCTAAATGTGGGCATGTGCTGGCAAATACCATGGAGGAAAATCCAGCTTGAACCAGGCTCTTCCAAGCACTCAGGACTCTGCATGTTGCATCCAGAAGTGGTGGAAGTGTTTTCACTATGGATAATTTCAAGACCTCTTCTGCAATTTTCCAAGGTTCTGTCTTTAATGTCCTGGTGTAGATTGACCTCTGTCCTCACAGAGGGGTGGCTGCTGTCAGGGCCAGTGTGGTAAACAATGTTTGATTCCCAGGGGCAGTGTTTTGTGCAGGGAACAACAAAGATTTGTGGGTTTTGCCTGATGTTGTGTATTTCAGGCTGCTTGGTCTCCTTGCACCTGCTTAGGAAATGAATACATTCCACTATCCCAGATGGCTCTAAGTCCCATCCAGCCTGGCCTTGGACACTTCCAGTGATCCAGGGGCAACCACAGCTTCTTTGGGCACTCTGTGCCAGGGCCTCAGCACCCTCACAGGGAAGAATTCCTTCCCAATATCCCATACAAATCTTCCTCTTTCAGTTTAAAAGTGTTCCCCTTTATTGCATAACTCCAGACCCTTTCCAAATGTCTCTCTCCAGGTCTCCTGTACCTTTTAGGCACTGAAGGTGCTGGATCTCTCCCTGGAGTCTTCTCTTCTCCATGCTGACCAATCCCAATTCTCACAACTTTTCCTTACAGGAAGCATGCTCCATCCCTCTGATCATCTTTGTTGTCCTTAGAAGAGCAGTTTCAAACAGCAGCCTGGGTTTCAGGAGGCAGCTCCCAAAAAAACCCAGCCTGAATCAGAATGGCTCCAGAAACAATTGGGAAGTGATGGTTGGATGGGCCAGTTGGGGTTGTGTTTGCACAACCTGTACTAGTGGAAGGAGTCCCAGCCCATGGCATGGGGTTGGAACCAGAAGGTTTTTAAGGTCCTTTCCAAGTCAAACCATTCTGTGCTCCTATAACTGAGGTCTCCAAAAAGATGATGAAAGGAAATACTGCTGTATGGGCTGGAAAAGTTAAATATTTTTGTGTCCTAGCCTTCTTCCCGTCTGCTTTTCGAATTACTTCTATTTATTGCAGATAATTAATTCTTTTTCTTTCTTAGCTGTGAGCGTTGGCTCACACTACTGTAAAGATTAAAGGCTTTTTTTCCATTTAAAACCTTGTTAGAATTAACCCCAGATTCTTAACTTAGCAGTCAAAATGGACTCCATGCTGAACTCAGCAATTCTTTTAAATAAAGGGAATTAAGAATATCTATTTGTCTGCTTTTCAAGGAGACTAATGTTAGAAAAGGGAAAAAAGGGGATAAAGAAAGAAAACAAAATGTACCAGTACTGTAAGATTTATTGCTTTTATTATGATTTCTTTGGTTTATGTAAATTTAACTGAAATTTTTCCAACCATTAATTCATAATACCAACTATAGCCCTCTTTGTTCTTAATTAAAAATGGCTGGATTGATAGAAGAGGGATGAGAATTTCAGAAGTACTCAATGCTGGCCAAACTCTACTTTGATGAAGTCAGTGGTGAAAGCTCCCCCAGAATCTATTAAGAATGGAGTAGAGCTGAGCATTTCCAAAACCCCTTCCAGAGTAAAATGTGGTGAGGGATCATTTCTGAGAGAATTGCCAGGGGTTCAGCACTGTGGTTTCCATGAAGGTCAGTTTATTATTTTATTTTTTTTGTCTTAAAACTGGTTTGATGGGTTTAAAATCTATATCCCAAATAGGTTTTGTAGACTCTAAAGGAATCTCTTGAGCTGTTGTGGTTGGGTTCAGAAATTTGGAGTGGCTCACAGAATAGTGCATTAAAAGCACACATAAGGGATTTGGCAGACACCACAAGTAGCATTGTTTGGAAGCTGAAATGAGACAAATAAATGTGGCAGGAATGGATTTAGAAAGTCTCAGTGTGTTTATTACTTGCAACTGCCACAAGTCCCTAAAGTCAGCAGTAGTTTTAACACCTCTGTCCTCTGGAAATCCAAAGTGAAAACCAGAAAGCACAGAAGAACCAAACACAACAGATGAGCCCTGGTGCAGAGCTGGGAGAGAGGAGCTACCCTGCAGCATCAGGAAAGAGAGTTCATGGAATCACAGAATGGTTTGGGTTGGAAGAGACCTTAAAACCCATCCCATTCCACCCCTTCCAATGGGCAGGGACACTTCCCACTATCCCACGTTGCTCCCAGCCCCATCCAGCCTGGCCTTGGACAGTTCCAGGGATCCAGGGGCAGCCACAACTTCCCTGGGCACCCTGTGCCAGGGTCTCACCACCCTCAAAGGGAACAATTCCTTCCTAACACCTACTCTAAATCCAAACAGTTCAACCAAAGTCTTAAAATATCTTAAAATTCCCTGTGATTCAAAGCATCAGGGCTGATGGGGTGAAATTTCAAGCCAAGCTGTGCGCTTTTGCCGTGGAGGCCTGTTCTGTTTATCCTTGTCAGGAGGAAAGACACAATGTGTTACAGATTCTCATTTCCTAAGGGATCAGATGGAGAACAGGACGTGAGGTGCAAGAACTGAGCTGGTGGCTGTATCTCTAGCTGGCCAAATGCCTGTGAAAACACACGGTCCCTTTGCCACCACGGAGGCTGGAGGAGAGGCAGTTTAATGGGGCTCTGCACACAAGTTTTAGAGCCTTTCATAGCACAGATATAAATGATACATTTCATCTTTATGCCACCTTTCTAAATCACCAAAAAGTAAATTCAGTTAATGCTGAAAGGCAGAAGCCCTGAGCTGCTGCTTTGCTTTGCTATTTATAGTGTCAGGACCAGCTCTGGCTTAATCTTCTGGGTGTCATTCAATATATTTCTGACCCAACCAGGTAGAACGGAAGACTTGGCTGTATTTCCAAGCTCTCAGAGGTTTTAAGACAACCCCACAGCTTTTGCTGCAAGTAGTTTTTGCAGTGTACTGATAAATAATCTCAGTGAGAGTGTAATTGTCCACAAGAATCAGCTGCAGACCAGAAAAGAAAATTCCCCCCAAAATTTTAAAAACCTCAAACAACAAAAAGCACCAAAAAAATAAATAAAGAAATTAGGAAAGGGACATACTGACTTCATTTTCCCAGCAGATGTCTCTGCTGAAGTCCCTCCCTTCTCTGGCTCCATTTCTGCCATGTTAATTGTCATAACTACGCCCTGTAGCTCCTTGGTAGGAGAATTGTCACAATTAGCCTGTGACTTCGCACCAGCTGTCTTGGCATAGACAAGACAATGTGCTTTGGACCCTGAACACCTGCAAACCCAGTCCATGGTGGATGTTTGAATCCTAAACCAAACAGCTGTTGCATTTCAGGCTTGTTCTCTTGGGGATGCTGGGGGGAGAGTGGTGGAAAAATGTCTATATGCTCAAATGCCGTAATTTTCCCTTTCTGAGATTTATTCCATGTGTTCTCTTCCAGTGTGCTGCCTGTCAGGTGATGGAGGGATGGCCCCAGCAGTTATCTGGAGATTACACAATCTGTAGGGTTCCATATGTTGGTTGCACTGAGTAGCTAAATAGAACGGGGGCAGGGAGCGAAAGAGAAAAAAATCCTCCACATTTATTTAGATTTATTTCTAATTACTCCCTTTCCAGGACTCTGAAAGGACAGTTTGGTTTGGTTGGTGCACTTCTGGATGAGTGTGATCTGGGAGCTGGCAGGCAGCACTTTGGCAGTTTTACCCCAGCGAGTTTAATAACCCAGCGAGAATTGCCCAGAACAGTGGGATCGGATTCATGGAACGAGCCATGAATGCATTTCTGTTCCCCAGTAACTGCTCAGTGGGATTATTCAAGAGATTTAAATGTGGGTGGCATCAATTTGAAATGCAGATGGTGTATCTTATTAAACACCATTTTAGCTATTTGTAGTGCTCAGAACAGTATTTGCCCTGAATTTAAATAACGATGTACAGTATTTGTTAAAAAACATGCTTGGGCATGTTTTGTTTAATTAGTGGCTTGAAATTTCCTAGCATATGGCTTGTCATTTGCTAAAAAGATCCGCAATTATGAAGTTCCTTGAAGTTTTACTATTTAAATGCAAAATTAACTTAGTATGTTCAGCAGTTAAAGGCAGGCCATTAAATACAGTATTTACTAAACAAAAGACATACAGGAGCAGCTGAGTGTGCCTGTCCCATCTGTACCTTGAGCACTGTGCATCTTCTGGTGCACAGGAGGTGGACTGGACCCATTCTGCTCCCACAGTTCATTACGAGTTTTCTGTACTTCAGTGCAAATGGCATCGTGTCTGGTTATTATCTTTAAAGGCCTGGATGCTGCTTTAGAAACATCAATTTAATTTTTATACTTCAGGAAAGCAAGCAGACCATCTGCTTAGAAATCCCAGCACTTTCTGAGAAGCTGCACATATTTTTTTTTTTCCCTGTCAGTTTCTGAATGGCCTTTTAAAGTTTTTGAAACTTTTAGTTGTCTGCCTGTTCATTTTTCATTAGGAAATGGAAATGAGAGTCTGGAAGACTAAGGGATGATGCATGGGGGTTTTTTTCCCCCCCCCATAACTTACCTGCTCAGATTCTACTCCTCATCACGACACATGAGTAATTCAGCTTCTGCCTCCCCTCCACCAGCTCAGCTCGAGCCAGTTCCTCCATCCAACACCTCCATCATTCCCCAGTCCCAGCAGAGCTGATGGAAAGACTTGCCTCAGGCATCTCCACCACCCCTCATTGCAGGCAATATTATTCACTCAAATGAGTCACAGATTGGAGGATTCTCATTTTCACTCTTGAGAGTGACTTATCCTGGGAAGCGGAGAGGGAAGCAATGAAGGCTGATGAAGAAGTGAGAAAGGAATGACCCCCATTCCTTTCCTTCACAAGTCTGATTTCATGGCTTTATCACACACTGTACTTCTTCAGGCAGACAGCAGGATTCATCTCGGTGCATTACAAACCTCTACACAAGAGCCAGGCCCTCCTAGGCTGAGAATTTATGCAAGAAATTGGCTCTTTCACCATTCTATACATTTCTTCTATACATTTCTCTCCCGAAGAGGTGAATAACAGCCCTGAAACCCCTGCTTCTGGTCATTAACTACAAAGGGAGTGTAGATATCTACGCTGAGATACAGACTCCAAGTGAAGAGCTCACAAAACTCAGGGCTGAAATCTTCAGGTGTCACTGAAAAATTCCTGTGGATTTCAGGAAAGCCAAGGTTTCACTTTGTTTCCTTTCTGATCACCACTGTATCTTTGTTCAATAAGAACAAGATGCTGAGCCCATCAGAGGGACAACCAAAGCCATGATCCTTTCCAGGCTGTGCTGTCGAGCAGATGAAAAGAGAAACAAAACAAACAAGAGGGGAAAAGGTGGGAAATCAGAAACATTAATCCATATCTCTCTTTCTTTTTTTGGATGGCATTTATCTTCTCACTTTAACAGGGGCTGCCAACACTTTTGCTTATATTTTACCCATCCTTCACCCCAGTAGCCTGACCACAGTATCCCACCATCTCACTGATCTGCTTCAGTCACTCTCACCATGCCTTTTTCAGGATTCTGATTTACAGACAGGACTCCTGCCTTTACCACAGTGCTTCCTGCTGCTCGCTCCTCACTCTGCCTGCTCCACTCCTTTCCCCAATCACTGCTGATTTCCTACCCCAGTTCTCTTATTTTTTACATGACTGTCTGATCTCTCTGCCTAATGAACAACTCCTGCCTCCCAGCTCCCTGCTAATGAAGATGGAGAGAGCTTTACCTCTTCAGTCATAGAACCCTGGGCAATATCATATAGCAAAAGGAATTATGATACAAAAATAGGTCCATAAAGTGCTCACTCTTTCTTCTGTGTTTGAAAATTACTTCCTCATGAGGAATGTTTCTTTTGTTATCCACCTTTAGTTCTTATTTCCCTGCCTAGTGATCAATTGTTTGTTGTGGGGCAGGGGGCTCATGCTCTGCACAAATGGAAGGGGAAGGGGAAGGGGAAGGGGAAAGGGGAAGGGAAAGGGGAAGGGAAAGG
>VWYI01009443.1:53539-89300 GCA_013399455.1 Anthoscopus minutus
TTACCTCAGTTTCCCTTCTTCTCCTTCACTTACTCCATTTTCTATAGTGTTAAAAGCGCAATCTTATTGGATAGAATTTACCACAATACCACGTTATGTGAATAAATTTATAACTAATTATTAATAAAAAATAATAAAAATATACATTTAGAATACGTAGTGTTAAATAATTAAATTGTTTGGTTTGTATATAAAAAAACATTTTATCTCCTTAAAAACAAAATCACCTCATATTTATAAAAAACCAAAACCTGTACCATCTATAACTCAAAACTTATAATAAAATATAATTAACAATCCCTAAAAACCAAAAAAAAATTCCTCCACTTCATTCATAAATAAAAAAAAAACCCTCAAAAAATTAACCAAATTAAACCACCCTACATATTAAGTATAACCCAACAGGAAGGAATATCTTCTGCTAGACCAGATTGTTCATTTAATGAATTGTCTTTGGACTGGCATTTCTTTTGACTTATTAAGACCTCCAAAGTGCTTCATTTTTGGTCCAGACATGATGAGTTGAAATGTTTGATCCCCTGCATGGATGCTCCTCGCTGAACAAAGGGCTATTTTTTTTCTGCAAAGAATTAGAAGGGAAGAAATTAAAAAATACACCAGGTCATTCATCCTTTTTTTGGCTTGAAACTGTTACTCCAGCAGCAGAATAAGCCCATACATATCAGAAGAAATCAATGAGATTTGACAGCAAAGCATTAGAGGAATGGTGGAGGGAGGAAGGGAATAATACAGACTTTTAAAAACACAAACATGTTCTAAATAAATACAAAAATATGGCTATTCATCCCTACCCTCACACATCCAAATGGGATTCATTGTTATCCAATTTTGACCTTCTCAGGTGCTCCAAAATCTAAACAAGGTTTATGACATCCAGTTAAGGGCACCTCCAAAAATACATTGAATATTCAGAAGAAATCAGAATAAGGATTCACCACAAGGAGCTCATCCTTCCAAGTCGTTGAGAACCAGTGCTTTGGGGTCTCTGTGTTTGGGGATGTCATTTCTTAAGAAGAAGACATAAAAGACACCTTGACAAGTTGTCATTAAAGATTTCATGGCAACAGCTGTGAGTGCAGGAATTTCTGCTCTGTTGCTGTGGCAAAATTCACATTCAGATGATTCCATTTTACCTGTTTACACTCAGGCTGCATTTTCAATTCCAGGTGTCATCCTCCTTGTCTTCTCATCTGAAATTATTGTATAGTGCTGCTGTGCATTATTAAACAGTTGCCACATTTCATCCCAGTGGATCTTGCATTTAAGTGATGGATTTACAAAGGCTCTGCTGCTTTGTTAAGTTTGCCTGTACAGCTGGTTGGAGGTTTACCCCACGAAAAGAAAAGTTTTTCTTCAAAAGAAAACTTGAAAAATCACTGGGTTTCATTTAAAGTTGTCAAAATCTTTTCCCTCTTTTGTTTTTTTCTCCCAAAGTTTCTGGGTTTTTGAATTGAAAATTAAATTAAATAGAGGTATATAAAAGAAACAGTATTACAAATCAATGTTATTATTAACAAAAAAGAAAATTTTTCCAATTAACACTGAAAAGCATTCCAACAGTATTTTTAGCCATCTGCTGTCTGGATATTACAGTGAAATTAAAAAAAAAGAAAGAAAGAAAGAAAGAAGGAATCTATTTCAAACAACTGAGAATGGAAACAATGGCTGAGCTGCAAATATCACAGCAGAAATCTTTCAATTGTTTCCAGCAAGTTCCTTTTGTGCATCATCTTTTGAAAACTCCAGAAAGAAAAACTGCCTTTAATTCTGTTTCTTAGTCCTTGTATCCATAAAATGAAACCCAAGTGCAATTTGTTTCTTAGATTAGAAGCTCAATGAGACAGGGATCACTGCTCCATGAAATTAAGCACGTTTTGTGTAGGCTGAGGGAACATTCCTGAAAAAACAAAGTGTTAGGATGGGTCCCAAGGAGGATGCAGGAGCTGTCTAGGGGGTTTCAAGAAATGGAGAACTTAGTTGCAGGCAATGATATAAAATAGAAATGTTTGGGGATGGTTGAAATGAGATTCTGATGAGAGGGGTTACCTGTTGATATTCAAGACCAGGTTGGGTGGGGCTTGGAGGAACCTGGGTTAGTGGAAGATGTCCCTGGCCATGGCAGGGGGCTGGAGCTTAAAGATCTTTAAGTTTCCTTTCAATCCAAACTGTCCTGTGAATCTGTGACATGACCCCATGGCATCTGCTATCCTTCCACTGTTCAGTGGCAAATGAGGAACTGAGATCGATGGGCCCAGACAGGGAAACCATGACAGTGTCTGTGTGTTGTGTTATCTTGGGGATAAAACAATCCCCAAATGCAAAATTAGAGCAGTCAACACCCTTGGAAGAGAACTCAGGCTATTTTAAGACATGTGGAAAGATCTTTAAGGATGCAGATTCCCTAGAAAACTTTAAAAAGCTTTAAAGCATCTCCATTTATTTATAGACAGTTTCACAAAGTCAGCTGCTAAAAGGCAGTGAAATCTGTGCTGTGGAGTCCTTTTAGAAATAATTCATTTCTCAGGATCAGAGTTCTGACTGGGGCTGAACTCCACACTCAAATGTAAATATTTTCTATGGCTTAAAGCACTGACTGCAGAGGCAGCCCCAGGCAGACACCAATGTGCAGATTGTAGGTAATTTTGGAAAGCAAGAGCAAGCCTAGATATGCCACGCTTTGGAAAGACATTGCTGGGTTCTACTCTTAGGAATAATCTCTCCTTGAGTTTTTTAAGACCACAGTCTCCTTGTCTCACCATGAATCATTTCCAGCTCTGAGAACAGATGGGATTCTGCCTCCTGGATTTCATAGAAGTCTGTTGTGACTATTAGGAAGATTTCAGGAGATGTGTATTACTGATATTAAAAAAAGAGAGGCCCCCCATCACCACCCACGCTGGATCCAACCTGTGTTTTAAAGGAAAGCTGAGATTGCTGTCAAATAATCTGGTTTAATGGGCTGGGGCTCCAAGGGAAACATGAACACAGTGATGTTGGGAGAAAGCATCGTTACTCTTCATAATTACAACTTTTTTGTTCACGTCAAAATTGGATTAAATGGATTAAGGGAAGTTGCCTCACAAATTAAAGGCAGCCTTTGAGCTGTTTGTAGCTTGTGTGACGGACAAACCAGCATGTAGAAATCTTCTGGATGACTTTGAAGAGACTGATCCTTTTTCCATTCAAGTTCAGTGAGCAAGGCAGCATCAACTTAAGTGGAATCTTCAAGGATTTTAAAGAAGTGTTTAAGGTGAGGTTGAATGGGGCTTGGAGCAACTGGATATAGTAGAAGTTGTTGGATGGTTTTTCAACCCAAACCATCCCATGATTCTATGAATAGACAAGGGTTTTGTGATAGCCCAGTTTAGAGGTCATTTATATGTGGCTAAATGAGACAAAATTCTTAAAAGTCAGCAGGAATTGCAAGGGTGAATTCCAGCTGTGCAGCTCATTTTATTTTCAGATAATTCCATGAATATCAATTATTCCTCAAAGAACCTTGAAGCAGGCATCTGAAAAGGACATCTAGGCAGACATGCCAGTAAATATTTCATTTCTTCTTCCTTTTGTTTTTTTTGTTGTTTTTTTTTTTTCTGTTTGTTTGTTTCATGGCCTGTTTTTATGGAGTAATTCCACAGGTGGACTCAGTGGTATCACCTCGTTAGAAGAGGGAACAACTGTGACATGGTAGATAAGAAACACTTTCAAAAAATAATCCTAGAGGTGATGTAACACTGCGAGCAGAAATCACCTCTTTCAGTGGCACATTGCAGAGAACAAATGAAACAGCAAAACGTGCAGTGACACAGATGCTCAGGGGACCTGCTTTGAGACTCCTGCTTTATCTCTCACCACAAAGGCAGGATTGTCCCTTCTGTGCAGCAAGGATGTGCCAGAGGAGAGGCTGCCATGGCAGGGAACAACCACATGAAAGTCCCCCAGCCCCGAGCTCGCCTGCTCCTGTTCCCAGCCACTCACCCCTCAGGCCAGGCTGAGGTGCTAAGCCTGGGGAGGTGGCACTCAGATCCACCAGGGAATTCTTGTCTGGGAAATGTGAAGCTGGATTTTGGCACTCCACATCCCCACCTGTGTCAAGGGGCTCAGGCACACACCGTGAGTCCAGCCTGATGGATTTCCCAGCTTGGATTATGCGCTGGCCATCTGCCAGCCAGGCCATTTGGGACTAAGATGCTGTTAAATCTGATTGCCTTGCGGGGTCAGGATTGATCAACACAAGGATTATTTTTGTCAGCACAAAGGAATGTCTTTATTGGGCAAATCCTGCACCAGCAGGAGATGTGAGTAAATCTCCCTTTGCCTTCTCTAGGGTGAGCTTTTCAAACTACCCTCATCCATGTGCTGCACCAGGCCATGAGGAAAGATATTGGTGAGCACCTTTGTCACACTAAAGAGAGGGAGGGCTGTGGTTAACCCAATGTCTTTCAAGAGCAATTCTTCAGGGCCCTCTTTTTCCACTTGAGCCAGGATTCAACCCATAGTCCAGTTTAAGATGGAATCCTGCTTATTTCTGCTGGTTTTGCTTCATCAGAAATATGAAACCAATCTGGTGGCTGGATTTCAGCTTGAATAATTACATTTTGCTCACATAAATGACTTTATTAGCTTTAGAGAGGGGAAATTACACTCTGCTAACTCTTCCAAAGCTATTTGCTAGTGTTAGTAGGAAAGATGAAATTGGCCAGCCCACCAGAGAGGTGCCTGTGTTCTGATGGGGGCTGAAATTCCCCTTGTAGAGAACGTGTTTTGTGCAGGGAACTCCAGCCCACATCCAGCCTACATGAAGGATGGAGAGCTATTAGCTCCTTTCTGAAGCCTCACAGCTCTCAGCCCTTGATGGATCTTCCCCAGCCTGACTCTCATGTATCAGACTGGCTCTCTGACAGATTTTCTGGAATGGCTTAATAAAGCCTTATTAAATCCTCATTTTCCCATTGGAAGCTGGCTGGATTTTGCCTTTCTTTCCTCTTATCACCAGTCCCCTTCCTTCAGGATGCACTCTGTCAGCTGGGCATTGTTTCCTGTTATCACCCAGGTTAGCTGCAAGGCTGCATGGCTCTGCATCCATCACGTCTGGAGGAGTCAGGATTTTCCAGACAAGATAAAAATCTTGTTGGTGACCTAAACACCCATCTCTGCATCCCAGTGTCACACCATCCATCCCTTGCCTGTGCTTGGCACAAACTGCAGATCCCAAATTATTCCCTGCTGCTTTGAACCTGCTGTGGGAAATATGCTTTAACTTCACCCTTCTATCTTTCTCAGGCAAGCTGGTTTTCCCCTCTGTACCACATTCCAGTATTCTTATATTATATCTTGGGCATGAAATCCATCACAAGTTTCATCTTTCATATTCTTTCCCACCCTTCTTAAATTTCTTCAGTGTTCTCATCTATCACATCACTCATTCCAGCCTTGATATTTCCATTGTCATCACTTTCAGTGTCACTCTCATGCCTGAAACATCCTAATTTTTCTCATCTTTTAAGCATGCGACCCAAAATGACATCCTGCCTGAGTCAGGGAATCAGAGGCATTATCTATGATTATTCATTAAACAGAAGTTTTAGGGCAGCTAATGCATATGCATAAACTTGTTCACAAAGTCTGATTGTTCAAACACTCATTCTGTGAATTGTTACTGCAGGAGGGAATTTCTCCAGTGTTTGAGGAACACAGCAAAAGACACACAGGATGGGAAGGTTTTGGAGTGCGTTGGGCAAGATTTTCCTGCAAAACTCATGATATTTGGAGGTGTTGAGGTCCTTCATTTGGTCAGACCTGGTGCTTTACAAAGGTTTATGCACATCTAATCTAAATATTGCCAGTGGTCCCACAGATTATGATGTGCCAGAGGAAAGGATTGGCCTAAACCATTGCATGGGCTGGACTTTCTTTGGGCGGGAATTGTAGGTAATTCTACCCATCAGCTGTGAACTTATCTCATCTTGGCTGCAGAAAGAATTATTTTTTTAAATCCTAGATTTTTCAGTTTCTGGAGTTGCAGCAGTTTTAATGGATATGGGCTTTCTGACCTTGCACAGTTGTTCAAACAGATGAAGAGCCCAATGCTGAAAAAAAGGGCACAAATACATTTCCTGGATATCCTTATAAAAGAAATGAGATAAAAGAAATATTATATCAAAATTTCCCATTAAAGAAAAATATTGTTGTGTCATGAACTCCATTCCGAAAGCTGTGGACATTGAATATTTTGGACAGTGGGAGATCTTCCTCACCAGTCACTTTTTATCAGCTGCTGATGTATGCAGCATTTGCCATTTTCTCCTTTTGAATAGCCCTCTATGATTACTATTTTCTCACTAAATACTTAAATACCTTTTTTTCATCGCTCTGTGCATCTATTCTCCCTTAGTCTTCTTGTGGACAAAGAACATTTATGTAATAATGTGATATGAACAGACACCAGGATGTAAGAAGAAACAGGGGTGCTGGACATGAATACGAACAGAAATTTAAGACATTTGCCCTAAATTACAGCAAAACTTTGGGCTCCTGTACTCCAAGAGGGCTTTGTTAAGGTCATCTACTTGTTATGCCTTAGGCAAGAGCCACCTGGAAAGAAAAATTTGGGTTCCATAAATGATCGAAGCCACAAAAAATTTTATATCTTCAATCAATGGCAAAGAGGACGCATTGCTTTATTTTTCCTTACTGAATTTTTGTTCTGCAGAACTTAAATATTCCAACTTTTCATTCCAAATTCACTGAGGTAGACTGATCACACCAAGGCTACCAGTGTTTCCCCAAAACCAAAATGTGCTTCCCACTAGCTCCACATTTTGCTGGCATGAGCAGGAAAAAAGGGAATCTGCACGTTCTCCTCTGTGAAAAAGAGCTAAGACAGACTGCCAGGAACTGGGATCTTGGAACCTGGACAGGTCTGCTGTCAAATGCCTGGTGGGAAATTTGGGTTTTAGTCAAAGGATCTGCAGTTCTGGTGTGCCTCTCCCATGAAAAGAGGCCAGATGAGCTCTTGTGCTGCTGGGAAGCTTGGAGACATCTGATCCTGAGGCATCCACACTCAGAGCTTCCTGAAAATCTACCTAGCACTCAAGGAGCCCAAGTTCATTGCTATTTGTAAGCACAGGTTTTGGTCTTGGCTGAAAATTGGTCCTCTAACTGAAGTTGCAGCTCTAATGGAGAAGCATTTTGCTCTGAGAACTCCTAAGTGTAGTTACAGAGTCCCTCCAGAGCTTCAGGGCTGCTTTCCAAGTCACAGTGTTTACATTGGGCTAACAGGGAAAAAAGGGAAATACTGCTTTTTTTTACTGGGGAATTTCCCCTTTATACATCACTGAGATACACCCACAGAGCTGAAATGTTTTCTTCTGCCAAAAAAAGTTACATTAAAATCCCATAGCACATTACAGAAGCAAATTTTGATATTGCTTTTGAAACACTTGGATTCATATTTTAAGAAATCTTGCTCTTCCACCAGTTCCAACCTGAGGGAATGCTGAATGGACATGAGCTCAGGTGTGCTGGAAAGGAGGGGTGGGGTGTGACAGCAGTGGTGTGGGGAGTGTCAAGTCTGAGGAAATGCAGCCAGACAATGTGACAACAGGGATTAGACTCCATAAAAATTTCAGTATTGTCCTTGAGAGAGAGAGAAGTCCTGAACGACTGCATTGCGTAACAGCACCACCACTTATTGTGTCTTGTAATTAGTTAGGAAGCCATTAATGACAATTTGCTTCAAACCCAAACAGAGCTAGAGGTTCTGTGACCCTCTAGCTAACAACAAATGCAAGAACAGGAGGAACAGGAATAATTCAAATCCACTATATAGCCAGTTGCTCTTCTAAATCCTAAGGTATTAACCTTTTATGTATATTTCAATGACAAACCAATCCTGACACTTTTTCTGTTTAAATATGTAACCATTGATTCTGGAGAAAAAAAAAAAGTGGGTTTAATTATTTGCTTTTTTATTTTATCAGTGCAGCACTAGTTTATTTTGGTGTAATCGCTCTCATTCATGTCTAAGAAAAAAACCCTTAGGAATGCATTGTGTTCTTAAGAGCATCACTATCATAAATCAGTGTAGATGCACTTACTTTAAAATGCTGCCATGATTTATTTGATTTGTAGCAGCTGTGGATCCAGCCCTCCATTCTTGGGTGCTTGGTACCAGCACAACTCAACACTGAACTTTAGTAGAAGGTTTCTGATCAATACAAAAAGAAAAAAATGGCCTTTTTTTCTTTTTTTTTTTCCGTGACAAGAATTTCTACTTCTAAGATTCTAAGTCTACAAAGTACTCAAACCCAACTTTCCTGCTATTTCCAAGGGCCTCTCATGGAGTTCAGTGGGAAACTGAGGCTCTTGACCCTTTGCAGGACAGAACCTTAGAGCTGGAAGGAAATTGCCTGGCATCTTGTACAACCTGCTAATGTGCTTGTGCATTCATGCACAGTAATTGATCTTACAAGCTTCTGAGTGTTCGCTGGACTTGCCATTATACCATGAATATTTTATAGCTGCACCACTGTAATAACAGTAATTACATTTGCCCTTTTACAGAACCTTTTATATAAGGGTTTCGGTGTGGTTTATGGCTGGTAATTAAGCCCCATGGTCTTCTTGTGGAGTGAAAATTATTATTACCCTTCTGCAAATGGGGAAGCTGAGGTACAGAAAATGTGAACTTGACCTTGCCCAAGGTCATATCTCAAATCACTTCCAGGATGAGGATATGAATTCATGGATTCCTACTCCAGGGTTGCTGTAGTTATTTATTTGACTTGGATTATGCCTCCAACTGAAGAAAAACTTTTAAAGTTAAAACTCTCAATATTTTCCTATTATTTGGAATATTGCACATTTTTCCTGTTCAGAAGAGCTGCTGCACCTTCCACCACATCCTCACAAAAAATCCCACGTGTCAGAAGATACTGACACGAATTAGAGGTGCTGCACCCAGATGCCCTCATCCTTCACAGAGATGCCAGTGGGGACCTGTCACTAAGGATTAATCCAGGCTCACAGGTACCAACACAAAACCATTAATGCCAGCCCGAGCCATTCACAGCTGTGAGCAAAGCCCATGACTGAAAGGCACTTGTTGTGGTGGGTTTTGTTATATTTTGTTATGAAAATGATTTATTCCCCTCTGTGTTGCTGAGTTGTGCCCCCACAGTTCAGTTGGTCTACCCCAAGTTACACCTCCCCTGTATTTTCGGTTTATCCCTAAATTGTGTCCTCCCCTATGCTGCCTATAATTGACACCCAACCCCTTATCCCAGTGCCTTCCCTATCCATCATTGTAAATCCTGCCCCTTTACCCAGAAAGTTCCCTGTCTCCCCTCCCATTGCCTTGTCAATCCCAGCTTATACCAGCACTTCGTTCCAGAAAGTTCCCTGTCAATCCCCTGTTATTCGATGTCCCACTGGTTAATGTGAGCTGTTCCCTCCTCCTGTGTTCCCATGAATTGTAAACTCCACCTTGTGCTCCTCCTCAGTTTTCCTCCTATTGGTTAAAGTTTTATACCCACCCCTTAACCACCCCCATTTAAAAATCCTTGCAAGCCCACTTTCGGGGCTTTTCAGTCTCTGACTTTTCAAGGGTTAAGCTTTTCCTTGGAACCCAAACTGAGAGTCCTCAATCCTTTTCCTCCTCCTTGTGCAGACAGCTGGGAAGTGCTGTAGAGCCACAGCTCTGAGGTTCAGCTCCTGACATCCAGATCAGGAGCTGTTCCCCACTCCCAGCGTGGTGCCGTGGGGGAGAGTGAGCCAGGACCCCAGCACCGTGTCGGGCACTTTCCTCCCAGTTGCTTTGCTAACAGGGAAACAATGTCCCAAGGTAGATTGTAAAGTCACTGCCTGTTGTTGAGAGGAATGGAAATAACTGGCTGTGATTGCTGCTTTGATAAATCTATTTACTACCAGAGTGCCAGCCCTTGGCTGGGCTGTAAAACGGGTGTAATTAACATTCAATGACTATATAATGAAAAACACCTGTTTATTGAGGGAAAAGGAGCACATTTCCCGAGTGGTACCTTAGTGTACAAGTGGGGTGCGGGCTCACAGTCAGAGCGGGGCAGGGCAGCATTTGGGAAAGTAAAATTCCAGCACGAAATTCCCGAGCAGTGAGCCCACATGCACAGCAGAAGGAAGCTGTGGTATTTTTATCTCAGTCACAGCTCAGAGGGAACATGAAGTGTCTCCACATTTCCAGCTTCAGATTGATTGTGACTGGAACCACGTGTGGGATTTCCCTGCAGCTGGGGAGCAGATGGTGCCAGGTTCTGGAATGTGGCACATGGGGACAGCGAGCCAGTGCCCTGACCTGCTGCTCCCTGTGGCGCTGAGCTGGTCTGGGAGAGGAGAACCCTCAGAAATAGATACATGAATATAAAATGTTCTCCAGGAATACAGAGTCCTGGCTTCACAGGAGTAACTGGAAAACGATCACTTAATTCTGCCTGTTCAGAACGTCCTTCAGGGAGTTCAGAGATACCTTTAGCACTTAGGAAGACACTGTAATTACTGTAAATGATGTAAAATCCTTTAAGCTATGAGGGATTCGACCAGTCTGATCAATACCTTGCAATAACAAGGTTTAGCTTAAATAAAATAGTAATAAAATAGTTTATGATTTATTCTGCTTAGCTTCCAAGTTTTTAGTCCAACAAACCTGAGTATTTGAACAAAACAGAACAGCGCTGGTGCGCTGAGTCTTTTGGATTTTGCCACGAGGAGGCAACGTGCTCCTGGGCTGGCTGGAGGTTGAAAGTGAGAGGAATGAGGGGTTTGTCTTTACAAACGAGCTGTGGGTCTGCTGGTAGGTAAAACCAGCACTGAGAGATAAAAGAAACAACGGGAATGATTCCACTGATTGATGAATGGAAAAAAAGATATTTACCTTTACAAACAAACTGTAGGTTTGCTGCTAAATGAAATTGGATATTGAAAGATGAAAGAAACAATGGGGGAAAACCATGAATTCCATAAGAATTAAAAATTAAAAGGAAGGGTTGTACATTATAGGGGAATCTTAGGTATCGGGCATTTCAGGAAGTCTGTACCTCTCAAGTACCTCAGCCAATGGGGAAAGAGAAAGGGAAATGTGGCTGGGAAATCAGGATAAAAAGGAGGCTGAGTCCTCCAAACATTTGAGATTCACCAGGAGAATGCCCCATAGCCTCTCCCTTCATTCAAATAAATTAAGAGGGACTCCTCTATCTCCTTTCTTGGGACATAAACCTCTGGTGTTTGTGGATTAGTTTTCCTGACAAAAGGGGAGGAGGAGGGTGCCAGCACATCCAAGATAAGCACGGATAAAACAAGACCACTGGAGTTACCCCCTTAGCACAAGTTTCCCATCCTCTTTTTTTTTATTTTTTCACTTTTCTTCCTTGTGGGATCTACGTATGGATCCAACCCCAGGAAACATTGGGGTTTTCTGTTCCTAGCAGGGCTGTATGAGCGGCTTTCTTTTTATTCTTTAAAAAAGGATCATTCATGGGGAAAGCGTCCAAAGGAAGCTACTTGCTCTATCTTTGGCTGAAACCACTCACTTGAAATGAAACACTGGACATGGCAACATCCACTGAGTAATGTTGCAGGCAGCAGCTCTCTGCACTGTATGTTCTGAACAGAATATTTCCAATTTGCAAACACCTTAAAATGCCTGGAAATTTCGCCAATGCCTTTTACTTATTCATTTCAGCTCCTGTGCCTCAGCACCTCTCAGCTTTGATGCATTGGGAATCATTATCAAGTAAAGCATTTTGAATCTATGCTTCTGGGTTTATGTTTCTGAACACAAGCGAAAACTCATATCCATTAGTTATTTACTGAGCTGGAGACTGCTAAAATATATCTCAAGGAAGTTCACGGGATTTTTCATTTAAGTTAATCTTACTGGGAGTTTTGTTAATGGAAGTTTCAGCAGGTGAGGAGCTCCTTTATTTTTACGTGCACTGTATGCAGTTTAAATTCCATTTCATTAAAAGCTGTTTATGAGCAAAATGCTTGAAAGCAAATATGAATTGCCCAAAGCATTTTTCCCTATTGTCTGTGCTTGGGCTGTTCCCTGAAATCAACTATTTGATGGGCTTTTGTTTTTCTTGCATTACAGGTTTTTATTCTATGCATGTAACAAATAAAAACCATGGATTGGAGTGGACGTGGCATTTTGAAAACCACAAAGCACTTGATTTATTCAAATAATGTTTACATAGGAATTATTTCACCCACCAGTGAAATGCAGCTGTCTCTGGCGTGGAAAACATCAGTCTTTAAAAAGAAACATTGCTAAGTGAAAAGAACTTTATCTCATATAAAACTTGAGGAGGAATGTGGGCTTGCAGAATGTAATTACTCATTTGGATCTTAGCCCAGACACCAAAGCTATCATTGCCTCTTTAGCAAGAGTAACTTGGAATCTTAAGTGGTTGCACATAATGAAAGCCTTGATTCTGCAACCTTTCTGGAAAATAAAATCAGTATTAGTATAATGCTTCCCAAATATTTAGATGTAATTGCACTTATGATTTACACCACACTTTGAGCAAGAGACCTCCAGACTCTCTATAAAAGTGATTTTCAGAACAGCCCTGTTCACTATTTCTGGATCTCCATGTTTCAGAGCCTGAAAAATGTTGTTACAAGGGAAATAAGAGACTCTGTTCTGGCCCCTGCATCCATGCAGGACTTCTCAGAGTTCCAGAAGGGAAGTTTCCTGCATGGATGGATGGCACATGCAGCCACAGGGATGTGGTCACACGGTAAGGACTGTGACAGCAGGAGCTGTGGTTCATTCAGCTCCCAGCCTGTTGACTGTGGGGCTTCTAGCAGCATTTTCAGCACTGGTGTCAAAATCATGGATGGGTTTGTGATAAAACTTCCATGATTTTTAAAAGCTGTGAGATTCCAGAGTGGGCACATTTGTTTTCTCTGTGATGTCCAACATCTATGCAATCATTTCCATCCACAGCAAAATTGGTGAGTGTGTTCCAGCAATGAGGATGTCATCTTTTTCCTTTTGTATCCTTGGCATTTTCTCCCCAAAGGATTCTCTGTCTTCCCTTCCCAGATTTTGAGCTATTGCCAGACTGTCATCTAAAGATCTGTGTTATTTTAATGTTGTCTTGGTAAAACATCTGGCCCAAAATTGGAAAAAACAGCATCCAAATGGTACTGAAATTCATATTTTACATACTATGGTACTTTCATAAAACCTACTGGAAAGATAGGAAGAGAGATTTATGGAGAAAAGAATGGAAGTTTGTAAGGAATGATACATAAAAGAACAAGGGTGTGGTGGTTTTCATTATTTTCTTAAACAAGGAGTTTTGGTCTGTCTTAAAGTGACAAAATTTTGTGGTCAGTGTTGGGTATGTTAGGGAGTTTGTTATGTGAAATCTCTGTAATAATAATTAAAGCAAAAGTAGTTCCCCACAGATTATGATCATAAAATCATAGAATTAAAGAATCACAGAGTTAAAGACTCATAGAATTAAAGAGTCATGGAATAGTTTGTGTTGGAAGGGACCATAAAGACCATCTAATTCCAACCCAGTGTTGTGGGTTTAGAATAAGTTAAATTTATTATTACATTTATTTATTTTTTTGTTGTGAGATATGATTTTAGGAGAAAGGAAAATAGGTTTAAATTTAGATTATAAAGAAAGTTTTATTAACAAAATTAAAATACTGGAAAAAAAGGGAAAAAAAATGAAAATTTTAGAATATTTTTTTGCTTACTTTTTTTTTATTTGACAACATAAAATAAAATTTGGGATTTTTTAATTAGGTATTTATTAAATTTTTTAATTTGTATTATTTTTATAATATTTTTAAAAAAAATGTTATAGGGTGAGGTTTTTTTAATATTTTGGAGATATGTTTATAAGAATATAGTTTTTTTCTGGTTTTGCATTTTTATAAAAAACAGCGGTTGCTTGGTTTAGAAAAATTTTGCTGTTGTGAAATTTTTTTTATTTTTATAATTGAGTTAATGGGTTATTGTTAATTTATGGGAGGTTATTTTTTAAGGATGAGCTGTTGGAAGGAAAAGAAAAACTAACACACCCAGTCATGGACAGTTGGCTCTAGGTGACCCTGCCTGAGCTGGGAAGTTGGACAACACAACCTCCAGAGGTCCCTTTCCAAGTCAGCCTTTCTCTGATTCTGTGATGCAGAAATTCTATATCTCTGAGTCTAAATAACTTTCAGCCTTATGAAACTGAAGATCTCCAAAATAAGATCAGAGGTGTAAAAACATCTGGCTTTACAGATTCCCCCCGTCTGTCAGAAGTACAAGTTCTTCTATCAGTCGGTCTGAAAATTCCCTTTACAATGTTTCAGATGCTTTTTCATCTGATTTGAAATATCCTGAACCCAAAGGGTTCAAATTATACATTGCCCCAGGGAAGGAGAATTGCAGGTTTCCTGCATCCTACTGCTGGATTTCATGCTGCCCATCAGAGAGGGGGCAAGAGGTAGAAACAGGTCAGTGTGTGGTGGAGCAGAGAGTAGCAGGTGAGAAAGGATGATAGAGGAGAGGAGAAATTGCTGGTAATTGTGGTCCAGCCCTTCGAAAATTCCTGTCAAGAGACAGAACTAGACACATGCTATTTTCCAGCAGTCTGCCAGCCTCTCATGGTAATGAGAGAAACTTGGGGGATTTTTCCCCTCTGCTCTGTGTGTTTTTGCAGAGGGAGGAAGGAACTATTTCTTTCCTTACAAACTGTTAATTGAAATCTTCCCCCCTTTTAACAAACTCATTCATCTTCATAGCACCTTTGCTACCAGGCAATTTCTACAAATCAAGATGAACATTCGATCTGTGTTGTTTTTAATGATCTTTTTTGCCAATATTTATAATGTGCCTTGAAAGCTGAGGCAGGCCATGGGCTAGATATTTAATATTAATTAATGTGTCGCTCCCCAGAACACACACATGCTGAGGAAAAGAGTAAACATGTTTGACTCTACCAGAGGGGTTGGAGACACTTGTAAGTTGCTAATTAATTTTAAAGGTGTCCCTTCCTCCCTTTATTTGGAGATTGATTTCTTCTTGCTCTCCCCTCCTTTTTAATTGCTGCAGTCTCACTTCTGCAAGCTGAATTTCACCTCCCTTTTTCCCACGCTCCCATTGCCTGTGACTCTTTCAAGCAAGATTATTAAAACTTTATAATTGCTATCAGTGCCTACTCAGCAGCACCCAATGGGGCAAATAGTTTTGGAAAGGAAAAAGAGAGTTTTGGAGAAAAGGATCAAAATAAAACCCCAGAGGACACAGAGGTGACTATAATTGCATGTTATTTCTGCACTGTGCCAAATGTCATTCAAGAAAGGCCAAGAAATGTTCCAATATTGACATATTGGGGTCAAGGCTGGGATAACAGATAAAATATATAGATATTAACAACAGATAAGGCAAAAGAAACCCTATGAGACAGCTTTGGTCTGTGTGATAAGGAAACTGTAAAAGTATTATGGAGCCAAAGAGGATCAGAAAATCAACGTTCCCTTCCCTTTTCTGTAACAGAACTTAAATCTTCCCATTCAGGACATCAGCAGCTTTGGGTCTGCTCTGGGTCCTTGTGAGATTTTCTTTGCTCTCAGAGCATGTAGGGTTGAGTTGAAGGATGGTGGCTTTTATGCAGAGATTTCCCAGGTGATAAATTAAGTGCCCAATGTGGTGTTGATTATGCACAGATTTTCCCTGCCTCCTGTGTTTGTTTTCTGTTTCCCTTTTCCAAAGCAAAATAGCATACTACTGGCGTTGTGTCGTGGTGGAAATCAAAAAATTCAAATAGAAGAAAGGTGAGGCACATTTTGTCTCCTCTCAGCAGCTTTTTGGAGGTGGTGTTGGTTGGATTTGCTGCACCTTTGAATCGTCTCAAGCTCAGTTTTGATGATTTTCCAGTAAGAATGCAAAAAAAAAATTTGTATATTGGAATTGTTAGTTTTTCTGTCAAATGTAATGTAAAAGCCATTAGTCTGAATTAAATTCCTAATTTAGATTGGCTTTTTTCTGCCTTTATCTTTTTCCAGTAGATTGCTATTCCCATGTAGTCTTAAACATTTCCTAAAGCTCTTCCTTAGGCTATAATATCCCTTCCTTTAGTTCTTCCTCTCTCCAGCTGCCTTATTCCTTATGAAATTCCTTCCTTATCATCTCAAGAGAAAGTTAGTTCATTTTTAATGTCTGGTCCCCCCTTTCTGGATTAATGTGGGATGAACCTAATCATAGCTGCTGTTGAGAACAGCACAACGCCATTGATGGAATTAATAAGGAAGGGATGAAAATATGTTTTCAAAGTCTGCCCAGCTCTGTCCTAGGAAGTCCTTCAGATGGGCGTGAACTGAATGCTCTGGGTTTGAGATATTAACAAATCCCAATAAACCCAACCAGATTTCACTGAGCTCTGCATTTCCTGAGCTCCCTGTTCCCTCACCTCCAGCGTATTGGTGACACGCCAGCAGATTGATCTGCAAAACTTCTCTCTTTATGACATTCTATAAACTACTTTATGGGAAAAAAGACAGATAATATCCCTGTCTTACAGAGCTTCCAAATTGCAGCTTAATTAAGGCGCTGTGAGACACAAAGGGAGGACAAGGGCACAAGATAAAAATCAGAGGGTTGTATTCTTGCACAATGGATTCCCATTACCATAAACAGAATCCTACCAGGGAATGCATGTCTCTCAGCAAGATATATTTTATGTCACTGTAAATACAGCAAGGAGATGCTCGAGTTTTTGTTCTGCTGGACAGGGAGAGGGCAAGGTCAGTCAGAAAAGGAGAAGGGGGGGTCTTTGAGGAGCAAAAGGGTCCTTGGCACAGGGTGCCAGAGAGCCTCCTTGGGCAGATTCCTGGCGAAAAGGCAGCAGAGCTGTGTGGTGGGAGCCAGACTGAGGCAGTGAGAAGGCAAGGGAAAAGAAACCTCTGGGTGTGCCAGCAGAAAGACCAAGGCACCCCTCCCCAGAGCTGCAGGTTCTGCATCCCCTCGAGCTCGCTGTCACGGGAAGCTGCTCCTTGTGTTGGTTGAGTGCTGCTCTTTTTATCTTTCTTTTGGTTTGGGAACTGGTGCAGAACCTATTACACAACAAGTACAGAGAGGAGAGAGAAGGGTGATAAGGCCTGTGGTAAAGGCATGTGTATGTCATTACATTTTGAAAATGTGATGTAGTGACAGCCAAACTGAAGGCTCTTGGACTCAATAGCAAAGCACCCACTTATTTCAGCCTGGCCTCAAACAGTGAAGAGAGATAAGAAACACATCTGGGGGGATGGAAAAGCAGTATCTGGCTACTTTTTAGAGTTGTGACTGTGTTTGGGCAAATTTAAACTGCCAATAACTATTAAAGCTGTTAAGTTTGTTTATTCAGATTGACAATGAAGGAAGATAAATTGTCTTGTCTTAGGAAGAGGTAGAACAAATCATGCCCAGAAACAAGCCTGAATAATGATTTTAACCATAGAACTACAGAATATTGAGCTGGAAGGATCTCACAAAGATCATTGAGTCAGGCTCCTGGTCCTGCAAAGGACAACCCCAGCAATCCTGTGATGAGAGCATTGTCCACATGAACTCCTGGAACTCTGTCAGGGGGTGCTGTGACCACTGCCACTGGGAGCCTGTTCAGTGCCCAGCCACCCTCTGGGGGAAGAACTTGATTAAAGTGAAGGGGCTGATTTAAAAAGAAGAAAAAAATGAACCTTGTCTGATGTAAGGCAGGTTGCTTTACAGCAATTAATTAATTAAATGCAGATAGCTTTTTCCTGTGAGGATGGGGACCCCTGGCACAGGGTGCCCAGAGAAGCTGTGGCTGCCCCTGGATCCCTGGAAGTGTCCAAGGCCAGGCTGGATGGGGCATGGAGCAACCTGGGAATAGTAGAAGTTATAAATTGGAAATTTGGGTGGAAAGTTTGGGGCACTGCCTGTTTGGATTCAACAGCAAGGATTTTATATCATGAAATATTAGAGAAAAGCAATCCAGTCCTTTCAGAGGGATATATCCTACAAGGACATTCTGAACAAGCATAACATGCTGGTTTAATTCCTAGCTTCTTACAAATAGCTGGAATATTCTTATCCAGACTGAATTATGCAGCAAAGCCACCCCAAAAGCTGCTCAAACCAGTGTGTTTTATTGTGCAACTGAGATGGACTAAGAGCCCAACTGGTGGCTGTCAGGGAGCTGCCAGTGAGTGATAATTCAGTGCTTTTAGTCACATCCACATTCACATTACTTGGAAACTAACAGAGGGAAAAACAATACAAAGAAAGCCAGAGGGGTTTTTTTTTTGCAGAATTTTATTGAACTAAAAATGGAGCTATGAAATGAAGCTGGTCAGGCAATAAGATGTATGCACAGGAAATTTTCGACTTCAATATGAGGATAATTGAAAACTGCCAAAGTTTAACATTAGACTATTAGTAGTGGCTGAGACTTAATATTAGAGCTCCAGATGGGGAAAAATGAGAGGCTTTCTTGTGGTATGTGTTGCAGTGAAAGGAAAGAGAGAAAGTACCTAGAGCAACACATTACTAGTTAATATCAGAAAATGGTCTTTCTTTGTTAAAATCAGCAGCTTGTGTTGAGATCCATAAGTGGCTGCCTCCTGGGCATTGTTCTTTAAGCACTATTAATTGCAGCTAATGGTATTAATTGCCTTTTGCATTTGTATGTCAAATGTGGAAAGAGCTATATATTGCACGTGCAGTCTCTCCCTGATCTTCTCTTTCAGAAACAAGGTTGGGGAGGAAATGAGGAGAAGAGGCTCAGAGATATCCCAGCCTCATGTGAGGAAAAATCTGACAAATCAACCCAAGGAGAGTTGTAGCATTTGTGCTCAAACTTTGTAATAATACCGGCGTTTGGTTTAATATTTTATATAGGGATTTTTAAAATTGGATCAGAATTCTGCCTGAAGTCTTCATTAAAAGAAGACACCTACCCCCCACCATGCCTAATTCTTCCCATGGAGCTGCAGATTCTGCTGATTTTGTCTGAGGGGTAATGAAGCACCAGATCTGCTCATGGACAGCACTCATTTCACACGGATCAAAACCCTGGCATGTGCTGCTGTGTGAGTGATGCTCAGCCTGTCGTGCACAGCAGCTGGGAGGGGAGCACAAGTTCCCCTGTTCAGCCCCAGATGTATCTGCCTGTGCCCATCTCCAACCTCGTGCTGCGAGTCTTGCCCAGAGAGTCTGTCGCAGGACTCCCAAATCTGTGCTATTATAGCTCAGGAGTCTGTAAGTGCCAAAGCCACAAAACATTTCCCATTATCTTTTTGCAACTGGGGCAAGAAAACCACCATGATTTATCTGGGATCTATAAACACTGAGCCTGACAAAGATCTGCTGGAGAGATTCAGTTTCTGTTGCTCTGCCCTGGCCTGCACAGGGGGGCTTTGTGTTTGTATAACCACATGAACAAAATTCCACAGGTTAATTCCTCACTGGCAAACAACTTGGGCTGTCATTTATAAATACAAAGATTAATGGGTTTTCTGTGGGACTGAATAGGATACCCTACAAATGCTGTCAGGCACAGGGTGGGGTTGTTGGGGTGTCCTGTGCAGGGCCAGGAGTTGGATTTGATGAACCTAATGGATCCCTTCCAACTCCAGATATTCTGTGATTCCATGGTGATAATCAAGCTGCACTGGACCACACAAGGGGGAAAGGCAGAGCCTGCTCTTCTAAATCATCTTTTACTCCCATCTGTCAATGTGGGATTTTGTCCATGTGGACAGACAGACACACGCCAGTGGAGCACACAGCAAATCTTGGGTGGATCAAGATTATTGTCTTCCTTCACTTGTATTTGCTCTGGACTTTCAGGTTAGAATTTCAAAATTTAGATGTTTCCATTTTAAAATGTTAAAATTTTACAAATTTAACAAGCCTAGATCAAACTGTAGATTTCCTTCAAGTCATGCTACTGTATCAGGGTGTTTGATACCAAATTTGGATCAACAGTCAGTGATTTCCAAGATTTAACTGGAACAGCTCAATTGGCAAAAACAGGGATTTGAGCACCTAAGTTACAAAACTGATGTCAGCTTAGAAATGAAGAATACAGAAATCCTTCGTGACTGCTGAAAAATGTGGTCAAAAATAATTCTATAGGTCAGGGGCTTTGCTTTCTGAAAAGTTTAGAACTTACTACAGTGTAATGCAACATTTAAAAAGCCACTGTGTTCTCTTGAATTCAGGTTTTTTCTTGCTTTTGGGATTGTTGGTAATATCCCTGTGGGACTCAAAGCCCCCAGGGAGAAACTGGTTTCTCTGTGACCATTTCAGCCCAAGGTTTCGGCTGAACCTGCCACAATGGGAACACAGAAAGTCAGAGCAGCTTGTTCTTAGATCAGAGAGAAACAGAGATAGTGGAAACTCGAGCTGTGGTGATACAGATCTGTATCCAACAGGGAGCACAACCTGGAAATTAAAAACCTGCTCTCATTTTTTGCAGTACTGAGCCAGCGAGTGTTTCCTGCAGAAGACCTGACATGAAAAATAATTTTAGTAAGTACTAGAGATGTGTTTCAAGATTTTCTAAGGGAAACTCTATAACATAAGTCTGGTACAGAGGAAGTAAAAGAGAAAAAAAAGAAAGAAAAGAAAGAGAAGAAAGAAAGGAAAGAAAAGAGAGGAAAGAAAGGAAAGAAAGGAAGAAAGGAAAGAAAGGAAGAAAGGAAAGAAAGGAAGAAAGAAAAGAAAGGAAGAAAGAAAAGAAAAAGAAAGAAAGAAAGGAAAGAAAGAAAGAGAGAAAGAAAGAAAGAAAGGAAGAAAGAAAGAAAGGAAGGAAGGAAGAAAAGAAGAAAGAAAGGGAGGGGGGAGGAAGGAAGGCAGGAAGGAAGGAAGGAAGGAAAGGAAGGAAGGAAGGAGCTTGAAACAATGGGAGATGGGAAGATAAAGTCAGAGGTAGATTGTTAAACTCATTTAGCAGCCAAGCAATCCCAAGGTAGCAGCTCTCTGTTATCCATGAGAGCTGTGCTCCAGGCAGAATTTCCTTGGCGCATTATTGACCTTTAAAATTACATCCTACTCCCAAATATTGCTCCATGCTGCTATCTTTTATTATACTTGGCTTTCTTACAGCATTTGTTTATCAGTCTGCTCTTCTGTGTTTACCTTCAGCCTTTCAGAAGCAATTAGAGAGGATGGACATAACTCAAAATAACAGATATAGCACAGAGACAAGAGAGGCTAACACAGCTCAGGATGAAGGAAAAAATAGGGTTGGGACTAGGGCTGGAAGTAAGAAACAGGAATAGAAATTTTATTGTGGAATCTTGTCACTTCTCATTAGGATTTGACAGCACTGCAGCATAAAATATGCACAAAGTGGCACCCCTTGGTCTGACCAGATGTCAGGTGCACAGTCTGTAAAATAACACTGAGATATGCTGGTTCCACAAGGTCAGAAATTACCCTTTGATAGACTCACACCTTAGAGTTAACCTAAACCCCACTTTGAGCAGGTGGAGTTGCTGAAAGTTGCTGTCTACATGCAGAGTGGAAGGGCCCAGAGATGGTACAAGGGATCATTGACACATCATCATCCACAGCCAAGCAGGGATTCCGTTTGATTTCAGGTACCACTGAAAAATTGGTAAATCAGTCTTCCATGCCTTCTGAGTCCTGCCTTGAATAGCACAGTAAACACAAATAGAATATAATTTCCTCCTGATGTGACTTTCTTCAGAGGATTTTCTTTCTGAAAGGGTTCCCAGGATATGGTTATCCCAATAAAAGCATCATTGTTCCTGTTCCTGTTAACATTAGACAACAGATTTCTCCTGTTCTTCATTTAGAGAGTGAAAAATAATTAATCTCTCTGTATGAAGAGTTCAAGCAATAGGTCCATAAGTAACAACAACTGGGAGAGCACTGTGCTGCTTTCCAGGGACTTCTGCACTCTCTCATGAAGTAGAAAAATACTGTAAAAAATAAAATAAGATGAAGAAAAATTGAAACATTGTAAAAAAAAAAAAAGTGAAATCATAGAATGGTTTGGGTAGAAAAGGAGCTCCAAGTTCATCTGGTTCCATCCCTTGCCATGGGAAGTGACATATTCCACTAAACTGGATTCCTCCAAGCCCCATTCCAGCCTGACCTTGAACATTACAAGGTGGCAAACTTGTCCTTGAGTCTTCTTTGCCTTGATATGTCAACTTGCTGATTTGTCAAGTCTGATCTTGCTGTCTCAGAGCACAGGGCTGACACAGACACGCTGAATTTCTCCAGGGTCCTGTCAGGCAGTGAGTGATGCTGGGAACATGGCAGAGGGATCTTCCCTTATTCCTTTATTCATAATTAAAATTGTGAGCAGCTTCAGATTGACAGCTGAGCAAGCACCGAGCAAAGGCACCCAGGCAAAAGGACGTGGTTGCCACAATGTCTTTAACTGGAAAATCAGCTTGAAATCTAGGAAACTCCCTGGGAATTTCTTGGAAGAAGCTAGATTATGTCCTTTGTGAGTGCTGGTGAGCTCCATGTTGCTTTAATGAAGACAAAACCCAAGATAAAAATTGCAATTGAACATAAGGGGCATCTAAACCAACAGATCTCCTACACATTTTCTACTTTATGTTGTCTGTATCTCGTGGTTTAGTCTGCTGGAGTTCTTCTGTCATGCACAGGAAAGTCTAGGCACAAGTTATACAAGGATTAGTTGCTGCTTGGTTGAATCCCAGAGCCTTTTCCAGAGCCATTCCTTGATTTGTGGAGACCTATTAGCATAAGCCATCCTCTCCACCTGTGAAGATGAATGAAATAGCCCCTCTCTGCCTCACAAAAGTATTATAAACCCATTACAAAGATTACAAGGTGCTTGGAGACCAGGAAAGTGTAAGAATTATTAGTAGATTATGATGTAGGAGTTGCACTGAGACCCCTGAGCTCATTTTCATGTAGATCTACAGTTATTTGTCAACAGCTAATGATTTTTTACCTTCATCTGCACATATTAAATTCAAATTTGTAGTGTAGAACACATTTGCTAACATCTATTCAAATCCTGGGTTATCTCAGCCCTGGAATTATGTTTTCCAATGCATGTGCTCAAACAGGGCAGGTTCAGATGGAACAGGTTGCCCAGGGAAGTTGTGGAATCACTGTTTCTGGAAAGGTTCAAAAGAAGTGTAAATGTGGCACCTGGGACCTGGTTTGGTGGTGGCCTTGGCGGTGCTGAGGGACTCGATGATCTTTGAGGGCTTTTCCAGCATTATTTGTTCTATGAATCTATGAATAAGCTACTTTTGGGAGAGGGAATATTTATTTTTCGTGAACTTGTAATCAGATTTTCTTGTGGATCAGCAGGGAGGCCACAGAGTATAATGGAAACATTTGCAAAGACTTTAATAGGCTTTATGCTGGATCCATAGCATAGTGGGATGACAGAGTGTATTATTACTTCTTCATCTATTTATCGAACACAGCAATGGCCTTACACACATCCCATTGTTTTACAAGGATAAAAACACCTCCTTGATCAATTTTGCCTCCCTGTTAAATGATTCTGTCAATTATTTGGCAATTTTGTTTTTCTCATGAAAAACAGTCAGTCTCATGTTAGCCTCGTGTGATTACTGACATCACAAACACCATTTCCATTTATTTTCAAATATCTGTGCAGAATTTCTGAAGAACTAAGATCCTCTTTGCCACAACAAACCGTGGAAAATAAAAATATGTGTGTGTTGGTGTTAATGTCCTCGTGTGTCCTATCAGGAATTTGGCTCATTTCCCTCTGATACCATCAATGTGTGTTTGTGTGGTTTAGGACTCAGAGAACTGCATTTTCCCCTGGTTTCATTAACCATGTCAGACTTTCAGCTGAATGTAATTGCAAGTGTCAGTCTGAAGAAATTAATTTTGTGGCTATCATTATTAGGCAGGACTGCTGGGGGTTTAATTCTGCCTTGTAGAGGAAACCCACAGAGCAAAACAGGAGAGTGGGAACAGCTATTGCTTTCTCATTTTGTAGCAGGAATTACTCATCAGATCATTTTTTTTTTCTGCTTTAAGCACATTTTCACTTCGTTCTCCATGCAAGGGAATTAAAAATTCAGGGGAAATGTACCTGAGTAATCCTTCACCCTGCAAAAATTTAAGCACAGCACTTGACTCCGATGCGAACGGTGAGGATAGCAGCACGCTGGCAATTTACTTTAGACCTGTGGACAGTCTTTTGGCTCACCCCCTGGCCTCAATGATTCTTGAACAGCCAGGTGCATGGCAGCTGCCTTGGTTGGGGTCCAGGACAGAAGGAGCCTCACTGTTTTACGGATCTTCTCCAGAAAAAAATCTCCTTTCTTCCCACATGGCCCAGCTCTCAAGCATGCTAAGCTCAAATTTGCTGGCTTGGCTGTGAAGAGGGGTTGAAAGATAATGCACATAAATAAAATACCCCTCAGGCTGGACACCAACCCCAAAAGAATAAAATCAAAGCAACCTCATCTAACCTTGCCTTGGACACTTCCTGGAATGGGACATCCACAACTTCTCTGGGCAGCCTGTGCCAGGGCCTCAGCCAGGGCCTCAGCACCCTCCCAGAGAGGAATTTCTTCCTACTAGTTAATTTAATCTACTTTCTTTTAGATTAAAACCACTATATCTTGTCCTACAAGTACCAGATCTGGGTGCTGGACAGGGTCATTGAAGCTTTCACTGAATCCTTGTGATATCTTAGAATTCTGGCATATTTTCTGTGCTGGAAACCTCAGAAAAAGCAGCCACTCATTCTTCAAGGCCGTGTTGGGTGGGACTTGGAGACCCCTGGCATAGTGGAAGGGGTCCCTGCCCATGGCAGGGGAGTGGAATGAGATGATCCTGAAGGTCCCTTCCAGCCCAAACCATTCTGGTATTCTCTGATTCCTTCTGGATCTTAAACTGTTTCGTGAAATTAGAGATTTCTTTGCATCGCAGGGCAGTTCACCACTAACACAAATATTTCAGCCCTGCAGGAAAATACACCCTGATAATTTTGGGCTCTTTATTCAATAAAAGCAAGGCTGAATGAGAAGAATTACTAACATGTCCTTTTTTACTCTGCTGTGTTTCTCCACTTATGCCCTGGTGGTTTTAGAGTGGTCTCAGTGGAGATGAAAGTTTGAATCCCTTCAAGCAGAGCATGAAATTGAACCCAGAGAAGTGCTGCAGCAATTCCATTTTGGGTTCAAGGGGGTCATTTGTAGGGTTCTTTTTTCTGCTCAAGTGCTTTGATCTCCTATTCACACTGCAAACCTGTGAGATTGCTCTCTGCTTTCCTGCTCCAGGAGAACACCTCCCAGACCTGGATTCAGCACACACTCCTGGGTGTTATGTGGAAATGACTCAGGCCCTCAGGCAGAGTCAGAAGAAGAATGTTGACAAGTAATTTGGAGATTCAGATGAGAATTAAATGTGAAACAGGTACTGGAAACTATGTTCTTCCCCTCTAGAGAATTAATTTGCTCACAAACATGAACAGAGAACTGGGATATTTAGAAAATTTTCAGATGAAATACATTCTAAATGTCTGTGGGTTTGGGGTGTTTGTGACAGCTGAGGAATAGGAGAGAATTTTTTCTACCTCTCACAGTCATCCAGCCCTCACTTTAATTTGTTCTCCTTGTTTTTGTCTCCTACACATGGTTGTGTTACAGACTCCAGAATTTTGTGAAAGTCCCAAAGATGCACTGAAAGTGGTTCCCGAATCACAGAACTCATTTATTTCTCTATCTGTGCATTAACAAAGTACCACTTCCTACCAGAAGGAATTTACAGGCCAACTTTCAAACTTTGACTGTGACCTTTAATATAAAAAGGTGCAGACAGAGTTTGTCTTTGAAATGGGGACATAAAAAGTGGAGCAAGGGGCAGAAGGGCCTCAGACATTACAAGAGAGCTGCAGCTGAAGATGGAAATGAAAGGGAATGTCTTACAGAAGGCATGAGATGTCTGAAGAGAGCAGAGTCCAATATAAACAGCTTTTCTCAGTGCACTCACTCCTCATTAACATGCTCTGGATCTTTGCTCCTCCCCTGTGATGGGTTTGAAGAAGGATTTGACAATTTACTATTGCTTCAAGCAGGTAGGCTTAATTCCCCATCTAAAGCTCACTGAAGTCAAGGAAAAAAAAAAAAGATTCTCATGGAGGCTGGTGGACCTTGGCTCAGGGTCTCTGACATTTAGCTGAGGCAGCTGAAACTCGCTCCCCTCGAGCCATGCAGAGCTTCTGTGGAACTGAGCTTTCCCTCTCTGTGTGAGGGATAACAGGCCAGAGTTGAACACATTAATGAAAAGGGAGGTCAGAAATTGGGCTTCCTTGTTAGCTCTGTGTCCTGCTGCTCACACACTCCCTCCCAGCAGTGGGGTGGAGGAGAGAACTGGGAAGAAAAAGAAATTGGTGGGTTGAGATAAAGACGGTGTAACAGGACAGAAACAGAAGGGAAAGTAATAATAACAGTAATAATAACAACAATAGTAATAATAATAGCAATAGTAATAATAATAAATAATCTAAACTAGTGATGCACAGTGCAGCTCCTCACCACCCACAGACTGATGCTCAGCCAGCTCCCAACCAGAAGTCCCAGGCCAGCTCTCCCCAGTTTATTAAAACACCCCATGATGCCAAAAGGTCTGGAATATCCCTTTGGATCAGCCTGCCCTGGCTGTGTCCACTCCCAGCTTCTTGTGCTCCCAGCCAGCTCTGGCAGGGCAGTGGGAGAAGCTGAAAGGTGCTTGAGTCAGTGCAAACACTGCTCAGCAGCAGCTAAAAATCCGTGTGTTATCAACATCACTCTCACACTGAATCCAAAACACAGCACTGTGCCAGCTACTAGCAGGAGAATGAATTCCATCCCAGCCAGGGTGCACTGTAAAGGCTCAAAATTTGTTAAACACTCTAGAAGATTTTGAAGCAAAATCACAAAAGTTTGGGGAATTTGTATAAGCCAAACAATTGGAAACAATTTGTGTTTTTACTTTGTGGTTAAAAAAAAAACAAACCAGAAGAAAGGGGAAAAGGCAAATATTGGCTTCTGTGTTGCTGTAAACATCTGTTGTGGCAAAATAACATGGATGCAGAGCAAGATGCACTGCAGGAGATCAGCACCTGGCCTGGCAGAGCAGCATCCAGGGCTCTGAAGCAGCTCCACAGGCTGTGCTGTTTGTGATGCACAGGCAGAGCAAGGGATTTCAAAAATGGATTCCCAAAAAGCAGCATCCTGAGTTGAAACCCATCAGATTCTGCATGGAAGAAAAGGCAGAAGGCAACAGTTTAATTTCCTCCCATTCCTCAGAATATAAGGAATGTAAGGAAATTATTCCTATTTAGGACTGACAGACATTATCTGTTCTCTCAAAAGCAGGAACTTTTTTTGCAGAGCTTGGCAGAGTTATTCCAGTTTTCCACTGCACAGTAGATTGTTTCCACTTTGTATTTACAAGCCAGCTCTGTTATCAGAGCACCTGCAGGAAACAGAGCAGATCAAGTGCTTGTCTCTTCTCAGCACCTAGATTCAAAACTCTGTGCTTAAGGACAGAATCATATCCTGCAAAGTAAAGGAACAGCTTCTCATTCATTTTGATGGAAGTTTTCACTGTTCAGATACAAACTGAGTGTAGATTACCCAGAAAAGGTGAAAAAGGGAGATAATTGTGGTGTGAAGCCATTAGGAAACTCCTCAAGAAGAGGGTTAGGGTTTGAATTCAGCCTAGAGACAAAGATACTGACCTCCTCTTCAAGGACTAGATCATGGAATAAAAGAATTAATCAGGTTTTTTAGCAACCTTAAAGCCCATCCAGTGCCTCTCCCTGCCATGTTCAGAGACACCTTCCACTATCCCAGGCTGCTCCAAGTCCTGTCCAGCCTGGCCTTGGACACTTCCAGAGGCAGCCACAGCTTCTCTGGGCACCCTGTGCCAGGGCTCAGCGCCCTCACAGTAGATGTACTGTGTGAATGCAAAATGTATAAAGTAAATGTTAAATGCATAAATTAAATATAGGTATGTATTATAAATAAATTTGCAATTGTATAACCTGAAAAGAAACTTCCAGAGCAAGGTCACCCACATGATTACATGGACTGTGGCTTCAAGTGGTGTTGCCTTTTTCTGTCTCTGGTTCCCTCACATCTCTAAAATCAAAAGCCAAAGTTCCCAACTCTCGGGGTTTCCTGTGGTCAAGATGACCCTGAGATGTGTAAAAAGTCTCTGCTCTCCAACCCAGCTGTTCAAGAACGAATCTGAGGTCTTTGGCTCTCAGTTTCAAGGTTGTTCATTGTTGGTTATCAGAAAAGCATTTTCAGCCTGGCCTGCAAAGCTCTGTTCAGCAGAGCAGACCAAGGCACTCTGCCCTCCCCCGGGGCTGGTGCTGTCTTTTATACTATAAACTAAGTATACTTTATTTATAGTTACTTTCCAATAGCTGTCACCTACCTTAGACTGTGTCCCTTTACCTTACACCAATACCAAAGTGCCACCAGCACCCAAGAGATGGAGGCTGGGAAGAAGAAGGAAGGAGAACAGGACAAGGCCCAGTTCCCTCCATCTTGCTCCCCAGCTCACCACAGTGAGAATCCTAACTCTACACTTTTGTGACCTTTACTTCTTCATACAGTGGGCAAGTTATTCCATGGCTCAAGCTCAAAGCCACACGAATTTCTGATTGCATGCCAGGGTCTCTGACCCCCCTGCCAAGGCTTCAAACCCCCCTGGGCTGGGCTCAGATCACCCAGGGCTGGCACAGGGACATCCTGGGTTCCCACACCAAACATCTCTTCCTCTTCTCTCCTTCTCACCCAGACTTCGTGATTTGGGTTTGAGATGATGCAAGGTTGGAGAGGACACTCAACCTCATTCTCTCTGGCCCTTGCTGAGAGCTCCAGACCAGGTAAAGGCAGGGAAGCGCTCACAGCATCCCCAGGTGTGGCAGGAAGGGAAGTTTTTCCATCCCTGTGAGCTGCATGGGGCCCCTTTCCAGCCAGCCACGCTCTGTGTGTCCCTCCCACTCCAGCTCCCTCCGTGGGCAATCCCCAGGGCTGGCAGCATTCAGGGCTGAGTGAGGCTGCAGATCTGAGCCATCCTGGGGCTGGAGGATGGATCAAGGGCTCACCTGCCAGCCTGGAGAGCCTCTGTGTTTGCAGGCAGCATTTCCTCACTTATGCTGCAGCTGCACTGCTCAGGAGTGCCTGAGTTTGCACAAGAGGACGATTTAAAAACCCCAGAATAAATCATCAGCTCTGATGCAGAAATAAACTCTGCCTTGCGATAGACCTGCAGTTTGACCTCTGCCTGCACCCCACCACACCCCACAATGTTTGCTGTGCTCAAACCTCTGTTTCAGACATTTTCTACTGAAGGTTTCTGTAGGCTGACTTTCCTAAGAGAGCTAAACACCTGTATCCTCAATTGCTTCCAAAGAGCTCTTTCCAGATCATTATGCTAAAGATTGTTTTCCTGTGTGGATTTAAAGGAGGGCTGTTACTACTACCTACAGAGCTTGCTCTACCTTGACAGCAATTGTGCTGGTGATTTTTAACTCAAAGGATTCACCTTTTCAACTTTTTATTGGTTTTTTTAGTACTTCTTCAGTACAATCCTGAGGATAAAATTGGTTTTTATGAACATTGGAATAGGAGAAATGGTGTTAAGTTTGAAAGCCCAATTTTCATTCCATCGCCTCAGTTTCAGCCATGTAGCATCACTTTCACTGATGTAAAAGTCAAAGTTCCAAGCAGAGGGGCAGGAGGAACAGCAGAGCTGCTGAGATGTTTTACACAAACCTGGCCAACCCCCACTACCAGCTGAAAAACAGATGATATTTTCCCACATCCAACCAGCTGGAATTTCTCACCTCTGTGCAAGAAAAGAAAATATAAAAGTATCTTCCCCAGAGCTGGACTAAGCCTTGTAAAGAAAACCATCATCTTGACATTATGCCATAACCAATTGAGCTCATTCTGTGTTCTGACCTTTTCCTGGAAGTCTGGAGGCCTAGGCCATGGAAATCAGATATTATATCCTGCAAGAAGCAGCTGAATCCCTTCCTGGATGACTTTTGAGTGTCCTGACAAATCAGAGACTTAGCAGAGTTGGTTTTGTCAGTTTTCTGTCCCCTTGGCACATATAACAGTAAAAAAATACGGGAACTAGAGTGAGCCAATTTTAGTTCTAAAGCTCCCAGGTGACAAGACAAAGGATTTCTGGTCAGCACTAACATTTCCAAGTGTTTAGAAGTCAAGGAAGGGAGAAGCAGGCTGCAGGACCAAGTTGTTGATTGTTACTTCATACAAAGGGGAATTGATGTTGTAGGTGCTGGAGCCACAGGTAAGGAGCCACCAGAACAAAGTGCCAGGCTGAAAATAAAGACACATCTTTGTCAAGGCATAAAGGTCACAGGCATCCAAAGAGAACACATTTACCAACATGTGGAGTCCAGCTCCCTCCTGGATTTGGCCCTGCAATGCATCCCACACTGTGGAGCCGTGGAACATGTTTGGAAAATACCAGGGGCCTTCTAAGCTGTTTGTGAGCTGAACAGTTATTTATGTCCCCAGCTCTGCCAGGGTGATTTCTTCCTATTATTTTTTATTGCAGTGCTAGAGATACAGAACAGCTGATGTACCCAGCCTAATTGTAAGTGTGTTGAGCAATGGGATTTCTCTCCGTTTCCTTGTGAGGATCTTCTGCAGTTTCACAGATCAATCCATGTGGGAACATGTTCCTTGATCCTTGCTTCCCTGGGTTCATCCCATCACTTGTGAAATTCTGCACAGACCTTTTTGTCAGGAGAATGACAGTTCCCAGGATAAATTTTCATGTTCTGCTCTTCACTCAGACTAAAGAGTTTTATCTGTGCAACAGGGAATTTCACAGTTATGGAGTCAACATATTTTAAACCATCATGATATATTTATAGGCCTCCTTGCCATACTTTGGCACTTTTCCTTAAAGGTTTCTTAAATTCTCCCTAGCCTGGTAGAGATTTACAACAAGTTCACGGATCTCTTAACCTTATTTTATTTATAAATTCAGACATCAAAACCCCACTGACATGAGGGGAAGTGGTTGGAGGAATTCATCACAAGAATTTTATTTCGCATGTAAGTTCAGTTTTATTCTGATTTGTCAATCTCCCCTTCAAGGTATCCTTGGCACGCATTTTCTTTGTGCAAATTTGTGATGAAGCTAGTCAATTAAAAATCCCTGAAAAGTGGTTCTTTATTGACTAACAGCCTGCAGAATTGCATGTTCTTCCTGAGAAGCAAGGCTCTTCATAATGATTAATTTCTGTCAAATCTCCATAGGTTTGTAACAGCAAGATACAAAATATCTACCATAAATCACCAAATAAAGTATTTATTAGAGATAATAACAAGAGGAACATTTCAAGTGTCCTGATGAATCCCATGCAGGTCTATCTGGCTCAAGTGCCTTCTCTAACCTGTAACAGAACTCTATTTTTTTTTCTGTTTTGTCCCTTTTTTTTTTCTCCCTGGAATACTGCATAGCAGATCTGTTGGAAAAAGGGGTTCTTGCCTTGTACCATTCTTCTACATCTTCCTGTTCTGTCTGGAGCACTGCTTGAAGTAATGTGTCAGATATAGATGTCTGCTATCCACAAAGCACAAAGGCAAGCTTGGAAAGGATTTGGAAGGGAGCTAGGGAGGAAAACCTGAGAGAAATGACTAAAAAAAATGGGATTCATTTTCAAATCTCATGTAGACAATCTGAGCTAAGAATAAAGCAAACTCATTCCTTGAATTTTACTGGCAGCTAAGGGGTCTGTAGCATGGAAACAGTGACAAACTTTGTATCTATAGGTGAATTTTGGTCTACTTTCTCTATTTAATTGCTAAACACAGAAGACTCAGCTTTAAATTGGAGCCTTTCAGCCAGTGGTAGGTATTTCTGTAGAGCATAGGGAACAGTTCAACCTAACTAAAAATTCACTACTGTATTTTCTGTGTCTCTCAAAAACACAGGGTGGACAATCCTCTTTCCACCTTTTAACTGAGTGACATTTCACTTTCCTATAAGCAAGGAGGCCAATTAAAGGCAGACAATTTGAGGGGAGAGCAGGGACATGATTGAAGTGGTACAGCAACAATTCATTTAATGGGAAGGGACTGTGCAAGTTTTGAGGAAATTATTTTAGTGGGGAGGCAGCTGAGTATCTGTCCTTAATCCTTTTCTCTTCAGGCCTGAAAGGCCATGAAGCAGGAAATTCTGTCAGTGTTGATGAGGGAAATCTGCTCCACAAGGCTGCCCAGAAAGGCACAAAACCCTTCTGCCAAGACAGCAGGGACTCAGAAACCCAAAAGATTGATTATTTAAGTACCAAAACCAAGAGCAGTGGAGATCACCAACTGCTTTCCCAATAGAATAAAACACTTAGATGTTTGTAGAAGGTAAAATATCTCCTTTTCTGTGCTCTGCCACCAAGGATACCCACAGGGAGAGAAACGTCTTTGAATCCAGACTTCACAAAGCAGATCAAGATCAGCAGGTTCCACGAGAGAAACCAGCCAGTGCTTGTGCTTATTCCCTGCTGAACTGCCTATCCTGCTGTTGAGAATTAAAAACTCACCAGGGTTTTAATTGCACACCCTTGTGCCAGGTTCAAACTCCAGTTTCCAGGTGAAGAAATAATTATGGCGCTCCAGCTCCATTGCAAGGGGTCTGCAGCACAGGAAAAAAGGGTTTGACAGCTTTTTGGACTGCCAGATTTGCACTTTCACAGCCAGCAGAGGGAAATTCACTCTCATCTGGAACAACTGGAAATTTGCATTTCTTGCTTTTCTTTGTGCCACTGATTAGCTGGAACAAGAGCAATCCTGAGGAGAGGAGGTGAGAATTAGAAATGGTAAATTATTATAGGAGAAGGGAGAAAACCATAACATGGGAGGAATGGGTGAAATGACAGAAAGAGGTGTTAAAATGAAGACCAGAAATATGACCTCAAACAAATCTTGACATTTTATTCTTACTTTCAACTGGATCTTGTTAATTTGCTCTTTATCTAACGTTATGTAACAGTTGCAAACATTTGTAGCATCAGTTCTTTGCAGATAATGCAAAACAAATGAATGTGCTACTGCACTTTCTTTCCTAAACAAGAGAATAGTTTCTGAGTCCTGTTAGAAATTAAATATTTTGCTGCTTTTGTACAGGACCATAGTTCATTCCTGTTAAATGCAGGCTGTCTTCTTTTTTGAGAGGTGTTGACCAGCTCTAGAAACAATGGGAATCATTTGCTTCTGTATGAATGAAAAATGAATTATGAATTTTCTAGGCTGGTGGGTTTGCAAAATATGAAATACACATTATGTCAAAACATAAGTGGAGATGGAGTTGTAATCACTCTGATGCGTGACACACAATTAACAACGTTTTCAAATTTGCATTTATGAATAAAATTCCAATTGAAACAGATATCCAGCAGGCAGTAATGAGGTTTTGAGGATGCAGCCAAGGTATGTTCACACAATATAAATCAGTGAAGCATATGTGCTGAACAAACACGTGAGCAGGGGATAACACATTTCTTATTGAAAAAGAAAAATTCTGGCACATCGAGCACTTTCCTCATCAGCCTCTGTGTGCTTCTGAAAGGACAAACCCTGGCAGCAGGAGCTGGTGTTGGATCACCTGGAGGGGCAGCAAACATTGCTGTGCTCAGGTGAATTCTGAAAACGTGCACAGGTTTCTCATAACTCTCCCCATGCCTGCCCCTCCTCGCTGGTTATCAAATCATTCTGCTTGGACATGGGCAGGAGCGAGGGCATTAGAGCCCAGCTGACATTTCAGTGTGCTGGAAAACGTTGGTAGCTTTTTTCTTCCTCTTCCCTTGTTCTAATTTGGTGACCCTCCAATGTTTTTCCCTGCAAATATTTCATCCAGACAGGTTTGGCTTTATTGCAGCCTCAGGCATCCATGCATGCAGGTGTTCCTAAGTAATCCTTGGAAGTACCAAGCATGAGTATTAAGGTTTTGCCTCAGGCAAATTTGAAGAATGTTTGAATTGGGCAAGAAACAGGTATTTTGGTGAACACAGTAATGTAAAATATCCATAAACTATGAGCTATGAACAGGTGCTGGAGCACTCAGGGTGCAGGTTTTTCCAACCCAAGCCTACAAAGAAAGTAACCTACAATTTTTTCTAGGGAAAAAAAAAAGGCTAAACAGACCTTTGGCAGCTTGAAATGTGTTTCAAGGAGATTGGTAAAGCAAAGCAAAAAAAAAAAAAGTGAGCCAAAAATGGTAATTTTAGGAAAAATAGCAAAATCCAGCTATCCATGAAAAGTAGCCTTGCAGGTTTGCAGATTTGCACAGGAATCAATTTTTAACACCTCCTGCCCAGGCACTTATTGATAAACTGGAGGTAAAGGATAAATTGGAGATAAAGACAGAGAGAAAAATGATTAGTAGGAAGAAGGGACTGACTGCTGAGAGAAGAGCAGAACTAATGAGGCAGAGCTTGGCTAAAGGAGAGCTCAGGAAAGGGGCATAAATCTACCTGTCTGTAAGCTGAATACCAAACCAATACCAAAGGTGGGGTTCTTTGAGTCGGATCAGAGCAAAGTTGGGTGATCTGTGAAGGAAAATGGGGAAAAGAATTCACTAGAAAATGCGTGTGGAGAGTGGAAATGAAGACTCTCATCAATTTTGATTGACTCTGATCTGTATCAGACACCTTGCTCCAAACCACTGCATTTGAAACCTCTCAGTTCATTGTTTTTAAATGCCAGGTTTTGACTTTATCACATTTCAAATGGTGCTTTAAGATTTCATGTAGTTACACTTCACTGTTTACAAAACACTTTTGTGTTTTTGAACTTGTTTAGTTTGACCTGAAAAATGTCAGGGAGAAGGGCTTTTTAAATGGTGAGAAAAACCAAATGCGTTTCCTTTCCAATCAACCTTGAATAATTCCCCTCCCCTCAGTTTGGCAACAAAACAAAAAAATCAATTATTCACAGAGCTCTACTCCTGAGGGCACAATTAAGAATAACTGGAAGAAATTAAGCACGAGAGAGGCTTCAATAGCAGGGTGAGCTTTTCTCCTGTTGAGAAACACAGGCTTGATCCTGAAAGTCAGTGAGTGTTGCTTGTGAGAGGCTTGGTCTCGTTACAGCATCCCATGGAAGATGCCAGCAGTGTTGGGGCACTATTGAATAACCTGAGAGCACAGTTAAAAATCACACTGGCCAGTTTGGAAACTCTCTTTGGGCCATCAGACATCCAGGTTGTGTCGTCCAAAAAGGGAGGTGACAACCCAAAATCATCTCACTTTCTGTGCCCATCTTATACCTCTGCTTTAGGCAGCAGTTTGTTTGACACTGCCTATGCAGGGCTCTACATTCTTTGGGTTTTTTTGCAGAGTCCTTGCTCTAACAAGTCAGGCAGAATTTTTTAGTTCCTGGATAGGTGTAAAAGAATATTTGTATTTGAGGAGCTTCAGGCTTGGAGGGGTAGGGTCAGACTGCAATTAAAGCATAGCACTATGGTATAGCATGTATATGTCTAGCAGTAGCAGTAAATATAGCATAAAACTGTAAATAATCCATCTAATTCCAACCATAGGGGATTGGAACTATTGGAATCCTCCTTTGGGGGTGGAATTAGGTGAACCTTGAGGAGCTTTCTAACCCAAAGCATTCCATGATGCCATGACATACTCTGACCTCAACGCTTCATGATTACCTGAGTTTTACTCCTCTCCTCTCCTCT
>VWYI01009443.1:89353-182516 GCA_013399455.1 Anthoscopus minutus
GTGTGATTTACTGATAAAACTTTTAAATTTTTGAAGACTCTCTGACAATTGTTCCTTTTCAGCCGTGGGTGTGTGCAGATCTTGGCTGCTCCCCTCTCCTGAGGTCTGGGACACCACAGGAGGGTGCATTGATATTCTGAAGTGTTTGACTTTTAGCAGGGAAGTTAATAAAATGCAATATAAAGGCAAACACTTTATGAAAGACTGCTACATCTAGCACTAGGTTTCCCAGGCAAAATGGTAATATAAAGAAACAAAACTGAGGTTTCTTTGGCAAGGCCCATTTTCCAGACACAGTTTTGATAGGCATAAATTATATTTACAGCCTTTTCCAAGGGAATCTCCTATAAGGTTTTCCATTATTTTGTGTGGGAGTGACAGATGCAGGGTGTCCAGCCTTACTCAAAATTATCTCCCATATTGTCCCTCCATCTTCTGCAATTTCAGGGCAGTGGAATGATTTATTAACATTCACAGCAACTTATCAGCTTCTCCTCTGCCAGATCCATCAGAGTCTCCTGAACGCTGTCTGAACTGACTGATCATGAAAGGGGGGACGTTGGTAAGTTTGGTTCTTTATTCCTTGATTCACTAAACCACTTACAAACAGTGCTGTCATCACTAAAAATATGGAATAGCTTCTTGTAAATCTCCAGGAGAGAAGCGTTTGGGAAACACTCTTGATATTGTTCAGAATGGTTATCCCTGGCTCCTGCAAAGGTTGCTACTACTAATAACAATTTAATAACAATTCTTTTGCTCTAAATAAATTTTAAATTTTCTGTGACACTGCTTACAATGGCTTTTACCCTCATGTCATCAGCTTCTCTTTTCAGTTAATCTCAGAGTTTCTTGGCCATACAAGTTGCCCTTTATTTTCAGTTCTTAACGTCTTAAGTTTTCCTCATTTTTATTTTGGCTTATTTTTTTGGGGTTTTTTTGTGTTTTTTTTTCCAATTTCTGCTTTACCTTCTCTCATGGAGATGAGTGTTCAGTTTATTCTCATTTGAGCTTGACTTGTTGGGTTTTTGGACTTGGACTCTATAGGCTAAAAGAAAATTTGATTCTTCCATCCCTATTTTTTATTCCTGCCTCTGTTGGCTCATCATTTTCTTCAGCATTGGGAAATCACCCTGTTGAATGCCTGAGTGAAAATATTGCTGCTTAGGCTCGTCCTCTATTTAACCTGCTTACAATAAGGTTGTGACCGCTGGTACCTTAGAAACCATCATTTTCTAGCCCAGTGATTAATTCATTTTTAGTCATTATACCCAGATCTCCAAAAGAGCTATCTTGCATTCTGTGTGGCACATTTTCTTTGAAAATTCAGAGTATTCTGGAGGAGCAGACACCGAGAAACAAACTCTATACATTTAAATCAGCACTTCACAGAGAGAAATAAAAACGGGAGGGAATGGGGAGGTTTGAAGATTTCACAAGGGGTGCTTAGAATGGAGGCCAAGCAACCCAGCAGAAATAAATCAAATCCTCTCAACTGGCCCACACATCAGTTCAGGGAGGTGCATGAAAATACCTTAGCAAGACATATTTAATAAAGATGGTCCCAAAACATCTGGAAAGCCTTTTCAATTCAGCAAGCTATTGGGATGTGAATGTGTATTTATCTAAGTATTTCCAGAGAAAACACTAAAAGAGTCCCTTCTAAGACAAAATCCATCTGTTTCTCCAACGGTTTTAAAAAACAGTTTATTTTCTCTAAAATTAACTTGTCTGACACACTGTCATGCTTGGCTGCCATGGCAACAGCCATGCCACAGGATATTCATTTTATCTGTATTTTTACCTCCTAACTTTTTACTTGTATGTGTGTAGATGTGTTTGTATAAAATCCAGAGTTCTGCAACAGGCTGCCAGCCAATTGAAAATATCCTTTTTTCACTAAGAGGCCTCAAAAAAACCACCCATACCAATATTTCAATCTTGAGATTCACTTTTTTATCTAGATGCAACCTGCAGTGTTCTTAGTTCTCTCTAAACAAAACATGCAGGGGTGTTTCCTGCTGAAGCCCCAGCTTCACAGATTGCACACCCTGGTCCTGGCACCCCCACAGCCCTTTGAGCGAGAGCCCAGGGCTGAGGAGGTGGGAAAACATTTTTTGTGACACCACAGCAGCACAGATTGGAGCTGAAGGCATTTTTTACCAGTGTTTTCCCATTTCCTGCTTTCCCCATTGGAATTTTTCAAAATGGAATTAGTTCTGATTTATGACAGGAGCTCAGAGGCTTTATCATTGTAACATCACAGTGCAGGGAAACTGTGGATGTCAACAACCTGCCTTAAAAATATGTGTGAGATCTTTCCTTGCCCTTCCTTCCCCCTGTGATTTCACCACCTGCCATCCACAGCACAGAAAACCCAGACTGATCTTCTCCTGGTCATTTTACAGAGCTGGGGAATGCAATGCAGGCAAAGCAGGTGGGGGGAAAAATCTGCCATCATTTATAAAGCTTTGTAAAGATGAGCTTAAAATTTAATTCAAGATGACAGAGAAGTAAAGGGTACATTCAGCTTTGGTCTTTCAAAGCTGTCAGTCTGTTGGATGGCCCTAGAAGGCTTCAGTCTTTGAGAACTGGAGTTAAAAATTAAACATCAGAAATAAGAAACTATGCTGGCAGTATCAGATCAATAATTATTTGAAAGTTCTCTTCCTTGCTCAGGAAAAGCAAAGCAAAGGAAGAGAATGACTTGGGCAACCTGCCCACCACAGAAGAAGTGAGGACAACTGGAAAACTTTTTAGATCCCATGAAACACTATCCATCAAAACTTGGAATGCCTGCCAGTGAAGTGCCAGGAAAAGAAGTTGTGAATTAATACCTTGTGCATATTTAGAGTGATGTTAATAAATGCTTTTTTAGATTGCATATTCTAATGGATGCTTCTTCGTAGGTCCTGTGCGTTTTTTGTGAGTTGAATCAATTTTATCAAGGAACATAACGTTAATGCAGGCTACCAAAATGAAAAAAATGAGAAAAAAAAAGCAAAAAAATTGTTGTTTTGCTCCAGTTACTGATCAAACCTCTGCCTGCAACAAAATTACTGAGAAGCCCCACCCTCACAAGTGATTTATCCTCTTTTCCAGTCCTCTGTGCTCTGTGAAGGATGTCCAGGAGGAACTTTGGCGTTAGAAGTCACCTGGGACGGCACCAAAATGCAGAGCAAGCGCGAAACCCAACAAACCCTGTTCTTATAGCGAGCCAACACAAGAGGGTAGTAGAAGCATGTCCGGAAAGCTTCTGGCTGTCATGGAAACATCTGAGGATGGGGAACTGCCGCTGCGATGCGCATCCATTGATTCGTAGCTGGTATTTAGGAGGGTGCCCGCCTCAGAGGCACCGCTGAGCTCTCCATCAGCATTCCAGGTGCGACACGAGGCGCCGTGAGTCGGGATCCACGGAGCCTTCAGGAGGGAGAGGACTGCTCTGTGTGAGTGGGGACCAGGCAGAGCAGGCCCAACAGCCAGATAATGAGTAAAAAGTGACAAAAGCACAGGCAGGGTGCTGCAGATGGGATGCATCACTTGTAGGAGATGGAGGCATTCCTTAAAGCCAGGGCTGCCAGCTGCCAGCTGCAGGAGGGTCGGGAGGCATTTCCCTGGGATGCTCAGCCAGCACCAAACGACAGCTTGGGTGATTGCTGCTAGTTGACATGAAATAGCAGAGTGGATTCAAATCACAGCAGCGAGGCAATTTGATCCCAGTGAGGCAGAAGCCTTTATTTGGGGGTTTGCAACCCTTTTTTATAAAGTGTTCCTATACAGGTTAACGTGACTGGCCAAAGGAAGCACCTCTCTGGTGCCATGGGTGGAACAAGAGAAAAACACACTCAGAACATGAGTGTGACATTGTTTGGAGAAACAAAACCTATTTACAAAAAACAGTCCTTGAAAGAGAAGTTTCCAAAAGATTTTTCCTTGGGAACAGATCAGCCACCGACAGGCTGAAAAACTCTCTCAGGCTCAGAAAAATCATGTCCACAGGTGATCTCTGCCACTAGAGCTGACAATACCCACAGTTCTTGCTCCATGGTATCCAGCTGGCCCCTTCTGAAACCAGACTGGAGCAAGACCAGGAATTCAAATGTCCAGGTCAGGCTGTTGCAGCTGGATCCCCTGAGTACCTGTTCCCTGTTCCAGAAATCAGGGAGAACTTGCTTTTTAACATCTCCTACGTCCCAGCTGTGCTGAGCCTTGTTTTGAAATGTCTGGTTCCCCTTGAAATTAAATATTGTCCTTTCAAATCCCAGCTGTGGTCACACAACTTACATTTTCCTGTAATGTAAGTGGTGGGTGCCTTATGCCAATGAGATAACTCTTGGATGTCCCAAAGGATGTCATGTTGCCACTGGAGACAGAAACAATATTGAGTCACCACAAATTGTGCTGAATTTTAATACAGCAGACGAGGGGGAGGTTTGGTGCTGCTGGGATTAAAGTCTGTAGCCAGTGCTGTTTTCCTAAAAAAGCCAATTCTGCTTGATCTGTATGAGGAAAGGGTGGACCTCAGCTGGCAGAAGGGAACACAGTTCCGCTGCTGACAGCAGAACTCCCCTGTCCTGCACAGCCTGGGATCAGCCCATCAACCTTCCCTGCAGCCCAAATCAGAAGAACATTTGAAAATGCAGTTGTAATTTTATGCTTGAGAACTTTTTCCAGCTGGCAGCCTGTCTCAATAGTTTTCTCTTCTCGACTTAAGCAGTAGAAGAACTGCAAATCGATTTTATCAGGATTTAATTAAATCTGTGCTGTGACCTGCAATGCAGTGTAATCCACACGAGTGAAGTCTCTGATTGCAGCAGGGATGAGCATGGACATGAGGGTTTGTCACTGGGAACTTCTTGCAATCAGCAGGGCCCAGCCTGTCTTTCTAATTTACTCAGGATAGTCCCAGGCAAATGAAATTACCTCTCTGCCTGCAGCCTGTCCACTTCAACCTGAGCAAATGAGGCAGATTAAATAATGGATTTAGAACCACAAATAATCTGCACCAACCTTAGAGTTCAGCCTGGGATTCCCAAGGGAAGTTCTTTGGTATCAGGAAAAATACCAACACTACTCTCTATGGCAGCATCTGCCTCCCCTGTGAAAACTCAGTGACAAATCAATGGATGTTCTGAATTCTCTGGAACAGAGATTTTGGTTTTGCAATGCAAGCCATTGACTCCTGACTGTTTGCAATGGTTACTAGCTTAATTACCATCACTGTAGCATTAAGCAGACACTTTAAATGTCAAAATAGGGATTTTTTTTTCAATTCTATATTACAACAATTCAAACATGACAGCTGTTCAGTACAATTTACCTTGTTCAGTACAATTCACCTTGATGTGAAAGCAGCGGTCAGTCTGATTTCAATGCCAAACTCACTGAATTCATATCCTTATACTTTTTTTTTTTCCACTTTCTTTTCAGAACTCTGTCCACTGCACAATTGTCTGCACTTTCTTTGGGAGGAAACTGCATTTCCAGAGGGGGAGAAGAAGATTCTAATCACTGTGCTCACCCTAAGATATTTCCAACCACCTGAGCCACTGGAAGTATTTGGCAACTTGAAAATCAAGGCTGGTGCCCCAGTGTGGATTCCATGGTCTGTAGAAAGATTAGTAGGGTCCAGGAAAAGGCTTTTCCAGAAGAGTTCTGAGATTCTGTAAATCCATGTGGGACTCAGCTGCCCCTGGCTAACCACAGCTCACTGAAGTTTTCATCAGGAGCTGGTGTTACTGCAAAATTTAGTGTCAAAGTCAGCACCAGGATTTGTGGGGTCACTGGGGATGGATGGGCACCTACTGACAGGGAGAGGATTGCTCAATCCTAAAGCTTTTTCCTTGGAGCCCCTTTGGATATGTGACAGCTGCAGAGGGAACCTATATTACATTACAGGAATGGAATTTATATTGCTGGTATTCAACCAAATAAAGAGATAGAAGAATAAGAAACCCTACAAATGCACATTAATGTATTGTGTGATTCAGTTCAACGATTTATTAGTATTTATAAATACTTCTTAAAAATAGTCATGTCTCATGTAGATCATTGATTTCACCCTAATCCTTACAAAGCAATTGGAATTTCCACAGCATTCCAAGGGGAAAATATGACACTGGAAATCTGAAAGATTGTTTTCCAGCAGAGCTTCTACTCCTAGTCCCTGCTAACCAAAGAGAATCTGATTTTGAAACTGTAAATTGGAAACTGGCAAGGAGGTTTATATGGCACCTAAAGCAAACATTTTCAAATTGTAATGCTGTATTATCTGCTTCAGTATGGATTTCACTGCCCACTTTCAGGCATTTCACTTTGAAAGCATTAGCTGAAATGTAGGAAGCCCAGTCCCAAGCATGGTTAATGAAGAATAAAAAAAAAATCACTGAATAATTCACAAACATTTTATGTACTGAATAAGGAAAAACAATTTGAGCAGCGCAAAGTGAAACAAAAATGTTTAAAAAGTATTACCTGAGAAGTTAATAAAAACAACCAGTATTTATCCACAACAATATAATTTAATAGAATTTTTAATCAAAATAAGCCCTTACATCATTCTGTACATAAAGGCATTGAGAATTAAAATTATGCTGGGACATAAAACCTTACCTTGATGTTGGGGCATTTTTAATCTATTCCCAGCTTGTCCCTGGAAACAGACATTGGCTAATATTTAATGCCTTTGTGCTTTAGCATCTCTATCTCTGAAATCAAAATGATTTTGTTTCTGACTTACCCATTTGAAATTTTGTTTATCAATATGTTTAAAGGATTTCAGGATCTCCATGCAGAAAATCAAAATATTTTCACCGTCACTGTGAAAAACTCATCCTCAACTTTCCTGCCTGCTTAAATGAAGTACAGCTGAAGTTTTCTTGGAAAAAAAAGAATAATTATTAATGTGTTGTTTTGGTGCAAATGGCTTTGCATCAGCAGCTGAGCACAAATTCCTGAGATTTCTTGGATTGGCTTGGTTGTAAATACTTAAACAATCATCCAGGGTTTATGATCATGGAATCATGGAATGGTTTGGGTTGGAAGGGGGATCAAAAAATCACCCAGTCCCACTCCCTGCCATGGCAGGGACACCTTCCACTGTCCCAGGGTGCTCCAAGCCCCATCCAACCTGGCCTTGAGCACTTCCAGGGATCCAGGGGCAGCCACAGCTTCTCTGGGCACCCTGTGCCAGGGCCTCCACTCCCTCACAGCCAGGAATTTATTCCCAATATCCCATCTAACCATGACCTCTTCCCAAAGCAGAAGAAAAAACATGGGTTGGTGCCTTAAAGACAGCTCCATATAAATCCATACCCCATGGGTATCCACTTGTGCTTTGCAGAAATGATTATTGTATTCCATATATTTCCAGAAAATGGACATTTCCCACTTGCTGAGAATTACTTATGTCACTTAGGTGGGCTTGAGAAAAGCTGTCAAGCCTTTTGCCAAATTTTTGTGGGGAGTTTGGATCCAAAATCTGATGAGACTCTGCATCTGTCACCTGTGAGTGATTTAACATCCTTCACTCCCTTGTTTATCAAGATGATCTCACTTACAGGGAGTTCCTGCTTTCTACACTGTACACACTTAGGGCTGGAGCATTTTTTTACTTCGGAGATGAGCTTGGGTTAATGCTGCTCTTCATTTCCCTGCCAGCTTTGAATATTGGAGCCACTGCTTCTTATTTTTTGTTAAAACAAGAGCTGAGCAGAGCCATACCAGTTTTAAATGTATTAATACTCTTGATGTATTAGTGCTTGATGTATTAATCTGCTGGGAAAGTGGTTTAGACAGAAGACAGAATGAGTTCTTGTCTTGTTCCCACATAGTTTAAGCAGTATTTTCTATAATGATGCCTTGTATTTGGCATTTGTGAGTGCTGTGCTCAGCTTGGGGCTCTCCAGTGCAAGGAAGGGTGGTGAACATGACGGAGAATAGGAAAATGCAAGGAAAGGTGCAGGGAATATGGTGTGCTTAGTTTTAAAAGCGAGAGCAGACGGTGGATCACTCAACACACAGAGGTCTTGCTCAATCCAGCTTGTTCTGTGATGTTGTGATTATGTACAACATGAAAAAAAAAAGAAGGGCAAAAGTTTAACATCATCAAATAAAATCACAAAATCATAGAATTGTTCAGGTTGAAAAAGATCTGCAAGATCAAATCTGATTGTTAACTCAGCGCTGCAAAGGCCACCACTAAACTGTGTCCTCAAGTGGCACATTCACATGGTTTTAAATCCCTCCAGGGATGGGGACTCTACCACTGCCTTGGACACCCTGTTTCTGTGCTTGACAGCCCTTCCCAGGAAGAAATTTTCCTTAATATCCAATCTAACCCTCACTCAGTACAGCTTGAGGCCGTTCTCTCTCCTCCTGTCCCTGTTCCCTGGGAGCAGAGCCCAAATCCCCCCGGCTGTCCCCTCCTGGCAGGAGCTGTGCAGAGCCAGAAATTCCCCCTGAGCCTCCTTTGCTCCAGGCTGAGCCCTTTCCCAGCTCCCTCAGCTGCTCCTGGTGCTCCAGAGCCTTCCCAACTCCATTCCCTTCCCTGGCCATGCTCCAGCTCCTCAATGTCTTTTTTTGTCATGAGGGGCCCAAAGGTGACCCCAGGATTTGAGGTGGGATCCCACAGAGGGGATGGACACCGCTCTGCTCTGCAGGTGAGAACAGCTGGAGGGTTTTGTGCTTTATCTGTGACAAAAAAAACACCTACTGTGGGCCCCAATCCCAAGAACTGCAGTTTTCAAGCGCACCAACCTCTGTTTGTATTGACACTCCTCCACCTTACATTTGCTGAATGACACAACTTGAATTTGGGGAAGTAATCAAAGCAGAATGAAACAAAAGTTATGTACATTTAGCAGTACTGGGACTATGATATTCCTATAGCATTCCACTTGGCTCTGCCCAATGGAGCAGTCCAGTCTCTGGTTTCTGGAGCAGATCCAAGCACTGCCACACTTCCTGCATGTCTGGAAATTCCAGGAACCTGGAAAGTCCAGGTCCAGCCTCATCTCCAGGTTCAGAAATCATCTGTTCCTGACCTCCAGCCCCTACTCCTCCACCAATATCCCCTGAGAACTGCTTTCCTGTCCTACCCTGTTCTTCAAAACCTGCCTGAGACCTCTTTTCTGGTGGAAGTGGGAAGAAAATTCCTGCATACACCACAGCTCATCAAGCCCTCCTCAGTTTCCACTCACAAAAGTATTTAACTGAATAGGGAAAGGGGGATCAGGAAATAAAAGCAATACCTGCCTCATCAAACCACATCTCACTTTGGAAAGGGTGTGGCAGCATCAACCTGCCTGGCTGCAGGATTGTTGGAATGAATGAGAACTGAAAAGGTGAGAATAGGGAAATTTCTCTGCCAGAACACGTTCCTACCTCTTAGCCTGAGAACAGAGGACACAGAAATACCTAAGGCAATTTCCTATAAATGACACAAGTTTGCCACACTGCAGTCGGTGTGAAAATCTCTCCAAGAGTCAGCAGGTGGATGAGCTGAGGCAGACTGGCTCCCCAGCCAGGCTGTGCTCTCAGCATCCTTATATTCCCATCCTGGATATTGCACAGCAGGGATACACCCACCTGCACTCCATGATAATAGCTTCAGTTCAACCCAAAGATCCCAAACCCAGCACTGCCACTGTCTCAAGGCAGGTTTTTTTCCCTCCACATATGTTGTTTTTATCATTACAGTAGTTAGCACAAGAAAGGACTTGAAAGCAGCTTCTGAACAAGGCATGTGAAATAAGTGGATTGGCACTGGGAATTCAGATCAATAAGGAGCTCTGTGGAGTACAATGGAGAGGGAAAAGAAATTTGTCTCTGTTCTGCTGTAGATCAAGAGAGTAAGATATTGATTTTTGCTCTCAGCACTGTATTGACCTAAGAGGGAATTGCACTTGGTGACAGAGCACAGTGGGGCTTGGGCCTCTCTCTGTATGACATGCAGTCTCCAGGGGACTATGGAATATGAATGGGAAAGTGAGCAATGATGATTAAAAAAAATATAAAATATCAGCAATAGAAACATGTCTGGTGACAAATGCCACTTCTCCAGAGCATCACTCATCCTCATCCATCTGAGCCACAGCCCCCTCCAGAACTAATCTTGCAATTACATGAATGTTTGCTTAACTAAACACAAAATGGCTCTTGAGTGGAGCAGAGGATTCCTGGGCTTACACTTTCAGCAAAGAGAAAGTGGAGCAACTTGGCCAAGTGCAATAATCTTCTGATGGATACATTCAGCAAACAATAGGCTTCTGCTTGGTGTTTGCTCTCAGCCTCAGGGGCACCAGCTCCACGGGGCCGAGGTTTCAGGCTGCATCATTAAGAGAAAATAAACTCAGCTGCAGCTTCTTCCATCCCTCGTCTTCCTCAATGCTGGAATGCTGAGAGGAGCAGATAAACTGCTAAGGAGCTGCCTCTTTGGGGACTTTCTAGTGCCAGGAGGCCCCAAAAGAGCGTGGGAGAAAAAGAGTTGTAGGTTGGAGAGAAGAAACAGGCGATTCAGCCCATGAGGAGACAGATCACATGGGATGGCAGAAATAAGCCACTCATGTTTTTCATGGCAATAGCTGTTGCATTTTTAATGCTTTCTACAAAAGTAGGCTTTCATTTGTTTGTTTGTCATAAAGAAATAATCCTCATTTTTTTATCTTTTTCCTACAAAAGCAAGTTTTGGCATAATTTTGAGACACTGCTCTCATCTCTCCTCAAGGTTTGTGGTGTGTTGTGGTCTCATTCCATTGAAAAACATGGGGAAGATCTACCCAAAAATGGTTGTGAGTTGCATTTCTAAAATGCCACCAATAAAACAGGGGCAAACACCTATTGTATGAAACAGGGGGCAGGGGAAATTAAAAGGTCACCAGCTCCTTTTGTGGAAGTCTCATGAGAAAATGAAGCAGTTCAAGGATGAAATATATTCACAGCCATCTTCAAAACAAGGAGACAAATTTCTTCTCTCTGGTACAACTCTCTGGACAGGACTTTACCACATGGAGTCACAGAATCATGGAATTATTAATTATTGGAAAAGACCCTTGGGATCAAGCCCAAGTGTCCGTTTAGTACCACCACCAAATATCTGCTGGGTTTGTTTCTAGGTGTAAATGTTGTATTCAGGCTCAGGCAGAAATGTTTTTCCTTTGCCCACCTTTTATCTGCTCTTCAAGGCATCTCCTGAGTGCGTCAGATCTCAGGCTAAGGCCGAGATTGTTTCTTGTGTCTGAGGAAATATCATTTAGGGTCTCTCCACCTTGGCCATGGTACATTTGCCCTCCATCAGAGACCATGTCAGAGCTTGCTGAGAGATCTTTTCCTGGGCTTTTACCTTTTTTTTTCAGTTTATACTGCCAGTATCTCCTATCATGGGCAGAGAGGCAAAGGGTGGTTTGAGAGACCTCAGCCATCTTGATGGTTTATAATTTGTCACTACTCTTCAGCAGAGTTGATCCTTAAGCATCCCTTAAATAATTGTTAGAGCCAGACAGGGTAAATAATTTCTAATCAAGCAAGATTAGCATATAAAATGGGATAATGAGATTTTATAAGACGCTGTGTATTAGCAGATGAGAAATACTCAACATTGAACCCATGCAGCAGCAAGTTGTAGAATTTTTTTAGAGTTAGCTGAAAAAATTCAGGAAGATCTGTGTGTGGTCTTTGCTCAAGGTCAGTGTCTATAAAATTCTGATAAACTGAAAATTGGGAACTTGTAGTTCTGGAGCTCCTACTTCCAGCTACCTTTGGTTAGAGCTACTGAGAAGGCAAGAAGAGATTCCTTTTTCCTTAACAGTTTCTGGATCAATAAATGTGGTGAAAAAGTGCATTACTTGACCTAAAGCAGGTTTAGAAAGTTAGTTGTCTAACAAAGCACATGTCAGTGTAGAACATATTTTAAATATTAGGGCTAAGTCCCATCCATCATGTGAAGTTCTGATACACCTATTATAACAGGACTCCATTTTTTTTGCCTCTCTAGTTGCCATCTATGCTCAATATAAAGGTTTACAGACTTATTTCTTCCAATATATTGAGGAGAGTTCACAAATTTGAGTTATGAACATGACATTCATGAATAACATGAATAAGGAACACAGCCTGGTGATTTTCCCATGAGAGACAGAGTAAAAATCCATCTTTCTTTGTGAATCTTACTTACTACTGTCTGGATATATTTGACATATTGTATGAAATAATCATGTTTGGAGACTCTAAAAGTCTTTGAGGAAATGGGCAAAAATTGATGTTTTTTTGGTTGTGTTTGTGAATGAGAGCCCAGCATTCATTCATCACAGAGCTGAGATCACAGCGCTTCACTCCCTCCCTGAGCTTGCTGAGAGATCTAAATCCAGGAATCTCCAACACCTCGATTGCTTCTTCACAGAGCTCCACAAAGCTACTTTTATTTTATTTTTTTAGACCAATAAATAGAAAACGCGACACGTCTGAAAACTTTGACACAGAGGCTGCTAGAAAAGACAGCTAAAATGCCACCTGTCTCCAAGTAGGCCTGAGGGGAAAGGAAAAAGGAGTGCTTTCGGATGGTGTGTACATTTGGAAGGCTCCCATTAGTGTGGATGTTTCCCAGAATTGCTCCTGCAGCAGTTAAAGACTTTGATGTTAGCTGAAGGAGTGATAAGCTGGGCTAAGAATATTGCTGATCCCAAAAAATGACAACTTCTCATCACCTATGGCCTGAACATAGAAACTTTAGTCTTTCCTTAATCAAAATTCTGGAGATTTAAACTCAGTTTTTTATATAGATGCAGCCACAAGAGCCTGCTTTTTTAAATTTTTTTTTATTATTATTTTTTTATTTTTTTTTAGTGGATTAGACCCTCTGGTTCTCAAATTTTAGTCAAGCTAAGTAATTTTTTATATTAAACTGGGCAGGTGCACCATGTTAAAGCACAAAGTCCATGCTGCAGCTGGGCTTTTATGTTCTGGTTTTATTTTCTCATTTCCCACCTGCAAAGGTCCTCCAGGCTGACCTCAAGGTTGATTGCCAGCCATAGACACAAAATGCACATTGCTTTTTATTGCAGTTTAGTTTAAAGTATCTGGGCATTAAATTCCCATGGAAATCTGAGACATGGCTCATAAAATGTCATGAAACACCTTTTATACCCAGGTGCCAGTTACTATCCATCTCACGTGACAGCCTCTTCCCAAAGGTGTTCTGCTGGGAAAAGAAAACCATGCAGCCAGAAGAGGTTCTTTAATACACACACATGTTTATTTACATGTGACTGTTTTTATTAATCTAGTTATTAATTGATCTTGTGGGTGGCATCCCATCCCATGGCATGGGGTGTAATCCGGATGATGATCCAGATGTGTCCCTTCCAACCCAAACCATTCTGTTATTCAATGATTAATGTGGGAGCTTCTCAAATTTTCTACAAGAAGAGTTTTCCTACAATTTTTATGTCATCTTGGTAATTGTTGGGTTCTATTTCCCAAAATATTAATAATTTTGTTAACAAAAATTGTTAAAAAATTTTTTATTGATGCTTGGTAATATTTTCCTTGTTAAATTCCTACAACTCAGTGAGTCATTCCTATTAATCATATTATTCAGTTTCCATTAAATTCTTGTGTTTTACAAGAAAATTATTCTGATTTTTAGTACACTGTTCCGACCTCTTCTGTCTTAGCAACATCAGAAAGCTGAAACACCATTTGACTGAGGAACCAGGACATTATCTTAGCCTGCCTCACATATTCTCTCCGTTTTAAAGAATTCTTCATATTTCTCTTCTCAGCCTTTTGTTACCCAAACAAGCTTCAAGATGGAGGCTCTCAGCAATTTCAAGTCTGTAGCTAGGACATCTAAGCAAAACATATGGAGGAAGTAATAAGGCTTGGTAATTGTACACATTTTAGCACATTTAACTTCACCTCTAGGACTGAAATTTTACATATTCATCTGTGTCCTAATTCGAGTTCCAGAATTAGGCCACTGCAGTTTTTCAGCGCATCCTTCAGATCAGCCCTCTCAAAAATCCTCCTCTATCATTTCTCCAGCCCAGTGTGAGTAAGATGCAGCTCTAAAGAGAAGAAAAACACTTCAGAATTCCATTTTGAGCTGTTCATCTGCCATTCCTCAGTGACAATCTGCCTCACGAAGTTTGGGTGCTTCTCCATCGAGCTGTGTGTGAGCTCCGTGTGCTGCCGATTCCCTGCAACTCTCTCTGCTCCCAAAGGCTGTCCGTGTTCATCCAAATGATGAAGAGGAAGATCCTGAAATCCTGCTTCTCTCACTGGTTTCAACAGACCTAGGATCAGGCCTTGATGGCTGCTGAACAAAGGGGAACATAAAGAAAGCAGCCTTGTGCAAAGATATTTGGGTAGGAGAAGGCGGGGAGGAAAGAGAAAGAGAGGAGAACAGCTCCTTCTTTAGTAGGGATAAAAGATGAACTTTTGAATCTTTCCTGACTTCTCTAAGTTTTTTGTCAAAATCCTTTTAGGTATGTGCTTGAATATGTTGCAGCTGAAAAACTGCTGTTGCTTGACCCCATCAAGACCTCTGCTGAGTTCCTGTCATGTTTGAGAAACTTCTTCAAAACGTCCTTTGTAACAAGCCTGATAGTATTTGGAAATAATTGGGCTCCATGTTGCATTTTATTTTTACCTAAAAATCCGTGTCGTTTCTCCTTATTTCACTTCCTATCCCATGTGCATTTTTTTCTGTCCTGATCACAGGAGGAACATTTTTAAAATTTTTAAATCCTACCTGCATATAAAGTCGGCTGTTGCAAGAAAGTATTCTGTGAAAGAGTCATTGGAAAAATCATCTGAGAGACACCTCAAATGTTATCCTGCTCATAGAATCACAGAATGGTTTGGGTTGGGAAAGACTTTAAAGACCATCCAGTTCCAACCCTGTCCATGGGCAGGGACACCTTCCACTATCCCAGGCTGCTCCAAGACATGCCCAGCCTAGCCTTGGACACTTCCAGGGATCCAGGGGCAGCCACAGCTTCTCTGGGACCACACTGCAGGACCTCACCACCCTTTGTGTAAAGAACTTCCTTTTTTAAATTCTATCTAATTTCTTGACTAAATTCATTACATCGTGACTTTTATTTTTTCATGTATGAAATGTTTGGAAATTTGGAAAAGAGGAAACGTTTGGGAAACAAAGTCTGAAGAAAAGTGTTTGTTGCAAAGCTCCTTAGCACAGTATAGGGCTGAATATTGCTGTTCCCAGGAGCATTCTCCCTAAAAGTCAAGACAAAGTAGTGGATAAAAAGTGGATAAAGTATCTGATGGGAGAACCCTAAATTAATGTGGAGAGTAATTTCTGCAAGGCCTTCCACCCACTGTAGCTCATTCCCCACATACCTGCTCCCCATCAGAGAGCATCACACTATTTTTTTAATCATCTCAATAAAATAGCATCCAATAGGTTTTCCAAGGCACTGGAGTATCCAAAGCTGATAGATCCATGCTCCCTGTTATGGAACTGTTTACTTTACTTACAAACCCCAGAGCTGAGTGGGATTGGATTTGACTTTGTTTCTTCTCCTATAACAATGGTCTCCTGTTGTAAGTTATCACTCCCAGCAGTGGAGGATGCCAGCCTGACAAACCAGACTTTCATCTTGCTTGTCCCCCAGTTGCCCCAGCACTGTTTTTGCAACTTTTAACTTCTAAGAATGGTATTCTTACAATTTTCAGCAGAAATGACTGGTCTTTTCCCACATCACTGATATCCTTCCTGCCCCCGGCAGGGTGTGCTGAGCAGAATGAACCTTCCCTTACCCTGGAGCTGAAGGATGTAAGATTTCTCACATTTTAGCCAACACAAAAGGGGCTGGGGTTTATCCAAACCCATTCCATAATGCCCTAAATTCTTTCCCACCATGTGCCCTGGCTCCATGGTTCAATTTCCAACTGCAAATCTCCATCCCCAGTGCATCCTGTGTGACTGCATCCAGCACGGACAGTGGGATTTCTCTGGGAGACAGGAGAATGACACAGAAGCCAAAATAGGCCTTGCATCCCTATTTCAGATTTTCCACTTTGTGTATGTCATGTACAGCTGGGAAGGGTTTTTTATATGTCATTTATATGGATCTACAATGTGTAGGTGAGCCAGGGATTCCTTAGGCTTGCTAGCAGTGCTGAAATGAATTCAGTCCCATTAGAGCCTTCATTTTGAAAAAAAAATACCTAATTCTCATTTTTGAATAATATAAAAATACTTAAACAGAATTTTGTAAAGAAATGCTGAGTTTTGGGGTGCTTGGAAACAAGTAGAAGTTCACTGAGAGACTAAAATCCTTTAAATTACACAGGTTTGTTTCCTTTTTCAACTTTCCTTATTTTGTGCTTTCTTCCCGCCTGTATTTTTCTTCTGGTTCAGGACCTTCACAAATTATGCAACCTTTATGTAAGTCACTATAGAAATTTATTTCAGATGAGTTGTTCTGTGTGGGTGGTGGAGTTTGCCAAGGATTTCTGGTGAGCAGATTTGTGGGTGTCTCTGTGTGTGTGTGGAATAGGGAAGGGAGAGTTTTGCATTGCAGACAAGCAGGACCAAGCCAGACATCTGATTTGCATAAAGTAAAAAACCCCAAACAAAACAGCATAAAGGAAATATCTGCTCTTCTGAGTGCAAAAATTTAGGGAAGAAAATGAAGGAATTTTTCTTTGTTGGAACTGTGAATGAGACTGGAAATTTACCCTAGGCTCTAACTGATGCTTAATAAATTATCCTGGAGTTTCTTTCAAAAATTGCTCTGAATTACACAAACTTATAGCACCATGCCCATTAGAATTACCAAACCTGTGCAACATTTCCCCAGAGTTAAGTTTCATCCCCATTTCCCTAAAGATTAAACTGAAGCCTAATGATGCTGGATGACTTCAGGGATGAAACAAGTTTTTAAGGTTCCTCTTAGCCCAGACTTCCTGTGATTCTATGATTTTATGACTTTGGTAGAAAAACATGCAGTTAGGAATAAAACCCAATGAATGCCATGACCCATGCAATAACCAATAATTAATATTTAAGATGATGAAGGAGGAAAAAATAACCACTTTATCCCAATGTACAAACCTGTCTGTATGTGCACTGTAAATATTTATCCCAATATTACTGGCTTTCCATCAGGATAGGTCTTAGTTAGCAGAAGGAAGAGAATAGGATTAATGTTGATACTCACATTTGTTGAAGGAGCCTCCACCATCTGTGAAATAAATGTGAAAAAACAACATTATCACATGTCATTTATTTTTAATTTCTTTTCTGTTTTTTTTTCAGTAGTCTAATTAAAGAAAAGATTGTGAAGGAGAAGAGCAGGAGGGGAAGAAATCTCAATGCAGAACTTGAAAGCACCATATTGCAATTTGGGATTAGAAGAGGGAAAGATGAATTTGCATGTTGATGCCTTTCGTATTTATTCAGTTAGAAAACTGTTTATGGAATGCTTTAGGCACAGAACTTTACAAGCATGATCAGAATTTCAGCCACTCAGAATAACCAATGAAAACATGCTCTCTCCTTAAATGGAGGAAGTTCAGAAGCCAGAGGCCCCCAGGTCAAATGTTAGAGCATTGGTCCAAAAAGCAGCAAAATCTCTTTTGTAATCCTTCTCCCTGTGACAGTGACAGAACCCAGGGAACGGCTGGAGCTGTCCCAGGGAAGGTTTATGGTGGATATCAAGGAAAGTTCTTCCCCCAGAGGTGCTGGCACTGCCCAGGCTCCCCAGGGCATGGGCACAGCCCCGAGGCTGCCAGAGCTCCAGGAGAGTTTGGACAGCGCTGCCAGGGATGCCCAGGCTGGGATTGCTGGGGGGTCTGGGCAGGGCCAGGACTCAATGACCTTTTTGGGTCCCTTCCAACATGGGATATTTTGTGATTCTATTCAGTGTTGCTTTTCCAAAATGACTTTAACATATATCCTTAGTTGAAAGCATTGAAGCTAAAAGTGAATTAATATATGCTGCTAGAACAAAGTGTTTGGTTTCCCCAGCTGAACAACTGAATCAGAACACAAAGATCAGAAAAGCTGATACAAAATATAAGGGGAAACTAACCAGAGGCACAAACATTTGGTTTTGGCAGCTCTTAGATTCATTAGTAGCATGTGAAAAATAAGGAAAGTTTCCACTATGCTTCAACATAAAGTGAGAGTTGTCAATAGTTAATGTCAAGAGGTCACAATGTTTAATGCCTTTTTTGCTTCAGCCTTCAGCAAAATAATTATCCTTGGTGAGATACACTGATAAAACTTGCACAGAGCAAAAAGGCCAAGATGGATATGGCAAGAGGTAACAAAACCAGATATAAAACACAGGTGGGTATGGTGGGAGGTACTAAAAGCTGTCATATAACTTCATATTGTTTAATTACCTTTATGGAGGGAACTGGCTTTAGTAACTCCCAAAGAGGTTGTGATTCTTCTATAGAATGGAAACCTGAATGAATAAAACTTTCAAACAAAAAACTCAAACCAAACCCAAAAAAACCCCACACACAAACAAACAAAACACCACATTAAAAAAAAAACCAAAACAAAAAAACCCAAAACAAACAAACAAAAAAACCAAAACAAAAAAAAACCACTCCACCCAAACCCCAAAACATATCTTCTTAAAACCCTCTAAGTTCAGCACAAAGGAATTATCATCATCCCCAAGATGAACACAGACACTGAGGAAATCAGGAGTTTAGGAGCTAACATGAACTTGTTCATTGACAAGAAATGTTTCAAGCCAGTCTATTTTCCTTTCAAGACCCAGTCATAATTTTAAGGGAAAAATCTGTTGATGTCAAATCTTTACTTTTATGAACACTTTACTTTTATGTTAACACGTTTTGTGTTATCATAACACAAAAAGGGTGTAAGTGCTCTACAAAGAGTTCAGAAAGAGCTGAAACACTGTCCTCAGGTTGTTAAAAGTTCAGGCAGAGCCAAGTGGCACTGAAACTCCTCTGAGTTTGGGGCTATTACATGTACACTAACCCTGATTAACAAAATACTGTGATTTTAGGGTTATAGACAAACTAAAATTTTGTACTACTGGAGAGGATAAGTAGAATTCTGAGTATCATTAATAAAGATGGGAACCATGGTACTATTTATTAAAAAAAGTGCTGCTATCTATATTTAGACAGTGGTAATCTACTTTATAAATGCAGAATAAGGAAAACTGGTTCAGCAGCAAATGCACTGAAAAGATATATATTGAACTTCAAAGTGAAAACTATCAAAGCAAAACAAACAAAAAATCACATTTCTGGAGAAGGACAAATCTTATCCTGGGCTGAAAGATCCTAATGTTTATATATATATATATACTAATAGTGATATACTGATATGCTTGGATTTTGTTGCTCAGAGAAGCTGCAGCTGCCCCATCCCTGGAAGTGTCCAGGGCCAGGCTGGATGGGGCTTGGAGCAGCCTGGGATAGTGGGAGGTGTCCCTGCCCACGGACAGGGTTGGAGCTGGATGGGTTTTAATGTCCCCTCCAACCCAAACTGTTCTGTGATTCCATGGCTTGAACACCACACCTGAAACCAAGAAAACACCAAAGGGGAAAAAATGAAGAAACTGCAGTGACTGAGCCTAGGGAAAACCACAGCAGGTAAGGCTGTGGCCGGGCTCTTCAGATACACCAGAGGAAACTAGAAAGACAAAAAATTATATTCAATATACAAAGAAATAAGACAAGCTATTAAGAATAATTTTCAGCTAGCAGATCCCTGAGGATAAGAGATAAACAAAATTATCATTTAAGATCCCCATGCATTTTTATTTTTTATTTCTATTACAAGACCTCTTTGAATTTGATTTTCTATTTCTACCTCTTAGAAGAGGGCAGAAGTTTTTGGTTAGTTGGTTGGTTTGGTTTGGTCTTGAGTGGGATTTTGAACAGATATATATATTTCTTTTTCATGATTCTGAGGATCATTTTAGATAGAAAATTGTCATATATATATATTTGTATAACATAAAATGAACACTTCACCAGTCTGCTGCTCTTTTACAAGCCCACATTGCTTCATCCAATTATGAGGGAAATTATTGTTGTAATTCCCTTGGACCTAATCATTATCCCGTTATTTTGGTCATTCTTTCACTTCCTACTTGTTAAGTTACCGTGTATTTCCCCAGGGCTTGCAATAAATCCATAAATGCCAGCAATTTGACAAGGGGATGCATTTTTAGAGCAGCAGGAAAGCCAGGGCAGTTACACAACCAGCACATTTCATCCCACAGGCATTGTGGGGCACAAATAATGGCTATTTTATTCTTAGCCCTGTAGAAACCAGATTGCAGATGCCTTACTTGCACTTTTGAATGTTTGTTCCCATGGGCCAAGGCATTTAGAAATCTGGCACTTTCGTGTTGGTGTGATATTTCTCCCAGGCTCCTCAGGAAATCTGACATCATGTTTTGTGACATATCTTGCAGATAGCATTTTCTTTTCAATTGCTCACCCAAATGTTCCCTGCCTGTTGTATACAATACAAATTAATATCACAAGCTGCTGCTATACCCTGCTGCTAAAATGTAATTTGTTCTTTGTATTTCTCCTGTGAAAAGCTGCTGACGTTCATTTCTAATGCTCAAATTAGAGAAGAAACTCAGAAATGAGGTTTGCAATTAGGCAAGGAATTTGATAAACGTCAAAGAACTCACGACTGCTGCTTTTTAAAACCAAAGAGGAAAATAAGTTCCAGAATGCATATGGATTTGAATAGCCATTTATGCAGTGAATAAAGAACAAGAGAAATATCAGACTTCAGAAGAGTTCCAATTACAAAAAAAAAAGATGATAAATGTGTAAAATGTTAATTATGTAGCAAATATTGCCTAATGTCATCACCATGAAAAGAATGGATAGAAGTGAAGATACACCCACTTCAATTAAAAAAAGTAAACAAAACACACAAAACAATTTTCATCATTTGAAGGCAAGTGACTGAAATTTTCAGAGAAATGTAGATTAAAAAAAAATTAATTATATCTTACAAGATTACTGTGAGTCAAGAGGAAGACGTGGCTGAAACCGAAGAAGCCTTAACCTGACTTGCATATTTAGAATTGTTCTGCTACTTTTTTATTTTAGCCACAGCAAGGAGATCTTTTTGAGAATTCTCCACAGTTTATCACTACACGAAACAAGAAAGCAAATATTTGCTCACCAGGTGACAAAACTGTGTCAGTTGACCCATGTCAACAAGAACCTTGGGCTTGCAAAACACATGAAGAGAACTGAGCACAATTCATTATTATCTAATTTACTACGTGTCCTGACTTTTGCTGACAAAGGAGTTCTAGCAGGCCATTTGAAGCCTGTGAGGTTTTGAGGGATAATTACTGGAAGCTCTGCTTCCCTATTTTGTAGTTGTGCACTTTCTCCTCAGAGAGGATTTCAGGGATATGAAGCTCCCGCTGCAAATTTACCGGGGGGAGATGTGAGCTGTGGTGCCACAAAACACCTTTTTGCTCGGGTACTTGTAGGAGGGTGGGCAAGCCCTGTATGTATTTTCAGATGAGAAAGAGCTGTGCCACAGTGACCATCCCATCTCCCCAGGCATTCCCAAGCAACTGGAGCTGTGCTGGAGAGCTTCAGGCTCATGGTTCCATGTGGCATCATTCAGGGATTTGCAAAGGAATTTATTTCGGTCCTGGAGTGCTGCAAATCCCACCCAATTAACCTTGCATGGACCTAGGACTGCATCACATCAAGCTCTGTGCTGCCTCCAGCCTCCATGCCCTGCAGGGTCCTGTCTCACAGCTCAGCAGTCAGAGGGAGCTATGCATTTTCCACTTCAACTGAATTAAGCAATAAATTTATCTTTAAGCCAGGGACTTCAGTTTGGCTTCAAGCAGGAACATGCTCCCAGGTCTCTGATATATCCCTTATAATATTAAGTATTTACTAAGATAAATCAAGGCCTAGATTTGCCCTGCAATTTCACTTCAGATGTTTCTCCCAGGCAGCAGGAGACTCCAACACAAGTCCCCTTGCCAACTAATATTTAATTAGTTCTAGCTGGAAGGGGAAAGACCAAGAGACTCCCATTTTACAGCAATATGCATCTCATGGGTTAAGGTGCAGACTCAGCAGGTAGGAGGCATTAGCAAAAATTTTCAGCCTTTTTCTCAGCTACAGAAGATACAAACAAACCAAACTTTGCACCAGCTTTGGGATTTGAAGTGCTGCTTCTGCAAAAGGATCTTGAAAGATGATAGTGCAGGAAATTTTACTGACTTTTTAGTACAAGCCCTTTGTAGCAGTTTGACTACCTGCCACCTTCTCTCCCAGCAGTGCCAGCAGCAGCAGCAGCTCAGGAACTTTACTCAGATTTGTGGAATCTATCAGACAATTGGAGGCCTAATGGGCAGTGCTGAGTTTAACTCTGCTTTGTCAATCTCACAGAAAACACTCGTCCTCAGATACTTTTCCCTTGAGACAGCTCAGCAATTCTTGTTACCAGCACATGGCAGCAAAGAAAAATCTGCAACTTTCCTTAAACAAAGAAAAAATGCCAAAAAGCTTCATTTCTCCCACTTGTTTCCTGAGACACACTAAGCTGGGCTTCCAGTCCCACTGCACAGAGACGTGGAATAAGCATCCTGCTTCCAAGAATTGATATTCCTGGTAGGAAAGAGACAAAGATGATTTTGTTATGATTTATAACTGCCCACAGAAGCCATGCACAGCACCACTACAAAAAGCAGGAGTGATACTCACTGGTACCCACAGATTTTTTTCCAGCAAAAATACGTGTATGACCAGAATATTGTTCTGAATATGCAAAACAGGGGATGGAAGTGCCAAAACAAGGAGAAAGATGGAGGAAGATTATTTACAGAAGCACACAGTGACAGGACAAGGGGGAATGCATTCACACTGCCAGAGGGCAGGGTTAGATGGGATACTGGGAAATTATTTTATTCTGTGAGGGTGGTGAGGCTCTGGCATAGGGTGCCCAGAGAAGCTGTGGCTGCCTCTGGATCCCTGGAAATGTCCAAGGCCAGGTTGGATGGGGCTGGGAGAACCTGGGCCAGTGGAAGATGTCCCTGCCATGGCAAGGGATGGAACTGGATGGTTTTTCAGTTCCCTTCCAACCCAGTCCATTCTGTCATTCTATGATTATGTCATTTTAGTAAAATGTAATAGAGAGCAGTCACTTTTCCAAGATCCTGGATGTCCAGCCGTCTGGATGAATCATTTCCCTCTTCTACTGCAGGGCAAAATGTGACACAGAGAAGTGACAACCTGTGATTAGAAATGGGCAGAGTGGGAGACAAGCGGGGTGGAAGGTGGGAAATACAAACTTGCTAAACGAGGCCAAAGCCAGAACCTGGTGAATGGTCCCAGCTGCACAGACAATATGGAAAATTAGTAAGATTGATGCTTGAGTTCTCTTCCTGCTCAAACACCATGGTAGAAATCAATATTCATAGAATCACAGAATTGTTAAAGTTGGAAAAACTTTCTAAGATCATATCTTGGTTTGAAAAGACATGTCTGCTTAAGGAAGGCAGAAACTTTCCCTGAAATTGTAAACCACACGCCCCCTTTCTGAATTTCTGTAATTTTGAAATCAAGATGCTCTCAGGCAAAGATATGGGAATAGGAATAACAGTTCTTTACTAAGGAAAATAAAATAAAAATACAGTCGTACAAAAAGAAAGAAAACCAACAAAACCCAACTGACTGACAGAATCCGAATACAGCCTGACACCTGTTGGGCAGGGTGCTGGCAGCAGTCCCATTAAATGGTGGCTGCAGCCTCCTGCAGTGACAGATGTGGTTCTGTTGGAGCAGAGATCCTGCAGAAGGCTGGAGTTTTCCTCGGAAGGTCCGGAGGTGTAGATGGGTCTGATCTCTTCTCTGGGAATGCAGTGAGGAAAGGCTGCCCCTGGTGTTCCCAGTCTCAGATTGTATCCAGGTAGGAATGCTTGGCTCCTCCCCCTGGGTGGAACATCTGCCGAGGGGATGATGTGATTTTATCAGTCATGCAGGGAGACTCAATGGCCCATTGACAGAAGACATCCCCCTGGAGGGAGGATGGCTCCTGAAGAGATTAAGAACACTGCCTCACCTGGTTTTAACAGATGGTGATAGAATACAGACTTTTGGTTACACCTTGCATTGCAACCCAAGACAGATCATCCAGTCCAATCCTTAACCCAGCACTGCCAAGGCCGTCTCTAACCCCTGTCCTCAAGTGCCACATCCACTCATCTTTAAATCCCTCCAGGCATCCCTCCAACGCTGCCCTGGGCAGCTGTGCCAGGGCTGGACAACTTTTTCCTTATAGAAATTTTTCCTAACATTCAGTCTAAGTATCCCTTGGTGCAGCTTGGGAACACACGTGTCCTTTGGAGTACACAGGGACTGAACTTCTGTTTTTGCCATTTGGGAGAGTAAGGATACAAAGAAAAGGTTTTACACAGAAGCAGCTGATTTTTAATTTGTTTTTTAACTTCTTCATAACAATTTCACAGCTGGTAGCCGCAAGTGGTGACTTTGTAACTATTACAAATGACTCAGGAGCACGGGAAAAGCAGGGAAGGGAGACTTCAATATGGTCAGAAGTATTTGTGAAGAAACTCTATAATAAAAAACAGATTAGCTGGTCAATTTATCAGTAAATAAATTCTTTTTCCACGAAAGAGTCCTTGTCAAGCTGCATGACCAGCATATTCAATTACCTTCCAGAGTAAATATAAACCACTTTACAAGACTCTTTCCCAGAAAAAAAGGAAAGAGGAAGATGGAACTGAATAGAAAATGTTGCACCAGCCATTTCAACCTGAGTCTCCCAGGCTTCTTTGTAGTACTTTCCTGAGCTGATTTCAGTGGAATTCTAATCTCTTATTTTGTTAAATATAAATGGGCTTCTAATGAGAGCAACATGGAAATTGCAGATGCTCAGAATTTGTGTATGATTCATCCACTTGGGAATATCAAGGCTGTTTTCACTCCCACTTGCAAATCAAATGTGTTTTCCAGAATCCAAATGAATCAAGGTGCCCCACAGTGGCCAAGGCTCCCATACCCTTCCAGACAGACACAACTTTGAGTCAGAAAATACCATCAAAGATGAAATATTGTTGATTTTTCCAGTGTTTCTGGGAGAAGAAACATGATACAAGCACATTTTGTGAACCGAAAAGTGCATTTTGGGGCAGCAGGTTCTGTGAATTTAGGAAGAGTTCTTTGGTTGGATAGGAGTAAAATTTTGGGATAACATTGGTGGGAAAGACAGCATTTCAAATAGCTCCCAAGAAAAACTAATCACAGAATCACGGAATAGTTTGGGTTAGAAGAGACCTCAAAGCTCATCCAGTTCCATCCCCCACCATGGGCAGGGGCATCTTCCACCAGCCCAGGCTGCTCCCAGCCCCACCCAGCCTGGCCTTGGACACTTCCAGGGATCCAGGGACAGCCACAGCTTCTCTGGACACCCTGTGCCAGGGCCTCAGGACACTCATGGCCAGGAATTCCTTTCCAATGTCCCATCTAGCCCTGCCTTCCTTCAGCCTAAGGTTGATGAGTTTCTTTCCCTCACCACTCTTTGCTGAACTTCATTCACCGACCATCCTTGCTCGACCACATCCAAATACTTTACAAATGACTGCTTGCCTCTTGGGAAGCATTTTGCAGTTTTAGGATTCTTTCTTGATCCTGCTGTTTGTGTTTGTCATTGAAACCATGTTCACACCATAGAAAAGTCACTTGACAGTCTTTAATGAAACACTGATGGTAGTCCAAAGAGTGTAAATATATTAGTACCTTTCTGTAAACCCAAAACCCCACACAGAGACACACTCACTTTTCAAAGCCATTTGTTTAGAAAAGAAACATGGAACTTAATACCTCAATAGAAGGTTTTTGATATTTGTCACCTTTAAGACCTTTAGGTTAAGAAAAACAGTCTTTACTATCTGGATCATACCAGAATCTTGGTCTCCCAAAAGCCACAGCAGTGAGGTAAAACAATGAGAAAAGATTTTCTGAGAGATTAATTTTTTTAGAGATTTCCACAGAGTTTGCAAAGATGATGATTCACCCCTAATTCTGACTTTATGGATTTATTCTCGCTGGAGAGACGGGGGAAAAAGATGGAAGGAAGGGAATGATTGAACTTGCAAAATATATATCCACGTTTCATCTATTTAAGCATTTGGCAGGGATCTGGTTTTGATTGGGTTCCTCTGAGATTCCCTGAGAGATATCCAGGTTTGGACTTCTAAAAATAAACTTGCAAGACTTAAACTGCTTGTGCCGGAATCCAGTTCTTGGCTGACATTATCAAACAACAATTTCCTCATGTTGACACATCAGAATTTCCCCAGAAATATTAAATTTTCAGTCATAGAAATGAACAAATATTCTGGAAACTGATTTAATTGTTTGGCTCATCCCCAGTGGGAGCAATGCCATACTGACTGTGTCCTCCCCCTACTCATGGACACAATCAGTGCATATTTAGGCCAAGAGGGAAAATATGAGCAGATTCTGTACTATTTTGGCAAAATTAAAAGCCTTGAAATGTCTGTGGGGGAAAGCTTTGTGGCGGAGATATTAGAGTTTCACAAGTAGAACAGCCTGAGCCTGCATGAATTTGTGCTGGGCTGACTTTCCTCTGTGACCGAGCTCCAAGAAAATATTTTAGGTTGGCAGAACTCTGAGCTGAAAGATTTGCCTCAGGCTAGAAATTTCAATTTCTTTCCAAGGGATCTTACTCTGAGAATTACAATGATATATCAAAGGTGGGCTAGTAAATCTCCTTGGAGGGCTTTTCCCTCAGCTGATATCTAAGGAATCTCATTCTGTTTAGACTGAACATAGAGGACATAGTTCTCAGCATGTTCCGAAGAGCCCAGTGGACAGCTGCAGAATTCTTGACCCATGTTTAGTAGAAATCACTGTGTTGAATGAAAATTTCTTCGTGAAATTTGGATTCTTTGTGAAAGCTGGATTGAGAATAAAAACAAGCCCAGTCTAGCACAACTTGGCAGATCCAAGGATGTTGGAGGTTTTTCACAAACGGGCCGGGACTGCCGTGTGACGCGTCACGAGCTCTTACTCAGGCACCAGTCTCAGCTACAATTACAGGAGATGGCACAAGCTCATGTCTGCCATGAGCAGCCAGAGATCTCATTTTTACAGAATGGTTTATAAGTTTTTCAGCCCATAGCATATTGCTAAAGCTTACAGACAATAGTTCTATAAAAGCACATGCACGCCTGCTTCAAACAATACTTGCTTGTTTGCTTTATATTAACAATACATAATACTTTGTTATTAAACTTGAAACCTTCTACTATCTTGGTAAGCAGATTTTTCTGCAGCCTTAAGGTTTATCTTTGCCAAACCTGAAAACTCAACTATTGTTTCATGCCCTTGCATATTGTGTTATTGTATCTTTACTTTCAAGTCTTACAGCTGCAGCTAGCTCTAAGTTCTCTGTTTTTTCTTTTCTGGGGCCTATTTCCACAGCTTCTGAAAATTTTACTTTTACTCTTTCCCACACAAGGACCCAAACAAGGCCCACTGCAGGGGGAGGGTTTTCCTTTCTGTGAGCTGATGGCCTGGCTGCGGGGCAGTTTTAGGGAATTGTATGTGAAGGTTTGGTGGCTTCATCCTACCCTTAAAATGGTCCTGTTCAGGGAACCACATGGAGGTTCCTCACTACTCAGCACTGGTGAGATCTCCCTGCTTGGCCAGTTTGGGATCCCAGAGCAAGGAGAACACATGAGAGATGATCCTGTGAAAGCCCCTGAAGGTGATTAAAGGCTTGGAGCATCTGTCACATGAGGAGATGCTGAGTCAGCTAGGGCTGTTTAAACCCCAGGAGAGAAGATCTTACCAACATGAGTTGGTGAGTACCTGATGTGAGGACCTCGATTTTTCTCAGTGGTGCCCATTAAAAGGAAAAGAAGAAATGGGCAGAAATTGAAATAAAATGAATTCCATATAAATACAAAATATGCCTCTCCTGTTGTGGAGTTTGTGTGGGCACCTCATAGCAGCCTTTCAGTCTCTGGAGAAGGGCACTTCATCAGGAACTGTAGTGACAGGACAAGGGGAAGGGGAAACTGGAAGACAATAGATTTCGATTAGATATTAGAAAAAAATCTTCTCTGTGAGGATGGGGAAGCCCTGGCACAGGGTGCCCAGAGAAGTTGAGGCTGCCCCTGAATCCGTGGAAGTGTCCAAGGCCAGGCTGGCTGAGGCTTGGAGCACCCTGGGATAGTGGAAGATGTCCCTGCCCATGGAAGGCAGGGATCAAAACTGGATGGAAGTCTCTTCCAACCCAAACCATTCCAAGATTCTGTGAATAATAACAGAAACCACATAGAAGCATCTTCCAGCTTTTTACACAATGACCCCACTCTGCTGAAGTCCGCGAGCATGTGGCCAAAGCATTGTCCCAGCTGTCCTTGCAGCAAGGAGGGAACACACACCACACCACACCACAGAATGGCTGAGGATGGAGTAGGGGGCCTTGGGAGCAGACTTTTAGAATGTAGACGCTGACAACGAAGCTGCAAGATTTTAATCACTGTTTTACGTGTGCCAGGCACGCCACTCTCTTATTTCGGGAACAGCTTATTACTTTGTCTGGTCTGCTGCAGATGCTAATGCATGTAGATGCTAATCAAGATTCCTGCTCTGCTTTCCCGCCTCACCTAATTGGATTGCATTAGAGATCGTTTGGGAGTTTGCACTCAGAATCACAAATGGGATTGCATCACATCTCCCCTGTCTCAGCGTGGTGGCAGCTGCGCTGCAGAGGAAGAGGGGGAACAGCCAGCAAGGCCAAAATCCTGCTATGGGTATGGCTTGGCTGGTTTTGAAGCCTGAGGAGAAGCCCCATTAGCTGCCCTTTTGTTCTCAGTGCAATATTTGGACTTAATTGCTCCTAAATTGCAGGAAAACAAAAACAAAATTCATCACTTAGATAAATTCACCCAGTTTTAGTGTGCACTCTTTTCTTCCAATGGGCCAGTTCTGCATGTATGCATATTTTTATTCACAATCTAAAGTCTGTATTCTCAGATGCTTTAATTGGATGATGGATTCAAAATTTTCTGAAAAGAAAAGCCAAGTGACAATGTCGATCCTAGAAAAATAAGTTTATTTAATCTTTAATTTTTTCAAGCTTTTCAATGTGATGTGATTGGAAAGAAAAGCCAATGAAAAGTATTGAGTTACTTAGCTGCTCCCTGGCAGCTTTCGCCTAACAAACACAGCCCTTTTATATGACAGATGATAGATGATAGATGATAGATGATAGATGATAATCTTTATAATATTTATCTGATTAAAAATGCCACAGATATTTGTGGTCAGAAGTTCTTTGAGACAAGAAATCTGAATGAAAATTATTTGGCAAGAGCTGAAACCAACTGCCCTGTAAAGGACACTGATTCCAAGCCCTCATTTATTTTTGTTAAACAACCTTGTCTGCTTTTTTCTTTCTTGCACAGAAAGCTTGAAAACATCAATTTTGCCATCTCTAAACAGAATCTCCAAGTGGTAAGAATGGTTTGTTCTCTCCTTTTTGAGTGAAATGGAAAAAGGAGCTCAGATGTATTATAAAAGCAGAGACTGGAAAGCATTTGAAGTACTGCTAAAATTCATGGTATTGAGCCTAAATCACTTCAGATTTGGCCCTCGTGGATGGCAATGGCATCTTCACTGTTTCCCCCCAAATATTTTCTTAGCTACCAAGAGGCAAACCTGGCATTTTATGTATGTCCATGTTATTCACTGAGGCTCATCGTAACATTGTCTAATCCAAAATATTTTTGACCATTTGTAATTCTATTACTCATGGAGCCCAGGAATCAGGAAGAAGCAGGAGTCCCAGGCACAAGGTTTAAACATTTTTCCTTCTAACACTCCAACTCAAACTCTCTCTTGATCCCTAACTCAGTGCTACAACACATTGCTTTTTATTTTACAATTTTCTTTACATCCTGGCAGGAAAGAAGCCTCAAGAGGAGGATAGCAGCCTCTGCTCATTTTGGTTTTTGTGGAGAGAAAGACTGAATGGGTCCCTCCCAGTGGAAAAGGAACCTCAGGAGCTCTCCAAAGAGCCAATTTTAACCCATCCATGGGATATGCAGAAGTTATGAGCACACCAGGATGATGAAGAAGTTTGAGAACAAATTCACTTTTAAGGTGAAAAAAATAATCTTTATGTGATGTCGACTAGATTCAAGGAGAAGGGTGAGAATTAAAGAGGGAAAAGAGGTACTGAAAAGGAGATGCTTTGCAAGAAATTAAGGTGTAATGGCCCCAATATAATAATTGCCACTGTCCTGGTGGTTCTAGTTATATTTTCCATGTTCAGACTCAGCGACTGCACAGCAAAAACCCCTTTGGATTTCTTATAAATCAACTCTCCTGTTTATAATAAACACATCCCAGACTTGGAATCAGCAAGAGCAGTGATGAAAGAATTACTTCTGCTCCTCTGAGAAGCCTGGCAGCTTTCCCTTTGCTAATGCTTCCTCTTTGTGTCTCCTAAGAGTTCAGCCCTATTTGCTGCAATCTTCATTGTGGGTGCTCAGTGCTCAGTGTCTGTAATAGCCCTGCCAGCCTGACATTGAGTAATAGCTTTCTAAAAATGCCTCGAAGGCCATTTTAAATGTGGCAAAATGGTCTGTAACAAAATAGGTAAATGCAAAAAACCTCATGGGATTTATAAAAAAAAGCCCCTGAAGAAGGGAAGGAAACTAATTGCTGTCTGTGTTCAGCTGTTCTGTTAAAACATCTTTTGCTTCAACACTTTTCATGGATACAATGCTAATCCACTTTCTTCTGGGGAGATGTAGCTTTTCTCACATGAATGTCTATCACCTCAGGGATAAGACATTATTCAGGTCAAGAAACACGCCCGAAAACAAAAGAGTCACATATGGGAGCAGCTTCAGACACTTGATTCTTTTCCCAGGCTTTGCAGAACCTCGTGGAAGATCCTTCCATGTGTCAGTCATCTCCACAGTCCCAGCTTCTGACTGAGAGGTGTAATAAAATCTGGTAATGGTGGGAAATGGTAAAACAGATCAAAGAAAAAATCATCTGTGGTTGAAAATGCTTCTGTCTACATAAACTCAACTATAATCTGTATGTGCTAACTTATATGTGAAATTTTATTCCATATTTATGAGTACTGAGGTTTGACAGCCATCCACACAAGATGACAGAACAGTCTCTTAGATCACTGTTTTCTCAGGAACCAACTTTTTGGGACTGGAAAGAAACAACAACAATGCTTTAAGAAAAAAAAACCTGTTAGATAGGTGGTTGTCACAGACTTTATCTTCTGATAACTATCTTTTTCTGTCTCTGCTGGAACAGAAGCAGAGTTGAGCTTTGTTGAGGCACATTTTATGGTTGGGTTTGTTTTTGTGACCATCACAGATAATCTCTGTGTGCTGTCTGAAAGCTCTGCCAAGGCTGAGAGGGGATAAGGCTGCCCTAGGTGGGAATCTTACCTCGTTGTCATTGGAATTTCTCACCAGAGGTAGAGAACAGTGTGTTATCAACAGGTGCCACTCTCCCTACCACAGCGAGGAGCACCTTAGAGACACTTCTGGCACAGAAAACTTCACAGGAAGTGAATTTGGCAATAAGCCTGGCAGCTTTCACTCAAATAAAACCATTATTTCAATAAGCCACATACTTTTTTATTTTTTTACCCAAAGTAGACACTGCAGGGTGTAGCCTGAGATGTCTAGATTTTATTTCATAACTGTTCTGCTTTATATTTCATTTGATATAGATTTTCCATTTCTCTCAGCTGTGCCAGCTATTGGGAAGCTTTGTTATTATTTTTATAGCCTTCCAAATGCATTGTAGGGTTATAACAAGCATTTTCAATGTCTTGAGGCAGTTCCTGCTTGCCTGTTGCTAAACTGCTTTGAGTAACGTGGTTATTCAAAAAATAAATACATCTCTGTGCAATGCATCTAAATGTGATCCTCTCTGAAAATGAGTTTAAATTCTGTACCATGTCTGTGGCTCAGAGGTTTTGGGGGATTTTTTTTTAATCCCTCTCTCTCAAGTCTTTCAGTCACAGCTGAAATTTCCAGGAATAGAACTTCCAAGAGTCTCATACACGATATGATGAAATTCTGCCACAGAAATGACACAAACTTTCATCCACTTGTTGGAGTCAGATTATTTCAAGAAATGGGTTCTGCTCAAAGCACCATCATACTCCTCTGCTCTGTGTGTTTCTGAAGCAGTTGTGGCTTTCATCACTTCATTTTCAAGGAGCCTTGTGCTGTATCTCTGCATGCTGAACTACAGGCAGGGAGGACCTGTCAGTCTGAATTACTTTCATTCTCAGAGTCATTATCAGGAGGGGACTAGAAGAAAATCTTGTTAAGAAGTAACATCCTATGCTTTTCTGCTTAACCACATTTATACTAAAAAAATAAAATAAAACCTTTAAAGACACCTGTTTGGAGAGACCTTCTGAAATTAGCAAAAAAGGACAGAAAAAGCAAAGTGTCTTTAGAGGTTCTCTGCTGCACCCACTGAATTTCGTGACTGAAAGCCCTTCTTTCAATCACAAACACCTGAAGAAAAAGAAAATAAAACAGATGCAGAACACATTCAATGTAAAGAAAGGTGTCCTAAGGAAAAGAAGATTCCAGTTACCTGGCTGTCCTGTTTTAATTCTTGTGTCACTGTGACCCAGCTGCTGCACACCACAGACCAAGCACCCCTCTCTGGCACTTTTAGGAAGTTTGGCTGCAGCAGGGCCCTGCCAGCTGTAAGAGATTGTGGTGTTGGCAGGGATCAGCACCTCGTGCTCACCTTCCAGTGCTGGAACAATGCAAAAATGGGCATCTCAAGGACTCACAGAATCATTAGGGCTGGGAAAAACCTCTGAGATCATCAAGCCCAGCACCACCACCATGTTCATCACTAAATCCTGTCCTCATGTGCAATATTCTCATGTGTGGGATTTTTTTTTTCAACGCTTTTGGGGGTGGTGACTCCAGCACTGCCCTGGGAATCTTGTTCCAGTGCTTAACAACCCTTTCCACGAGGAAATTTTTTCTGTTATCAGTCTAAACCTCCCCTGATGCAACTTGAGGCTGTTTCCTCTTGTCCTGTCCCAAGGAGACTCTGGGCCTGGAGAAAGTGTATGTGGGTCAGCATTGTCCTGGAAGAGCAGTGGTGGCCTTGGTTTGGGTAGAAGGAGGGTGATGGGCAGCCATAAAAGGATGGAAAGTTGTGCAGGAGAAGTGAATGGGGTTTGGGTGGCTAAACTCCTCTGTTTTACAGCTCTGGCTACACAGCAGCTAAAACCATTTTTCAGTAAAGGGCCAGAATTCATTTCCAACATCTTTTTTAAGAAAGATAACCAAGCTGGCTTGGGGAAAGCATGCAGAGGGATCAGGAGACAATTCACAGAGCTTTGGGACCGACTTGCAGCTGCTGAGGAAGTTGATTTTACCTGCTAGAGGAAGGAAACTGCTGACAGTAAAGATTGTGCATGTGGGCAGTTTGCATTTCTTTAGCAAACGACAATCTGATGCAAGAGTTGCTCAGGAAATCTTTTTTTTCTGTGATGATATCTGACAGAAAATTGTAGCTGCCAATGGAGAAAATGGTATGTGCTTAACCAGAAAGGATTTATCCGTCTGCCCCTCACTACTAAAAAATATCTGATTATAATGGGAAAGGTCTAAAAATATTAGCTTTCAATTAAACATTTCATTGCACAAAGCGCTACACGAGATTTTATTTGGGCTCCTGGTCAACATGTTGGGACAAGATGGTCCTTAAGGTTCCTTCCTATCCAAACCAGTCTATGATTTTGTGAACACTTTTTTCTGTTTACAAATGTACAGACACTTATTTTAAAAGTCTCTAATTGTCAAAATAAAAATAAAAAAAGACAATCTGATTCTTGGAGACAAAGTTCATCTATAACTCAATTGAAAACAACTTTTAATAACCCTTAACGACAAGAAATGAATTGAAAAAATAAAAACCATGAGGGCAAACATGAAGGTCAACATGGAACTTCACACTGAAATGCTGCTTCAGTGTTTAGAGAAGAGTGAGCTGTGAAAATATATTGCTTTTGGCCCACAGAGTCCGACTAATCATAGGACAAGAATGATCCAGCAGAGGTTTTGAATTGAGCTCTGTGCACTGCTGGGATGGGGCTCTGGGAATTCTGTCCCTTCTGTGGGATGAATAAACCCTGGGTTAATGGACAGAAGGGAGCAGCAGATCAATCATGGTGACATCTTGCAGAACACAGCTCATGAGAGCTCACCCACTTGTCCTGTGCTGCTTCCAGAAAAACATCCAGTCTTGATCTGTGGAGAGCCAGAGCTGGAAAATCTGCTGACTCCCTTGGGACCTTGTTTCACTCTCAAAAATCTCTGTCCTTCCAGCCACTGGAATACCTCTAGTTTAAATTTTCCAGCTTTTGTTTCTCACTAATATTTTCCTTTCCAACCTAAAAAACTGTTCTGCGTTTGTGGTTATCTCCCCACAGGGGAATTAACACTGTTGTAATTATTATATAATAATAATTATAGTTTATTATTGTTCTAAGTAATGCTGATAATCAAGTTTTCTTCCTCATGTTTCTTTTTGATAAGAGTTTATCAGTGTATGGCACTTCTCACAACCCTCAAAAACTTTTTGCAGCTCATTTCTTTATTTCTTCAGGATTGTCCTGGGAGGCTTTGCCTAATGTGGACACCAGCCCAGTAGTGCTCCAAGTGTATATATTAGGTAGATACTGAAAAATTTCAGCTTCTTGTTTGAAGAGGTTCTTCATTCTCCCATGATGAAAGACTGAACTTTTCTCATAGTCAGTGTTGTAATGAGTGCTACATTGCACATTTTACTATTTCTTTTCTTTCTGATTTCATGTGGTCAAACATTCACGTGGTCTGACATGAAAAAACCTAATAAAATTTTAGAAACTGCTGCATTACTTCAATTCAACTGGTAATTTCAAGAAGTAATGGGGTGTATTTATCTACTTGCATTGCACCTGTGAAGAATTTGCACCAGGCAATCATTCTAAAGGAAGTCAGATCTGGTTCAGTCCTCTGCCTTCTTTTCAACCTGAATTTACTGATCACATCATCTTCCTCAAGGAGAAGAGGCTGCTGCACTTTCTGATTCAGACCTCACTCCTCACCCTGCAATCACAGTTCTCATTTTAGGTGTCTGGCACGCTGATGGTGGCCTGAACCATGAAAGGTTTCACGTAAATTTAAATACTCCCTGGCTGTGAATGTGATTGATAGCCCAGCCAGAGATATCTGTAGCGGCTGAACTCCAGCCAGCAAAAAGTACCACACTTGTCACCTGACCCCTGCTCCTCCCTGGTGGGATGGGGAGGAGAATCAGAAATAAACCAAAACCCCATAGGTTGAGATAGGAACAGTTTAAGGATTGAAACAATAATGATAATGATAAATAATAATAAAATGGAAGGAGAAGGAGAAGGAGAAAGAAGGAGAAGGAGAAGGAGAAGGAGAAGGAGAAGGAGAAGGAGAAGGAGAAGGAGAAGGAGAAGGAGAACAAAACCCAAGAGAAACAAGTGTTGCTCAACACAATTGCTCACCACCTGCTGACCAATGCCCAGCCCTTCCCCCAGCAGTGATTGTCCCCTCCTGGTCAAGTCCTCCAGGTTAAATATTTGGAATGATGTTCTATGGACTGGAATATTCCCTTGGCCAATACATCTGGCTGTCCTGGCCATGGTCCCTCCCAGAACAAAAAGAACTGAAAAGTCCTTGATGTAGACTAAGCATGGCTTTGTAACAACTGAAATATCAGTGTGTTATTGACATTATTCCTATGCTGAATCCAAAACACAGCACTGAGGCAGCTACTGGGAAGAAAAATATCTCTATCCAATCCAAAATCAGGTCAATGTCCCACAGAACTTTTTCCTTGGCCTGCTCTGTCTCTCAGGAATGGTTTCATGTGTCATAAGAAACGCACTGTTCTCGCTTTGTCATCATCTGGCTAAAAATTACGAGTAATATTTTATGCAGATGCATTCTGTCTGTCTGCATTTTGTGAAAATGAGGCGATCTGAATCTGATTCCTTCTCCTCTGCAATTTTCTGGTGGGATTCATCAAATCCCATTGTGTTCTCACTGAAGAAGGCTCTTCTCTTTTAGGCACTTGGAGTCAATGCCAAAAAGGTGACAGTGAGAGGAGAATCAGAGAGCAACACCCACAGGTTTGGTAACTGTAGAGAGGAGGAAAATGAGCTAAAGAAGTTTCAAAATTTGAGACAGACGTTTTATTTATTAAGAAAAAAATATAAAATATGTATTTGTGATACACATTAATCAGAGAGGAAATGTTGCTACTTGCATCAAAACCCTCCAAACTATTTATAGAGAATTCCAGAGTTACAGAATGGTTTGGGTGGGAAGGGATACAAAGCTCATCTCATACCAATGTCTGCCATGACAGGGACACCTTCCACCATCCCAGGTTGCTCCAAGTCCCATCCAACCTGGCCTTGGACACTTCCAGGGATCCAGGGGCAGCCACAGCTGCTCTGGGCACCCTCACCAGGTGCCAGGGCCTCACCACCCTCACAGGGAAGAATTTATTCCATATATGTAACCTAAATTTCTCCTCTTTCAACTTGCAAGTAGCATTTTGTTACTTTCCTTAATAAAGTCACTTCTATTCAATGTTAACAATGAAGAAAAACCAACCATGTTTTCCTCTTTGAATTTGTGATAGGATTTTGTTGTTGAAAGGTTTTTATGGCAAGGATTTCCAAAGCCATTCAACCACCTAAATCTGTTGTACTCTGAAGCTGCAGCATCTGTCTTTTTCCAGTGTGATCTTGATGTGCTCAAAGCAAGCAGTTCAGATACTGAGCTCTACATAATTACTTTGGTCACATCTCTTGACTTATTTACCCCCTTGTTTTCTCACCCTTTTTACCCTAAAGCCCCTGAAAAGTCCCCATGACTCAAATAATTACTTTCTCTAAACCATTCATGCACATGGCACTGGATCCTATGTCTGTATTAGACAAAATTTAGGCTTTTGGCATCAAGCCCCTGCCCAAAAGAATTCCCTGTATCTGCATCTTGTTACAGGCTGCATCCCATCCAAATGCCAGGCTCAGCTCACCATTTCCCAATCCTTTTGAGCAAACACAATAAAATAGGATTATTTTGCATAATTTTGGCATAAATCTGGTGAAAAAGTTGGCCTTTGGAGGTTTACTTGTCATTGAAACTTACAGGGTTGCTCATCCACATGAACAAACCAAAAATTGTTTATCCAGAACTGTTCTGTTGAATCCATCATATTTGTTTTGCACTTTGTTTGGTTTCATCATAAAAAATAACACTTTTTTTTTAATCACGGAGCTATTAAAACAATTGAAGGACAAGAAACTAAAGATAAAGGTGATTTAAACCAAAACAGAAATCCCAATTTATACCACTTCATGGTTATTTAAAACAAGTTAATTGAAAACCTAAATAGGTTAAAACTTCCTTCTGTAAAGGGTTTAAATCCCTGGTGGGACAAAGAAAACCCAGCTGGATTTTGTACTGTAGGTGTTCAAGTGGTCTTTGCTCAGTATCTGGCTGGAAACTTCATGGTTAATGAGGTCATTACCATTTGTTGGTCAGAAGCAGTCGTGTTGTCAAAACAGTTTTTGGAAACTCAGAAATTCTCAGTATTGGGTCTTATTCTGTCCTAATAAGAACAATATTTAGAGGAGATTTGTTGAAGTAATTAGGTACAGATTTTTATTCACAGTCCACATTAGTCGGACCATGGTTGGCTTTTACTGTAAACCTCAGGTTTGGGCTTCCAGGTTGAAGTGGGATTTCAGAGCCAGGCTTGCTCCAAAGGCTCTTGGACTAGAAATGAGCTGTGAAGGACAACATGGAAATGGCAATGGAAGCCTGCCTCACAGAGAATCATGGAATATCCAGAGTTCCAAAGGACACACAAGGATCATCGAGTCCAACTCCTGCACTGGGCAGACCCAAGAATCCAGGAGAATGGAGAGATGCTTCCTCCCAGAAAGGAGAGGAGACAAGGATGTTCATTCTTCAGGAGGACAGTGTTTAGTCTCAGGATACTTCATATTATAGGCAAACGTAATCCAATTATCAGTTTAAAGTCTTGCATCCAGAACAATGAAAGAGTTTAACTGGAGTTTAGGATGGCCACAGAAAGAAAAAAGGACTGAAACAGATTAGCTGAGACAGCAGGAACATTTTCATCCTGAGAAGTTTCTCAGAGAAACAGGATGGGTCTACACAGAGTTGTGCTTGTCCTGAAGCAGGAGAATGGAAAAATTGAGCTTCCAAGGTCCCTTCAAGCCCTCTCAACTCCAGTTTAATAACTCCTGCTTATAAAATAGGAATGGATTAATTCCAATGCACTAATGACAGGGTCTGTGGTGGGAGCTGAGAACCACAGGTCTGCCAGGATTGTTGTAAAGCTGCTTTCTTTTCCTGCCCAAAACTCACCTCACTCAGGGGTGAAAGGATTTATTTAGGCTATCAAACAAGAAGCTCTTTGCATGTTCCATAGCTTGATGGCAAATTTCATTTCCTGATGTTTGTGGAAACATGCACTGAGATTAAGGGCCAACCAGAAGCACTTCTACCCTAAAGGTTATGGGGCAACATGAGAAAAAAACAGTTGAACCAAAAAGAGCCTGGTCACAGTGAGAATAAATAATTTAGTCACCTTCCAGCATTTGATTCTCTCTGTGCTTGAAGAAAAAACTTTATTAATTCTGATATAATGTAATTCTCCTCTCAGGGTCACATTTACAAACCCCGAAGAGCTGATTTCATCGGCAGCACACATTTGTTCTGCCCATGTCAATCTCTTTTCCAATTATCACCCTCTAGATCCCTTTGCAAACAAAATCAGTGCATGCAACCAGCTGTGAGACTTTTGGGAACAACAAACAGAATGAGGTCTTGATGAAAAGGTCAGCCCTGATCCATACTTGACATCTCTCTCACTCTGTTCTGGATTCAAACTAGACAGACCTGAGTGTGAAGTCTGACCCTTTATTTTGAGTGATATGGGATGACAGGTAAAGAAGGGAGAAGAAATTAAAATTTTAGCTATTTTAAATTTATTTGCAAACAGAAAGACTGATTTTTTTTTTAAGAATGAATCTCATCAGATTGACAGAAGTAAATTTAAATATTTTTAATTCTATTTAGATCTAGACTGTTTTTCCGTATTGCTGGTATCCAGACATACTTCCTGGGAACCTGAGAGCTTTCAGTAGGATATTCTTTCATCCTTGGAAGGGTTCAAGGCAAGGTTGGACAGAGCTTGGAGCAATCTGGTTGAGTGGAAGTTGTCCTTGCCCTTGGCAGGGGGTTGGAACAAGATGATCCTTTAGGTTCCTTCCAACCCAAACCATTCTGTGATTCTATATTTGGAAGGAAAAGAAATTTTTAAAAAAAGCAGAGATTAAATAGATTAAAGATGCCCGAGGAACAAAAAAATCACTTTCCCTGAGAAAGCATCTCTGACAATTTTACTTCAAGTACAACAAATATCTTAAGCCAGTGAAGAACTGTTGTTGTTTCCAGGACTCCCTTGTGTCTTCCTTATGATCACTCATATTTTTCTGCTTGAAAGACAACACAAGGACAATAAAATACATATGATCCTTGCTCACCAGAAAAAGTCAGTGAAAATTTTGGGGGTAATCTATGGTTTTTTTTCAAGAATGGGGTGACTATACAGGAAGTATGAAATGAGACATGAAGATAAGCAATAATTTTTGATCACTGACACAGATGCAGCTTGATGGAACGTCCCATTGCAAACAAACAAAATGATAGGGTGGAAGGTTTGTAGTTGAGGATCCAAGCCCAGTGATGTGAATTTTGATTATTTTGGAATTTTTATTCTTTTTCCAACGTAGAAGGATTAAGCACTGATAAAATTTTTCATGGAGACATCTGAACATAACCAGATGGAGGCTTTTGATGAGATTTTTCTCTGTTCCCTTTAACCATCTCTTTTTATTGAAATCTAGGAGTTGTGGACGTGAGCAACTCCACTCCAGGTGTGTCATGGTCTTACACAAGACAGGAAAAATCACAGAATCCCAGAAAGGTTTGGGCTGGAAGGGACATCAAAGATCATCCAGTTCCAACCTTCTCATGGGCAGGGACATCTTCCACCAGCCCAGGCTGCTCCATGCCCCATCCAGCCTGGCCTTGGACACTTCCAGGGATCCAGGGGCAGCCACAGCTTCTCTGGGCACCCTGTGCCAAGGCCTCACCACCCTCACAGGGAACAATTCCTTCCCAATATCCCATCTATCCCTCTGGCAGTTTGAAGCCATTCCCTGTGCCCTGTCTCTACATCCCCTGTCCCCAGGCCCTCTCCAGCTCTCCTGGAGCCCCTTTAGGCCCTGGACGGGGCTCTGAGCTCTCCCTGGAGCCTTCATCAGGTGAATACCCCCATCTCTCTTAGACTGGCTGCAGAGCACAGGGGTTCCAGCCCTTGGGGCATCTCTGTGTCCTCCTCTGGAATGGCTCCAGCAGCTCCATGTCCTCCTGATGTGGATCTGCAGCTCTGCAGATATCAGAGCCCATCATTCCCACTGACTGAACCATTGCAGATCTTTCCACACAAGTCTTGGATGCCCACCATGTTCTGGAGTGTGGCTCCACACACTTTTGGGACCTTATTAATTGTCCTCTCCCCCAGAGGTCTATTCTAAAGCTCTTGGAAATGAGGAAAGATCTGCCAGTTCTCACTCTCTGTTTTTGTACCAGGGTGCTGACTCCACTCCTCAGTGACCCTAGAAGGGGCAAAGGCCAGAAGTCACCAGTTTCCCTGCTGAGCTCAGATCTGGAGGCATCTAAAGAGAAAGACCCAGAGAGTTTATCACATCTCTCACTGAAGATTTATTAGTTGCAGAAATGCATGCCCCGTTCAAGAATTCTGACTTGGCTTTCCCCAGAAGAACGAAGAGAGACTCATGATCTGGTGGAAGGGGGAGGCACTGTTAACCTAGAAAAGGCTGCAGCTGTGAGCAACAGGGGCAAGATATCAGCCAAACTTTCTACAAATATTATATGGAAAATCTCTTGACTTGTGTTTACTGAAAGGCTTTAGCTGGGATTATCACTGAGCTCAGTCCATTCCTGCATGAGCTGAAGAACAGGATCTCATGAGCACTGGCCATAAAAGATGAACATTCTTAATCCCTGGACTCAGAAATGGATGTGAACTGCTCACTAAGCAAATATTCACTTCTCTGAGGGTTCTCAAATGATAAATGTCCACATTTGAATCCACTTCCTGCAAGAACAGCTTCAGTTACTGGTAGCTGAAGGAAGAAAAAGTAAACAGCTTAAGGTCCCTCGAAAATCTATTGCTTTTTTTTCCCTGCATTGCAAAAGCAAGTGTTAAAGCACAGGATGGAGCCACTGAAATGTGATTTCAGTAACACCAGGGAGGGCAGAGCCAGGCAGGGACAAGGTCACTTTGGGATGTTAATGAGCTGCTTGCTCGACCCTGTCTGTGACCCAGAGCGAGTCTGTGTATTTCATTTATTTCACCCCTTCCTTGCTCTCACAACCCTTCTCCCACAGTGCCAGCCAGCCTCTATGGAAATACTGAGCTCTCTTCTGACATTAATTGCTGTGCAGTGTGCAAGATTCAACACAAGAAATATGTGTTTCCATGCATGTGCACGGTGGGTGGGATAGGGAGCATCCTTTGTTTTCACAGAATTAGGGAATGGTTTTGGTTGGAAGGGGCCTTAAAGATCATCCTGTTCCAACCCCTGCCATGGGGCATCTTTCACTGGAGCTGGTTGCTCCAAGCCCCACCATGTTTTAGAAATACAGTTCCTATTTCTGAGGCAAATTATGTTTGACTGATGGGTTAAGAGCAGGAACTTGCCTTCTTCTGGGTCTGTCCATGTACAAATGAGCCATAACCACCATCACCTCTTGTTGCCTTCTGTCAATTTTTTTACCTAAAAAACTGGAGTCAGGCAGCTTTAAAGCTGTGCACATCTCCTTTAAATATCCAGGAAAAATTGGGAAGCAGGACTTAATGAGGACCTTATTGTACAACTGGCTTCTCTCTGGACAGGGAGGAGAGTGAATTTGGGACACACAGCAGCCGGGCAAGTGGCAGTGTACAATGCCACAGGAGTGGGCATTTTCCCTGCTGGGATGGAGAGGGGAGATGTATTCCTGTAATCCTCACAGGAAAACCAACAAGTCTCAAATCTTATGATACTTCACAAACTTGGAGAGTGATGGATGTTAAATACCTTTCACAATTTGCATGAAAACTGGGGTAAAATATTTCCATATCCACGCTGCTGACTTGGATTAGTTTACAGCTTTGCAGGCTCTGGCTCAGGGCATAGGCCCACTGTGCTGAGCTGTAAAACTACAAAATGAAAGGATTATCTTCTTTCCCAGCCTAGCCACATGACAATAAACAGCAGGCAGGTCAAGAAGGAGAAAACATTATGAGGGGATTGCTTGGCATGTAAGGAAGACAAATGGCTCGTTTCATATAACAGTCAAGGGGAAAAGGCACAAATGAGAAGTGATGTGTTCAGATGAACTTCACCAAGTCCAGCAAAGTCTGGGAGGGAAAAATTCTGCAGATGTGACAATCTGCAACCTTCACGCTTCACAACAGCCAAGACATGAAATCAGGAGAGCTGTAGCTCTCTAGCAGAGATGACAAAATAATTCAGAAAGATTATCTGAAAGCACGGCAAGTTTCAGCTATGACCTGAGTTGACACTGAAGTCCAGATAAAAGCCGAAAGGTTTTGTCACCTGTAACTGTTTACAGCATTTCCAGGCAATGAGAAACAGCTGTAAAAGAGTCACTAGGGCACAAGGCTCATCAGAAACTCACCCCCAGGTGTTTTGCCTTCCTTCATCCAGTCTGATGCTTCTGACTGCTGAGCCACCTCATTTAAAGGTTCTTGAGGCGTGGTTTCAAATGTTTGTTGTCATCTCCTCATGTGCTGCTCCCTGGGACTGCTGAACCAGGGTGCCTCAGGTAACAAATAGAAGTTTCCAAGGGATTAAAGGGGAAAAATTGGCTGAAGGGGTTCCAAAGGGAAGATGAGTTACTGTGAGATAAATGTGTTTAGTGTGATCTAAAAATTTGGCACAGGCAGAGAAAGCAAGAGATAACTGAGTGAGGTTCTTGTAGTGTTTTGGCTGCCTTCAAATCTGTATCAAATGAGGCACATCATAGTCTTAACAGGTGATTATTTTTCTTCTATGTGTGCTATCTGAACCTGCTATTAAATACAAACCAAAAGCACTCCGAGGTGTGGAGTATTGGGAAAATGAAATAAGGAGCTTCAGTTTTGAAAATGATGTTGTAAATTACTTAGCTGAAAAATAACCCAAAAAGGATGAAACCTACCAAGTTTGAAGGGAAGTAAACAAGGCCACTGCTTGTTGTTGGGAATTGTTTCCTTGGTGTGATGTGTCTTCTAGGTCACCGTGTCTGCATAGGTGATCACAGCTCTTAGCAGCATGCCTCCCCTGCACAGAACTTTAAACAGCAAAAGGCTGGTGCAATATGGGGGGGTTTAAAGGAAGAGACTGAATAAGGACAGCCTTAATTAAAAATCAAGGCCATGTGGTTAATTTGGCTACAGCACACCCTCTTCCCAAAGCAAAGGAAAGAATCATGTCTGGGTGAATCTGTTCGTCTGAGTGCCAGGTGTACATTTTTTAGCTGGTCCAAAGGAGGTTTAAAAATGCCATAGTTATTTTTTAAAAAATTTTAATTGATGTAAGAGGTATATTCCATTTGGAAATGGATCTTTTCACATCACAGGCTTGTTGGTGGGACACTCTTTCACCTACATGAACCTTTATGGTCCCTGCGTAGGAGAACCTCTAAAGCAGAAGTAAGGAAATACAGAGTTTGTGATATTTTGGGTTTTGTTTTTGAAAAATAGGAGAGTGTTGTATGAAAGGATCAAGGGTGCCAAAAGAGAGAACTGCATGTGGCTGTGTTTGTGGAGAAGGCTGCTGCCAACTCCTGGGTGCTCCATGGAGCCCAACAAGATAAGAAACATTTCTGGGTTTAACCCAAGGGAGTGACCTGGGCCAAGCAAGCCCTAAGGACCTTATCACTTTTTGCAACTAGAACTGCTGGAGCCAGATGGGTTTTAATCACTTGCCCCAAGGAAAGAGCTTCAAGTTGTGCCAGGGGAGGTTTAGGCTGGATATTAGGGGAAAATTCTTCATGGAAAGCATTGACTGCCCAGGGCAGAGGTGGAATTACCACCCTTGGAGGGATTTAAAAGCTGTGTGAGTGTGGCACTTGGGCATGTGATTTAGCGGTGCTCTGCAGTGCTGGGTTAAGGGTTGGACTCCATGTTCCTGAAGGTCTTTTCCATGCTTCCTGATTCTGTGGGTCTATGGCTCTGTGCTCCACAAGCCTCTGATATTCAAAGCCTCACAATTAAACAATACTAAGCAAAAGGAATTCATTTTAAGGTATATTCCTTAGACAACCATTTCCACTGCCACGTGTGCCCTTGGAAAAAACCTCTTCCCAAACCTCTGATCACATCTTTGAAGTGTCAGGGTGAATCTTGTAAACAGGTGAAAATTTGCTGTGATGAATTGCTCAGGAAGGTGTTGCTCCCAGAGCGCTCTGCTTGTCTGAGTGCTTTGCAAACACCAGACGATTCTGAACGGCCTCAGGGTAACTTCTCTGGGCTGGAAAGCTGCATTTTGGAATGCCGGGTAGGGAGCTGTGGTTTCCTGAGCGAATGGATTTGTGCAGCAGGTGTCAGCACAGCACAATATTTCATTTCTGCCAGGATCAAGTCTCAATAATTTGGTTCTGGTTGCTCAGCTGTTAAATCGCTTCCTGACACGAGTGTGTGGTGCAGTCTGTGCCTGCCCCTTTTTGCTGTAATTTCTTTCATTTGTGCTCAGTTGTGGTTTTTTTCTGCTTGCTGAGAAGGTTCCTTGCCTTATTAGGCTGTGCAACTGCTTGATAATTTTTTTCCCATCATTTCTATCATTTAATGTTGCAGCAAAAAGACTGAAATTAATGCTGTGCCATATAATCCATGATAAATGTCTCCGAGACATTTAGGAAGGTGACTCAGCTCTTAGATGACATTTTAGTTATCAGTGTTCTAATCCTTGCAGCTTTAGGTCCAGATTTAAAGGCGTTTAGGCAACTGATCTCCAGTAAATTAAAAAAAAATAAATAGAATGTTTATCTAGGACCTATCTTTGATTCAGATTTTCATCTGTGAGCTCTCAGATTGTGCTGAATGGTAAAGCCAGACTTGCTTTTACCCCTTTGAGAAGATAAGCAGGCAGGAGGAGAAGGAAGAGGAGAGAGACCATGTGGAGAACAGAAGATGTGGTCTCAAATCTCTTCTCTGGTTAACTCTGGAAGATGTTTTTTAAATCCCAGGAAATAATTTTGAGTCTCAGACATTCCTGCAAACACATATCTTAAAATCTTCACCTGAAGAAATTCCATTTTGGATAAATAAACACTCATTGGAAGAAGTGTTTGACCTTGTGTCCTTGCCAAGATATTAGGAAAATATAATGACCAAACAGTAACTCATTTTCTGGCTTTTTGGCTCTTAGGTGCACTGGAAGTTGAATTATTTGCACAAAACAAAGCAACTTCAGCGAGATTAATTTAGCCAAACCTCACGTTTGCAGCAGCATCTTTGCAGGAAACCTAGAGTTTTTCTACTTCCAATCAAACACCAGTGGAAAACAAAAATAGGTTTTCCAAATCCCAGAGTCCTCTAACAGTGGGGAAAAGCCAGACAAGAGCTCTGTGTAATCCCAGATTTCCTCTTGATGCACAGTGATGCCTTAGCAATACCTTTGGAAAACCCCAGAAGAAAAATCTTCCCAGGAAACCTGGCATGTCACTGAAGTTTTGGGAGCAGCTGGATGATTGTGTTCTTGCCCACTGGCAGATAGAAAATTAGGTACTGCAGAAATAAAAATTACAATGAGGTCTTCTGGGGGGCAAAAGTTGGATTTGGAAGTCTTGACTGCACCTCAGTATCAGGCTTCAGCATGTAAAAGAGCTGCAGATTCTCTCTGCCTTTGCTGTCTCCACTCACACCTGGCGCAGTTTTTGTGGTGTTTGCATCAATGCCTTGGACCTGACACTGGGATGCTCCTGACTCTGGGCTGGTGACCCAAAGAATGTTTTTCTGCATGTGTTATCTCAGCATATTTTGTTAATTTTGTTCCCATTACAAGGAGGATTTGGCATTGCCTTTTCTTTTGTTGGAAGGCTGCTGTTTGCAGGGATCACCTGCACAGTCCTGCTCCTCTCTGCTTAGGGGAAATTTCCTCTCTTTTCCTTGGGTCCTGGTGACCACATCCCATAAACCCCCAAATTGTTGGAAAAAGAGGGAAAGCAGAAATAACTTGATATGTTTGAAGTATCTTCCAAGCTTAATCAGGAAGGAGCTAGAGCTGTTCTTTGGCATGCTCATGGCTAAATGAATTTATTAAATTACTTTCTCTTATCAGCTAGAAAAACAGTTTGGAACTGACCCGATCCCAAATCCACTAAGCCACAGGGGATGTTTTTATAGCTGTTAGTGAACTTTGGGTAAGAATTTGAGAATACAAAATCCAAGCATTTGCAAGGAGTGTAATCTAATAGGTGAAGGAAATTCATGGTTAGGATGGCTGTAAAACACTTATGTTGACATTTGCAATGTTGTTTCTTGCAAATTTGCCTCTCAATGAGGTTATAAAACATTTACCAGTGTTTTCTTAAAACTTGAAGCAATTTTTGCTTGGTAGAAATGGACTGGTAAACTTTGGCTGAAGTTTGGAGCAGAGTTACAGGGAAATTACATTTATTTTTTAGCTTTCATTCCTCTGAGAGCACCACTTTTTTTTATCATGGCAAGTGAATGAGATGCTGCATATCCTTTAAGATATTTTTTAACACTGCCCATTTATGAGATCCTGTGTAAGGGGCTGGGAAATTGTACAGGTGCTTTCCTAAAAGATACCTCCAGATACTCCCACAAATAATCCTGAATGTTCTTAGAGCAATTGAATTCAGGACAATATCCTAAGAGCTTCCCTTACTGCAGAAGTCAATAGATTTTTTTTTTTTTTTTGCTGTCACTTCCAGCCCTTCCCAGCACCCAACTTTTCATCTGCCCTGAATCCAAATCTGCTTAGACTGCAGGATTTAAGTGGCAGGGGATTTCTTTTTATGTTTCTCTACCAATCACTACAGAGGGCCTTTGATCTGTTTTTGTGGCTTCTAGGATTTCCCCCAAAGACTCTGTAAATAAACAGATGGTAAAGCAATAAGCAAAAGAATGGGAAAGCCCATTCAAATCAAGAGAACCAGTAAAGTGCTTCCCTTGCCAACCCCAGAGAACCCCAGAGCACAGAAATTGCAGGAATATCCTGGCTTGCTGTGGCATATTTTCCAGGAATGCAGGTAGCTGTGTGTGTGATCTTGTCCACAGACACATCAAACAGGTTTCTTGTACTAGCACATAAGTTTCCCAACTTTAAAAATAAATACATATTAAGGCTGTTTTGCTGAATTTCTAGCAGGTTGTACAGGTGCTTTGTCTTGAGGATTTCAAAATGCTGTTAGCCCTTGTCGGGTTCTTTTACAGTGTGGTAGCAGAGATCCAACACACTGGTTTGTAGATTATAAATGACATTAATTAGTGCTCACACAGGTGCAAAAATTGCAGTCTGGCTTTCCTGAAAGGGAGAGTGAGCAGTGAGAGGAGCTGGCATCTCACTTAGTGCATCCTTGGTCTCCCTCTTCTGGCTCAGCTGGAAGGAGCTGCTCCATCCAGGATGTGCTGCAGCTCAGCATCCCCCTCCTGCCAGGAGCTGAAGGGACATTGGGGAAGAGGCCAAGAAGTTTTTTTCCAGCACGTGGCTGCAGGTACCAGCAGGGAGAACAGAGCAGTTGGAATTTCCAGTCAAGCTCTCCACCCTTCTCTCAGTTTTATTTTTTTAGTGCCTCAACTACAACCTTTGAGAAAATCATCAATATCTCTTTGCTGCACACATGGAGTGGGGGGAAGGGATGAAGGAGATTTGGAAGTATGAGTGGGGAAATGTATTCAGGTTGTGACTCAGGATGTTCTGTTACTGCTGAGCTCTGGTTCCCACATTTTTCCTGCTGGATAGTATTAAGGGTTTAGAAATTCTAAAACTCAGTCACTAAGTTAAAATATCATTAAAATATCCACAAATATGGCTTTTTGTGCATTTTTATACCGGTGCAAGCTTTGTCTCAGCAGGACCAAGGCAGTGACTGTCCCCTGTGCTGGGCATTGCAGAGGTACCTCAAATCTTGGGGTCAGTTTGGGGCCCTTCAGGACAAGACTTTGAAGGGATGCAGCTGTCCAGGGAAGGGGATGGAGCTGGGGAAGGCTCTGGAGCACCAGGAGCAGCTGAGGGGGCTGGGAAAGGGCTCAGCCTGGAAAAAAGGAGGCTCAGAGGGACCCTGAGCTCTTCACAACCACTTGAAAGAAGGTTGTAGCCAGGTGAGGATTGGTCTCTCCTCCCAAGTAACAGGACAAGAGCAGACAGCCTCAAGTTGTGCCAAAGGGGCTTTGAGTTGTGTATAAGGAAAAATTTCTTGCAAAAAGGGTTGTCCAGGCCTGGCACAGCTGCCCAGGGCAGTGCTGGAGTCCCCATGCCAGGAGGGATTTAAAAACTGTGTGGATGTGGCACTTGGGGACGTGGGGCAGTGCTGGCCTTGGCAGTGCTGGGGGAGTGGCTGGACTCTGATTTTAGAGCTTTTCCAACCCAAATGATTCCATGAGTCTCTAAGTCACCCTGTCAGAAAAATTAAGTGGTAATTTGAGTTTCTTCTAAAGAGATTTTGATGTGAAGAGCACATTTTGTATTCCTTCTCTTTGCCTTCAGCTGTCTGAGCCTTTCTGCCACAAACTAGCCTGTTTGTCTTATAAAAAAAGTGGTGGTTACAGCTGTTAACATCTGACTTTAAAAATGCAATATCAGACTTATGTATTTCACAATGCCAGTGTTTTTGTGTATTTTGAAGCTGGGCATTAAACTGTAACATCACCCACTTGAATTGGCTTCCTTTTCCCCACACCTGGCTTACATATGTGTCACAATATGCCACATTTAGAAGGGAATTTGGCAACAGAAAATTTTACACGGATGTTAGATGGAAGTTTAAGCTCTGAGACACAGGAAGAGACCACAGGAGAAGTGGTTTGTGTCTATTGTGAAACTGCTGCCTCTGAATAACAGGGAATCATAACCCACTCTTTGGCTACGTATTTTCATGTTTCTGACACTTCTGGGACTTTTAACCTGAAATTTTATTCAAGAAATCTCTTTCTATATAGATAAAAACAATATCAGAAAAGCTGGATTTGTTTTTGCTGTGCTGCTTGTTGCTGCTTTTGATTTTTCTTCATTGCGTGTCTCCTCACTGATGATTTAAGTGTGAAGGCAAAGCAAGACATCTGAAATTTGGAAAAGAGCTTGCTCTGTTATGTTGGGCTTTGAATTGCCCATCTTTGCTTTCTGTCTTTGTACCAATATTTCCTTTGGAGAGACACGTGGCACAAGTGGAAAAGTCCTGCAGGAACCTGTTTGATAGGAACTGCTGCTCAGCCCAACACTTTCTAACTTTTTTAATGGCATGATTGGGCTTTAATAGTAATAATGATGACAAATAAGAGAAGACAGCAAGTTTTCATCCTGTTAGGAATTTTAAAATGAGAATAGCATCTTAAACCTGACAAGGTGTAAGCCACCAGTTCCTACAAGCAGTTTCCCACCGGAGCTTCAATATCATAACTTGCCCAATTCTTTAACTCTCATCCATACAAAGGGATTTCTCTTTGCTGCAGTGCAGATTAAAGTTGGCAATATTATAAATTAGAAATATAGGGGGGAAAAATAACTGTAGCAAGATTGAAAATGGATCCCACTTGGTTAGGGAAGGGAAAAGTTGGCTTAAAGCTCTTTAAGCTGAGGTTTTAGGGGCACAAGGATGATGTAAATTGTGTGTAAATTTACAGAAGCAGATGTGTGAGCAGTTGTATCTGTGGCAGAAGTGGGGACGCCCAGCTGTGTGATGTGGCACAGTTTGTGTGCTGCTCCTTGGCATCCTCTGAGGTCTAATTAGTGCAAAACAGAGTGCCTGAGCCAACTCTAGAGGGCTCTCACGACTCAGGAACAAAAAGGACAGGACTGTCAGAGGAGAGATTTCAAGCTCTCAATTTTCTCCTCCTTAAGGAAATACCTGCTTTATGCTTCTACATGTGCACGTGGCAAGGGTGCAACATTTTTGTTCAAAACAGAATTAGAAAGTATTTGGGGTTTTGCTGTGCCCTATTCTTCATGCAGGGAGAGAATTGCCACCCAGCAAGATTTTAAAAACATCTGTCAAATCTGTTGACAATTTGAAATATGCCATTAAATGTCAGCTGATGAGCTTCAATTGTTGGAGCCCCTTGTGAGAATTATGAAAATTACTCTGAATTGGAAAATGTAAAAATAATACACTTTTACCTTCCCTTCATTCAGAAGGCTCTGGTGCTTAAAAAAAAAAGTAGAATGAAAATATGAGATCAGTGATAAAATTCTTCCCTGTGAGGGTGGTGAGACCCTGGCACAGGTTGCCCAGAGAAGTTGTGGCTGCCTCATGTCTGGAAGAGTCCAATAATTCTCAGCTTTTTCTCCCTCATAAACAACTTAAAAAGAAACCCAAATTATATTTTTGTTTTAACACATCCACTCCTTTGAATTCCTGGGGCCAAATCCAGGTCCTGTTAATTATATTTACCCAATCCATAACATTCCCTTAGCACAGCTTCATGTGCTTGGTAATTTTATTGCATTTAGTGGCTATAGCAGTAATTAAACCCTTGAACTTAAAAGTGAAAGTGCCCTGATTAAGGAAATTCTTCCGTAGCATTAAGAGAACACTTTACATTAAGGATTTTCAAGTGAGTATTTATTCACTACTGATTTTAATCCTAATGAGGACTTGATGTTCTGCTCCTCCAGAAGAAAAATCCCTGGTCTCAGCACCCAAACTGATGCAAGCTTTTATTTTTCCTGACATTCTAATTATATATGAGAACAAAAACAAGACAGCACTGCTGGCATGTCAGATGGAAATTTTTTTAAGAGGAGAATGGTAAGAAATTGGTTGTAGCCAAACCGGAAAATCCCACATTATTATTATTCAGGATTTGTTTGCTTGGCTTTAAAAAAGAAGGAAAGGATTAATGCCAGGCAAATTACCTTTTTCAGCTATATTGGCTGATTAGAAAGCATGTTAATAATATGGTTAAAACATTAAAGATAACCTGGCTTGCATGCCAGTGTACTCAAACCAAACAAAAGTGTAAAATACAAATGAAAATTAAAACTAGTCTAGCAGAGGAACAGATTTTTTTCATGAAATATGACTAATCCTCAGGAGTAAGAGCTGCCTTATATTTTAGGGTCTGGTATAAAATACTCATACTTTTGCTTTTTGAAATGTTCATCCTCAGTTTTTATTCAAGCTTCAGAAGTGGAGCAGCACTCTTGTCAGCAAAGGGGAAAACTTTTCCCCTCTGTGGCAACTTTCTCCTGTAAAAAAAAATAATCCAGAAGAAGAGTAGGAGAAAGCAGGGATACATACCTCAAAGTTATTTGAAAAAAAAATTATACTCTTGTTGCTGGAGGTTGGGGTGTTGAACCCTACTTTGATATCCACTGGGGTATATCTCTCAACATTCCTAGTAAAGAGAGCATTCCCATGAAACATTAGTGTTTCAAATCAAATAACAGCTAGGATGGGAAAGAACAAGCAGTCATAATTTGGTCTCCTGAAAAGGAGAAAGGAGATTTGTGAGTAAGGGATTATTATTCCACAGTTTAGGAGGGACAGATTGGCAGTAGGAACTGATTCATCCACAGCTTTTTAAAAGTCAAGGTTTGAATTTGTGCTTTTAAAAGCATCAATTTCTGCAAATTTCCACCATGCAGTGGAAAAAAGTAAGCAAAATTAAGCTAAAAAACTTGCAGGCTTAAAGCATGTAACCAATAACTCCTAAACAGCAGAAGAGGCACTGGGGAACACTGAAGGATTTGGGCATTCATTTAATTTCCTTCTAGTCCACAATATGCTACCTTCTACCCTCTAATCCTGTCTACCTTTCTCAAAAATAAGGCACAAAAACATCTACTAGATAAAAAATGAGAAGGACTTTTTGTAAAACGAAATTTTAATTTCCATGGGGCCTGACTAAATATGCTGTGCAAGTCTTGTTTCAGGCTCAAAGTACTACAGTATTACTGACTCAACTACAGAATCTCAAATTCAATATATGTTCCTTGAAGCTGTTAGTGCTTTTGCAGCCTGAAATCCAGCTGTAAGAGAAAATCCTTCTCATCCTTGTAACACCAGGAGACCTGGTAGGTGTGTGCTGAAGAGACCTGGTAGGTGTGTGCTGTACACGTAGAATTACTGTCTTGAAAGAGGAGATACAGGATGTTCAGTGCAGGCTCTGTGCTTCATTGCATGATTCAATAACTCTTTGTTGAACAAAGACTTTTCAGGTGCTTGGAATAATGTTCATTGCAGGAAAATAGAAAAGAAGAAACAGTCTGATTGATTTTGAGTCTTTGAGTCAAAGGATGAGCTGAGTAACAATAAAGTAGATGTGGATATCTTTCTGTTTTGGTTTTTTTTAATACTGTTTCAGGCGAGGCAAACAACATAATTTCTTTAATTAGCATCTCCTGAAGCACATAAAGCATTTTAAAGAACATTAAGGAGAAAAAAGAAACAACTGCCCTTCCTCATCTTATTGTTATTCCACCTTTAAGAAAGCTAAATAGAAAAGAAAGAGGCTGCTGGAAAATGCCAGGATGGGAAACTTCAGCCCAGACTGGTTGCAGTTCTTACTTAAATGGCCATTAGATGTTGCAAGACTCTTTCAGCAGGGCTGGGCTGGGTGAGGCACAGGATGCCCGGGGATGTTTCTAACCCAGAGCAAAAACTGTGTCCCCTGGGGCAGGGCATGGTCCTGTCCTTGGGGCTGGGGATGGAGAGGCTTGGGGCTCCCAGGGGTGGCAGGTGCCCTGAGAGGCTTTGGGGATGTGCCAGGTGCCTCTGGCACCATGGAATGTTCCAGCATGGCAGGGACAGGGCTTTGGGAGACTCAGCTTGGGTGCCTCTTGCCCTTTCACAGGGCACAGCCCAGCCAGGGGATGACCATCAGGGTGGCTTGGGCAGGATTGGCCCTGTGCTGTCTCCAGCCAGGGTCTGTGGTCCTGTTCACCCAGACCTGCTGGATAAACCTTTCTCCCACCTCCTCCAGGCCATGGCTGTGGCATCACGCTGCTCCTGGCCGTGCTGGCCGTGCTGCCTGGGCAGACACCATCCCCAGGCCCAGCGGATGCAGCAGCACCAGGAGATGTCGTGGCACGAGGCTGAGTGGAGGACCCTGGAAAAAGCTTTCCTCCACTCTGTGTTTTACTGGTTCTTTTGGGCTGCTGTGGAAGCTGGGCTCCTTGAATTCTGCATGCAAGAGCAGCTTGGCTCCAGCAGCTGCCCTGGGCAGGAGCACTGCAGCAGCAGAGAGGATGAGGAGGAGGATGATAGTGCGGGGCATGAAGACCACAATGGAGCACAAAATGCTGCCAGGTCTTTGGCTTGGCCCACCCTATTTCCAGTGCAGGAACTGCCTGACCTGAGCAGGAACCTGAAGCAGCTGCTGAGGCACTACTTGATCAGCTGAGACTTTTCACAGAGCACTCTCACACCAAAGATTTCCCCACAGACTGAGATGAATGGCACCTGTGAATCCTGGAGGGTCCACAAGAATTGAATCCTCTACCAGCTGCTCGTGTTCCTGCAGGCAGCCCCTGGTCACCTCTCCATCCTGGAGCAGGACAGCGTGGGGCAGCTCCCAGAGAGGTGCTCTGACATCTGTGTGGTGCTGGAGCGCTCTGTGGAGCATCTGGTGGGATGAGATTTCCTTGTGTTTCCTCCACTGCTGGGACCGTGAGCTGCCTCAGGATCAGAGCTCACTGCTCCTAGAAACTCTCTGCACAGGCTCCTGCTTACACCTGGAGCAAATCTCCAGCTGGGTGCAGAACTTGGTGGTTTCAGCCTGGCTGTGTTTGCCTCAGTGGCTCTGACACTGCTGCCCTGCTCCCACTGCTGCTCATTCCTGGTGAGCAGCCCCTCTGAGGAGCAGAGCTGCTCTGAGATGGCTTTGGCAGTGCAGGGAGGCAGCACAGGCAGCTGCCTGATCCTAGGGCTGGCAGGAGCCAGCAATCCCAGTGTGCTGGTTTAACTGGGGGAGAGTTGGACTGGTAAGGGTTTAGGCTTGCCTGGGGTTGCATTTTCACTTTGTGCCTAAAACTTGAAAATAGAGATGTCATTGCTGAGCTGTGCTTTTATAGTGTCAAGGTCCTCTCTGCTCAGCTGGTGTCACCTCCAAGCTCACCCACGTCAGTCTCCCAAGGGTGATGGTGCAGAGGAGCTGAGGGATGATGGAAAAGCTGAGGGGACTTTTGGGGCTGAAAGGGATCTGCTACATACAGCACTAGGGGTAAGAACAGGAGAAAACCACGGAGCACGAGCACATTTTTATAAAACAGCTCAGGTGGCTTTGGAATGAAAGTAGAAAATACACATGAAGTCAATCAAAAAGTAATTTGGTCAACAAGAATGAAAAACAAGTTGCTGGGGCTGTGTCTGGGATGCCTGATGATCCCTGGTATGCGGTGGTGGTTTTTCCACAGTGCCAAGGCATGGTCAGAAGTGGCAGGAAGTATTCACATGAATGACAGCCTCCCCCACGCCTGTGTGAGCCTCACTGATCAATGCCACCTGAATATTTGGCCCAGGGCTTGTGTTTTCTGGTGAGAAGTGATCAGGTTTTGGAGCACTCTGTGGAAATGAATTTTTAAGGGTGTTGCTTTGGTCCCTTGCAATGTGAAATGATGCAGGTTGCTTTTTATTTCTCTCTCTGGCTTTTAACACAACAACAATTTTTGCCTTTGGGGAGCTGCTTTAATTAACAGCATTCTCTGGTTGCACATCAAAGAGCCAGGGAATGAAAATGAGTTAAAACCTGGGCTTTTGGACCCTGGGATTTTTCCATCCTACTAAAATTGCAGGAAATGAAAGTTGTTCATTTTTCTTCTTTCTACCAATAAAATATTTAGACAGATTCAGCTAGATCTGTTTTTCTTCTCTGAAAAGAGCATTAACAAGTGTTTGAAAACCATCTTGAGTACTGATTGCAGTTACTTTGAGTCCTGTCTGCTTCTGGGCCCATCACTTGAAGAAAGAGATTGAGGGGCTGGAGTATGTCCAGAGATGGGCACGGAACAAAAGTGAAGAGGAGCTGGGGTTGTTGAGCTTGGAGAAAATCTCACAGGACACTATTCTACTGAAAATGCTCTAGAAAATGAGCAAGTACAAAGAACTTTCTCCTGTCTTTCTCCTGCCATTTTTCAAAAATTCACAGTTCTGGAACATTCAGGAATATCTGCTTTTCTGTGGGTGCTTGAGAGCAAGAGTAGGAGGGCAGAAGGACTCAGTTTGGTGTTTCTTTGTAGCACATGAGTGAAACTCTAGATGCCTCAGCTCCCTCTGGAAATGTAATGTTAATTGTGGTAATTTCATTTTCAGTTTTGTAAGCCCAAGGTTTTTATTATTTGAAACAAGATGATTTACAGATTGACACCCCAGCCCTGAAGTGCCCAAGGCCAGGCTGGATGGGGCTTGGAGCAACCTTGGATAGTGGGAGGTGTCCCTGCCCATGGCAAGGAGTGGAACTGAAAGGTCTTTAAGGTCCCCCCCAACCCAAACTGTTCCATGATCCCATTTTTCTTCAGGACCAAATGATTTCCTTACCCTCCCTTGTCCTTTTCCCAGCTTTAGACCCTGTAGGTGCCGAACCAGGAAGGTCTCATTGAGCGATCCAGCAAGTTGTGAAGGTCTCTGAGGTGCCCACTCCTTTCCTTCCAACAACTTCAGGCAAGTCTTACCCAAAAATTTTCTTCCATGAATTTGCTAGAGGAGGGATTGTAATTCTCACAAACCTACTGAGGATATTTGACCAATTTAAAAAACAGATTTCCTTTCAATGTTATCCTTAAATCCCCCTTCAAGATACTTAATATCTCATTTTTTTTTTCTTTCTAGTCTCTGTTAGGTGACTTCTTATGCTGACAGTGTTTTTAACATTCTGACCCTTCAAAAGCTGGACTTTGATAATAAAAATAATTTTCCATTCTTTCCTGGGCAGCAGGAATTTGACTTGATTAAGAACAAGAGCATAAGGAAAATTCTTTCTTGCTCCAAATTCCATGAATATCCCTATTTTCCAGCCTCTTTTTTTTTTTTCTATAACTCACAAACATTGTTACAAGCTTGTCAGAGGAAATGGGTCACTGCATTTTCTAAGTAGCTTAAAGCACACAGCAAACATGTCACTGAGGTGCTGAGAAAAGCCATCAAAGTAATAGTTCTAGGATATTTTTAAGTGGTCACACTTCTAATTTTCACCCTACAGACACAAATTCTGTGAAACTAAGGGGAGTGTATTGCCTTTCTTTTTTTTTTTTGTTGTTTTTGTTTTTTCTCATACTGTGGAAGCAGTTGAAATTCTTTCAGCTAAAACTGAGAAATAAAAGCCTTTCTTTACCAGGGGCTTTTTCGTGCTATTCCAAGAAGCCAGGAGCTCAGTGCATCATAAGACTTGTCCAGAAATCATAGAAATATTTACATTTGTGCCATTCACACCCTGAAAAGCCAGGACACGAGCTCCTTGGGGACAAGCAGTGCCTGAAACCCTTCTGCAAATCAATTAATTGCTCACAGAAATTTAGTCTCCAGAGAATCATTTGTGCAGTTTTTCTCTGATGCAAAATCCAATGGATCGATGACTAAAAATGTTCAGCTATGAAAATGCTGCATCTCAAGGCAAACACATCTTTTCCTCCAAAGAACGAGTAATTGCAATCTTTTAAAATTCAGATTAATCTAATCTTAATCTGATTTTATAAAACTGCTTTTTTTTAAATTAATTTTTTTTTAAATTAAAATATGGCTGCAGTCAAAAGTAGTAACCATCAGCCAGAGGGATGAGGTGTAACAACATCTTTTATTTTAAAATTTTATTTTATATTTTTAAACTTTATTTTTATTTAAAGGCCATGTGCCTTTTCAAAAATTGTAATATTCTGAGAATGGGACAGCTTGGACTTTTTATTACTTTGTGACCTCTGGCTTTAAACATTGACCTGAACAATTAATTTGCCAAAACTTACCTACCTGTTTATCTACAGATACGTATAGGTACAGGTGGTACACAAACACACTCTTCCAAAAAATTCAGAAATAGCTGCAGGTTGGGTAGAGATTAAAGAACTGGCTTGGATTTAATTGTTCTCAGGAGCTGCTTCTGCTCTGGAGCCAGGCTGGGAGAGCTGGGGGTGCTCACCTGGGAGAGCTCAGAGCCCCTTCCAGGACCTAAAAGGGGCTCCAGGAGAGCTGGAGAGGGACTGGGGACAAGGGATGGAGGGACAGGACACAGGGAATGGCTTCCAGTGCCAGAGGACAGGGATAGGGATAGATGGGATATTTGGATTAAATCTCTCCCTGTGAGGGTGGGGAGGCCCTGGCACAGGGTGCCCAGAGAAGCTGTGGCTGCTCCTGGATCCCTGGAAGTGTCCAAGGCCAGGCTGGATGGGGCTGGGAGCAGCCTGGGTGTCTGTGCCATGGCAGGGGATGGAACAAGATGATCTTTGATCTCTTCCATCCCAAACCATCCTATGATTCTAGAAAAAAAGTCTGACAAGCAGATGTTCCTCCTCATTGTTCAAAAGATTGAGCCCATTTTAACACTAATTGCTTCATATGATTTGTGCTGCCAGGTGAATCACAAACATCCAGTCAGTCGTGTTCTGGCACCTGAGGGGAGTCCCTGGAAGCTGAACAGGACATCCCACAGCCAGTCTGCGCATCAGGGCAGTTCCTGCTTGAATTGCACTCATTTGGGTTCCCAACAAGGAGAAAAGATTCTCATTCCAAGCTGAAAATCGATTTTGTTTGTAGCTCAATTTTAAAAACCTCTTTCAAACCTCTCTGAAAATGGCAGCTTGGTTCTTTTACCATCATGATTTACCATAGCTCATGATAACAGCTCAGAAAGGTGGTGATATCCAAACCAACCTATCCCAGCTCCACCTCCAAAGTGTTTCAGGAGTTTTGCCAAACTTGTTGGTGCTCTTTCAGCATCCCGTATCCATTTTTATCCCATTTTTTCCCCAGCAACTAAATCATGGATATTTCCAGATCCCTACATTGTTTCCAGAAAATAATTGGCTTTTTCTGTTCCACTGACCCATATGTTTGTGAGCATAAGAGAAACCTGAATTTCATTCCAAGATTCTGACACATTGGTTTCCCAGTTTGCCCACCTTTTCCTGTCACTTGATGGTGATCTGTCCTTCCCCAAGTGCAGATAACACCACTGGCCTGTCTCAAGAACCAGCCAATTAATGAACTTTGGCGCTTAGCCATCGCAATTACATTCTTAACGCCTGTTAAACACTGTTCTGCACAAAGCCAGATCAGATTAGAAGGGCAAGAATTGCAATCTCAGTTTAGTTTGATCAGGTAAAAATTGCTTTGTTTTGTTCTGTTTGGGATTTTTGAAATTTTTTTAATTTTTTTTTATCCATTATTAAACCTTGGTCTTTAGGCTGTTTAATCTGCCTAATAATAATAATAATAATTATATAATTAATAATAATAATAATAATCTGCCTAATTTTAATAATTTAAAATTCAGTGTAAACACATGCANATTTTTTAAATTTTTTTTATCCATTGTTAAACTTTGGTCTTTAGGCTGTTTAATCTGCTCATAATTTAAAATTCAGTGTAAACACATGCAATTTCTTGAAATTGTTAGCAAGGATGAAACTCCTTCTGCCTTGTCACTCTGACATCCCACAGCAACAGGCTGCTTAAGGAAACAGAATAGTTACATACCTGGAAGCAGTTATTCTCCTTCCAGGTAGGATAGAAGCTGAATCCCATATTTTCCTCCCTCTCCTTTTATTTCAGTCCTTTATTTTTCTGGACCTCGATTCGTAAGAGATTGATGAATAAATCACGGCTACTCCACTCTTTATGGCTCTAGGATCGTGTGTATATATATCAGGACCATATATTTTCATTTTCAGAGAATTTTAGATAAATAAATCTCTTTGCCACAACCAAATGATCACCAGTGATCCATATCAGTCCAATATCTCAAATGGAAGGGAAAAACTACCACACAACATACATCTTTCTCTATTAGAAGCAGTCAGAATTTCACATTTTCCTTAACATTTGGTTTGAGCCAGGTGCAATTTGAAAGGACACCTGAAATCCTGCGCTCTGCAGTGCAAATAAATTTTAATACCTGATAACACTGTTTGTAGGCTGATATTTTTACAACTTCCTCATTTGTAATCCATAGAGGAGCAAGTTTGTCACCAACTAATCCTTTGTGTAAACTTAATACCTTGCATGAGTGAAGCAGGATGTGAGTCAAAGCAGGCAGTGGTTCTGTGAGTGTTGTTCATTACAATTATCATGCCTTTAGCAGCTTTGCCAGCTCTTGCAGAAATGTTTGATGTTCCACTTTGGAACTTCTGGTTATTTATCAAATGAAATTCTGGTGATGAAGAGAAAGAAAAAGAACGGAAAATTTTCTAGCTCAGAGCATGAGTGCTTGCTGAAAATCCCATCCTAAAGGTTGAAAAGGATCTTCAAGGACTCTCATCCTGATAAGAACAAGGAATTCTTTCAGAATGATGCAGTTTTCTGAAAATGTATCTAAAATGCAAGCAGAATCTGGAGAATCTATTTTCTGCATAGAGTCTTTTCCAATTAATATGTTAATGTTAGTCCAGCTCCAGTTGTCAGGTCATTTTCTCATGTCAGACAATGTTTATTTCAGACATGGGCTGCCCCTCCTATACACGTGACTCATTTTTCATTCATTCCACCATCTCCACTTCAAAATCTAGAATTCTACATGTTCTGTCCTTAATTCTTATATGAATGGCTGGTTTAGTTTTGATTTGCATTATGAATATATTAAAACTTAAGTTCTTTAAAGAACTTCAGCCTTGTTGAATTACAATGTGTGTTGTAATCTGTACAACCTACATCTGTAATTTCCCTTAAGGGCAGATGTCCTTGGTTGCAACAAAGTGCCTAAGAATCCAGGAGAGAAAAAAAAAAAAGAAATTTCAGACTAAATGATTAGGAAATAGGATTATTTTAACTCGTGATCTTTCTCTCTGTTGCACCTACCTGCTACATAACTCTGCTCTCATTCCTCTTTTAAGTATAAATTCTCATTCTCACATTATAATTTTTCAGTAAGATCCCTCTCCCTTGCAGAACAGCACAACCTCCTTGGGATACCACCATGTCTTCTGTGGGTTTGGACCATTTTGAGGGTAAGAAAAGATAAATGCAGATGAGAAATGGCACATGTTTACCTTTAAGGATGACATCTGAGAAGAGTGGTGAATTCCCCATATGAAAAGTAGATGCTTTTTTGGAAGGTAAATTTCAACCTAAAACCAGGCATGAAAACAATGGGTGAAATTATCTGGGAAATCCTGTACCAGAGATCAAGCAGGAAGACAAATTTGCTCCCATCTCCTTCCTCTCTGACTTGCCCCAATGAATCCAACGGAAAAAATCACCATCTGCATAATCTTTATCATGTGTTCACTGCTCTGAAATTATTTGCAGCAGCAGCTGAGCTTTGTTTTGCTGCTCTTCTGCAGCTCTCACACGCAAATGTGTCACTTCTTGTGCTGTTTGTGGCATCCAAGCTCACTGCAATGACAGAAATAACCAGTTTGGTATATATTTGTAGAATCCTGTGGAAAGCTGTGGGATTTTTGGCCTGATGGCTCCTTAGTCGTGCTGAAATCAGGTTTTGGGGTAGGAGCAAAGTTATCCTGAACTGCTGGAGGTACTCACTGAGAACTTATCCCAAATTTCCAGGGGTGCCATGAAGGAAAACAACCTCAACTTTCACTTTTATTGCACCAGTTCTGTGCTTCATCAAGGGCACTGTGTGACCTTTCCTTTTGGCAGCGCTGCAAAGTGTCCCCAGAGAGCTGCATCCAAAAAGATCCAGCATTTTATTCCATGTGCACAGAAGTGGGGTGTTCTTGTCTGGGGGCTGGTACAATTAATTAAGCTAAAGGAAATTTGGTTTGGATGTTTGGTTCGCTGGTTTTCACGGCTGAAGTGAAGGATAAAATCAGCTTCTTTATGATTTGTTAGGGGGGAAATAAATCCTTCTTTTTCTTGTTATTAAATTAAACTTCCACACCAGCTGAATTAAGTAGTGGGTTGTTTCCATGTGCTCCTTTATCCCCACTCTTTCATGCTTGTACACCAAAGAAAGCTCTTTACAGATGGAAAAAAATGAGATAAACAGTCATTTTCCAATAACAATTCCCTTTTCCCCATGTGACTGCTTTTCTTCAGAAGGCATCTGCTCACCAAAAATAAACATGAGGATATTAAATATATTTTTTTCCTGTAAGTCATGAGACATGATCATCTACTAAAATTGAAACTTGTCTGGGAGACATTCAAGCAAAATTGAAAGGCTTACCAGGAGTGCAGAAAACAAGCAGAAAGAAGGCATTTCTTTTCCTTAATTCAGAAATTGTTGAAGAAGAACTACCTGCCTTAGTTCTTATATTAATAAAAAATTAATATAACACTGGTTATATTAATGCACTGGTTTCTCTCCCAGGGTCTCTCTTTCTCTCCTGGCTTTCAAACATATTTGGTTTTATTGAAGTTATAGACAGAGCCCAAGGGAGCAGAGCTGCTGAAGGTGCCATGAGCACGTGATTAAATGGTAACCACAGAATATTAAATATTGGTGGTCTGAATAACACCCTTATATATATGGATATGGACAAAAATAAATCCACTTTTTATAGGTATTTCTGTATCCAATATATATCATGAAGAAAAGATGCTTTGCCCTCAACCATGATGCACATTTGAGATCTGGATTGTCCTCCTCATCCTCTATTATATATAAATAACTTGTTGGACATCATGGCACAGATTAATCTCAATTTTAGGTAAATATGTCTAAATATACAGCCAAATACAGGCAATTTGGGGTTCAGGTGTTCTGGGGATGTTTCAGAAAAGCCTTTCCATTCCATCAGTTAAGGACTGAAGCTGCAACTGCAGCTTCTGTAATTGGAGATTCTACCCATTTGTGAACCAAGTCTGTGAGAAAAAGAACCTTAAAATATAGAAATAGAGATAGAAAATAGAAATCTTAAAATATAGAAGTTTTTTTGTAATAAATAATAATATTTTAAAATAAACAAGAATAAGAAGTGTGTCATAAGGCAAATAGCTTCCTGCTTCACATTTAAATTTCATACCTGCAAAAAAGCATTGCTGAAATTATGGTGTTTAGTTATTCTAATCAAGGTGTGTTACTCCTGCCCCTTCCAAAGGTATGAAAAATCAGTGTGTTGTGTAATGAAATATGCATTTCTGAGCTTTGCTAATGTTGCAAGAGATGCAAATTTTCTTAAAATGTTAATTTTTCCTTAGCTTTTAGGCATTTGGGGTTTGCAGCTGATGGAATTGGATGCTTTGCTATCCCCAAGCCACCTCCATGGGCCAGTGCTAAAAGTGTTTGATTTATATATAAGACCAAAATATGTTTTTTATCTGGACTCTTCAACCCTCATAAAGCCATAGAATTCATTCTCAAAGAGGGTTGTACAACCCAGAGTGACAAATCCTGCACTGCTTCAACAAGGAGTTTTATTTGCATTGATAAAATTCTGTTGTGCAGTTAAAAAACATAAGCCAAGAAAAGCTTTGCATTTTTACAGCAGTTTACCTAACGAGCTCACAGTTTCTTCATCAAATAACATCCAATAATTTTAGATGCTGTATTTAGTAGACTGCCTTCAATCTGACAATTAGCACCAATTAACAGCAGAAAACTCAATTCAAGATCAATATAAAAACCAGCAGGTTGGTCATGCAGACACAGCTTTCTATCTAGCAAAGACATATCAAGATTTCATGGCTGGAAACTGAATCTAGGAAAATCCAGGCCTGTAATTAAGTCTGAATATTTCTTACAGTTGTTCCAATTAACAATGAGAACATCTCAGTAAGGACTGTGTGAAATTTGTTGTCACTCGAAGTCTTTAATTGAATCTTGTGGCTCCAAGTGAATCACGTGCTGTGGGCTTGTTGAAGGGAGACATAGAATAAAGGACTACAGTTTGTGTTATTTAAATAACAGATGGGATAATTGGATTTTATATTCTGAGAAATATGCCAGCAAAATTGTTCAAATATAATTGAATTAGTTGATCTAATAAATCAATACTGAAAAACTTGCCAAGATGACAGATTGCTTCCTCTTTAGTCTGAGAGCAGAACAACCCCCAGCCTGTGTTAAACACATATCCAGGGCAGCAGAGAGCATGAAAGTGAGCTCATGTCTCCATGTCTTTAATGTGAGTGCTATTCCATAACTCCCTAATTACTCACTGTGTCAGAAATCTGTTAAATGTAATGGGAACCACTCTTTATCTCATCTAATACTATCCAAAAGCACCCAAAACAAAAAAAAACCACAACCCCCCCAAACCAAAACAACAACAAACAAACAAACAAAAACAACAAAAAAACCCCAAGCCCAAACCACCACCAAAACTCCAAGTGATTTTCTGAAATTTCTCCAAGTTGATTCTGAAATAGCAGAGCAGTTTGCAAAGACAGGACTATCTCGAGCCACTGTAATCTGTGACCCAGCAGCTCCTGACAACATGAGCTCTAATTAATTTCTGCCATTCATTAGCTCCCTCTGTCACCAGCCATCCCTGATGTGATGCTTTGTGGCCCTATAAACCTCTGCTCACCTTTGCTGATCACTCTTTTGTGAGTTCAATCAGAAGGTAACTGTGGCAATCCTTTTAATTTTATTTTTCATCCAACCTTGCCGCAATTCAAAGGTCTTCCCACTCAATAATTTTCCTGATCATAGACAGACCACAGAACATTGCCTTCATTTTGTGACCCTTTTGCAATAGAAATTATCAATAATCCTGTGAACTGGTTATGTTTAATTCAAGTAGATCTACCCCTGATTGCTATCAGAGGATTTTTTTATTCCAGTGTCATTGTCCCATAGTACATTTGTGTTGAACTATTCCATCTGGTCTTTGTGGAATGCAAACTACCCATGTTAGGTCATTAAGGAGTTAAAATAATTATTTTTCAAACATTAAAATGTATTTTTTTTTATCAAATACTGCAGATTTCCTGAAAGAAAGTAAACAGAGAATGGAATTGGGAAGAAACTGAAGAGCGTTCCACAGCTGATCTCATCTCAGAAAGTGAGTCATTATTCAACCCACTGAAGAACACTTCATTTCATGCCAAGTAGCTGAAAACAAGGGCACTGTGCAAAGAGCCCTTCTAAATTCATAAAATTCATATTAATAAAAATGTTTCTAATAGATCCTTCGATGTGTCATTAACCACCAATAGCACTTGAGAAAGATGAAAAGAGGTTTTAGTAGGAACCTGCTCTGAAGGACACTGAATAGAAGAAAAATTGTGATGCTCAGGTCTCTGAGATGCTTCATAATGCACTCAGGAACCATTTGGGGGTTGACAAAAAAAGTCTGGAGCTCTTGTGGTGCTGGAATAAAATCCCATTTCTTCTGCATTTACAGCGTTCCCAGGTAACAGATTGCAAGCATGTGGCTTTTGCAGAAGCAGCAGCAGATCTGGAGAAAATGGTGTTGCCAGATATATCTTTGACTCTTTCTGCCAGTCGAGGCAAACTGGGTCTCATGGAGCACAAGGACATCCTCCCAGGGAAATGAAAAAGCTGGACTGAGGAGAGAAACCCTCCCTGGTGGATGGAAGACCATCCTTTCTGCCCAAGCAGCACCAGAAAATCACTTTACTCTGAAATAAGTGGAGTTTTCCATGGCTGCAGAGCTTGTTAGGGCAATGCAGACAATCTGTGTGGTGATGGTACCTCATGGGGTATCAGAACTGTAGGAACCTTCACACGATATCCAAGCCCTCCATCCTTTGATGTGTCCCCAAGGCCTGGTTTTATTCAGTAAATTGCTTTGACTGTCACAGGAAGAAAGGTGGAATAAAAATTCAAGTGAGAAGAAGTGACAGCTCACTCACTGCTACCTGGCTTGTAGAATTAATATGACGTGAGGCTGCTTCGATGAGAATTAACGTTTTAAGGAAAAAGAGTATTTTAATGAAATGAGAGCGTCTGCTGCTCTGTTACTTTGGAGACATGAGGTTAAAAAATAGGAAACACAGACAGGGAAGATGGTTTATTCTGACCAGTTTTCTAGGGGATTTTTTGGCTGTTAAAAGAGCAACAGAAGATATGACAGAAACACAAACAGTGGAGAAGAACAAACTATATTTGCATATAGTGCTCATTTGCGTGGCAAACCACATTTTCTGAGGACTTAATATCACAGTCTAAAGATGGGGAACACCGAGTAGTAAAAAGAACTGGGAGAATAAAAAGTGCAAATATCTGGTCAAACACAGATAAAATCCTTAGGTAGCTCCATAGGTGCTTGGTTGCTTTTTAAGTGTGAATAACTCTGAATTCTGCAAGGTCAAATACTTGTACTGCAAACACCTGCTCATCCCCAGCCTGGACTGATCCTGGGGTGCCCCAGGTGCCACAGCCATGCCCTGTAGGATGTTTTTCACCAGATCTGGGCTTAAATGGGAGCTCTTTGGCTCCACTAATTAAGTTCACTCAGTTGATTTGATGATCTCAGAGGTCCTTTCCAGCCTTAATGGTTCTGTGATCTCAGAAATGTTGAGGCTCAGCATTTTTTCCTGAAGGGGATCATTCTCAGCCATTTCGGTGCTGGGGGTCACACACATCCTTGGGCCTGCATCTCTTGGGCCAGGCTGAAAATTGTACACATTCACCCTGCACAGGCTGAAATTCAGATGTTTCACAGTGCAGCAGTGGGAAGAAAGAGCCAGGCACGATTTTACACCTGGCAGCACCACCACTCACCAGCTCAGCATCAGCTGTGCTGTAAACAGCACTGGGGGTCCCAGCACAAGCTTTTCTTGTGGCTTACATTGATTTTTCAACCAATTGATCTGATCTGATCATTGCTGAAACATTCTCAGAGTGAAGATGCCTGGTTGTAAGACAAAAACAAAGCAAAAATGAGTGACAGAATTGTGGTTTGACACAAAATGACGCCAGTTACCAGCCTTCTCTTGGTGCTGGAAGCACCAATTTTGTTGTTGCTGATCCTTAAGATTTACACTTTAAGCATGCAGAATTTTAGGAGTTTGCTAGCAGGCAGCTGCTTCCTCCCCATGGTGTTCTTCCAGACAGGCATTTCAGCTGGAGCAGGATGAGTTTGACCACCCTTAAGTGTAGCCAAGTTCCAGCTTGGGAAAAAATGTGTGTTGGAATGGGCTGGTGAGGTTTAATTCTTGTCTGTTTAAAGCTCACTGCTTGAAGCAACACCTGTGGACTGCAAGGGCTACTAGAAAGGGCCTGGGACCACTCTCTGAGGATTCCATGCAGGAAGAAAAACAAATCTCTCAGTCTGGGGACTGCCCTGGTCCCTGCTGAGTGAGAAGGCAGAAGAATCTCTCCTTTAAAACGAAACACAAGGGTCTGCCTGTGGTGTGTGCTGGAGGAAAAGCTGCTGCTTTTTCCAGAGGGATTCTTCTGTGTGAGCTGAAAGCAGTCACATTCCCTGGAATCACCCAAAAAGGCCAAAAGAATTACAGTAATTTCAGGTTTATTTTTAGGAAAAAACCTAAATATATAAAACAACGGTGGCAGCAGAAGCACCTGGGAATATTAACTTGTACCTTAAGAGGTCACCTCATCACAGCACTGCTGAAATGAAAATAACTGCCTGAATTAACTTTTGGCTTTGCAGAGGATGTAATTTAGGTAGATTTAAGTGGGAGGGGGTGGAATGACCTTTACTAATAAATCAAAAACACTGGTGAAAAGTGGCAGCTCAGAGCTGCAGCCCCCGTGCTGGACAGTTTGTACAGCTGTGTGCCTTTGATGGGAGAGCCAGGCCAGAACTGGGCCAGGAGGTGGGAAATTTTCCAGAGGCCAGCAGTGTTTACTCTGTCAGATAAAAAAGTAGTGTTAGTGATGGCAATAAAGCAGTCATATTTTCACAAGTATGGGATAAATTAGATAACTTTTGAAAAGAATTTATGCTTTTTGTAAAGAACGTTTTTTATAAGGCCTCTAGAACATGCTGATTTTTCATTTCTGATGCCCTTGAATCCCTTGATACCCCTTTTGATACCTAGAATCATTGTCTGTGGCCTCCAGAAATGAGATAGTCCATCTTTTGGACCCAAGGCAGGATCAGGCATAATTTTGACCTTATCAGGTATTTTGTCCAACCTGTTTCCAAATTAGTCCATTAACAGAGTTTTAGCAATGTCCTGGACAATTAATTTCAACATTTCACTATCTCTGCTTTTAGAAACTTCTTATAATTTTTTTAAAAGTTTTTTATTGTTGTGGTTTTTATGTATCTCACTTCCTTTTCTGCATACCACAAATATGGAATGAGATTTCTTCCTTGTTTTTGCTGGAACAATTTCCAAATATGAAAATATATGGAATATATATCCAGCATGCTGGATGGTGAATGAAATAGGAACGTCAGCTGTGGATCTCTCCTCTGTGACACATTGCAGAGAGCTCCTGATGTCCCAGGAGTAGCAAAAGAATAACTTTGTTGTGCAGCACTAGGTGGAAATTGCAAGGAATCTGTTCCCTAGAGTGATCATAGTATTTTTTATTTTTATTATTGCAGTGAGATCTTTATGGATAAAGGCTATACAACGAGGCAGCAAAATCACTCTCCCAATACCTACTGATGTGCAAGAAGGGAAAAGAAAAGGTTCACAGGCAGCACCTTTATCCTCACGTGCCCTGTCAGGAGCAGGGTCCCAACACCATCAACACTTTGAGGTCAAGGTCAACAGTAGCTGGGCTGCTGAACCTACAGATAGAAACAAGCTGCTCTGTTGGAAACTAATTTTGTTTCCCTAAGGCAGGACAAGTTGGTGAGATGGCAGGAATTGCTGCTGGTGATCATTAGATGGCAGCCTTCCTTTAGGTTAGGGAGGGAAGATTCTGAATTTGTTACAGCTTCTCCAACCTGCACAAAAAAAATTAAAGATTCTTCCTGCCTGTTGTCACTGGCAAGTTTTCATATAAGTTGCTAAGTCGACCCTCCACCCACACTGAATTCACCTCACCCACCCAAACCTTCCCTGCCAGAGCAATCCAAACCCTTTTCCCACTTGGAGTTCCTGCCTGGCTGGCAGAGATGCCGTGCAGGGAAAAGTGAGCAGGTTCCTCCCTCTGCAGGCACCTCCACATCAGCCTGGGCTGGAGGGATCCATGCACAGGGACCCAGCCCTGCACAGTGGTACCAGGGGCTCCGGCAGGATAACCTGACAAAGGATTTGGGAATGGGAGAGAGCCATGGATTGTGCTGCAACATTCAGTGTCATATTCATGGAGCATAAAAATCATCTTAGTGACCTTGTCTTGATGCCTTTTCATTCCTCATCAAACTCGTGTTTTCAGGTCGTGGTTTGTTTTTTTTTTTACTTTACACTCAATAAATGCCTTTAGGGTGCCCATGCTGATGGATTCTCTTTTCATCCTTTTTTAACAATATGAAAAAAATCTCTTTTCATCAGCTGAAGGTTTAAGCTGTGCAAGAAGTTCTTTTAATTGATTTTGGCATTCATTATGCATTGAATTAACTGCTTAGCCAGGACATGATTTTTGGTGCCAAACTGGAGGGATTTTAGGGGGTGTCTTCTCTATTTTCTCGCTTTGAAAGGCAAGCCCTGAGCTTGTTTTAATATTCTTCCAGATTTGAGTGAAGAGAACTCGGATAATAGAACTAAACATGAAATAAAACAATCTCCACGCTCCATGAACCAATAAGACTTTGCTCAAGACACAGAGAAATTGTGTAATAAATTGCTATGGAACTGATTAGGATGGGATCAAATTACACCTAAAATACTCCTCCAGCTTCATGGCACTCAGAAATGAAGCAGAATTAATGGTATCTGAGGTGAGGAGTCCATGCTTATTAGAAACCCACCTGGCGTGTTTGCTAAATTTATCAGCGCACCTGATAGGATGTTAAAAGCAATAAAGCAGCTGACACTTCCTGGTTGAGAATGCAATGAAACAGTGTTTCAGTAAGTCACAGTTTAGCGGTTCTCAAATTGATGCTCTGGCCATGGTAAATTATGCAGAATCATTTAATTTCTCCGAGCACCTGCTCTGCAGTTGATTTGCAGGTATTTTACCACCTGAAAGTGGAGCTCCCGTTCATCCCTGGTCCCAGTGGTGCTGGTGTGAACCCTCCACCCAAGAGGATGAAAGGGAAGCTGGCTGAGCCACCCACGCCTTTTTATTATGTTTGTACTTAAGGACTCAGAGGTCCCTGTTGTGCTTGGCATTGCACTGAGAGGAGCACACAGGGCTTGTCATTGGAGTAGAAATGTTTCAGTTAGGATGGAAGGAGAGTTGTAACACACAGCAGATGATTTGCTCTCCTTCCTGCCTGACAATTTTTAGAGGAGTTGGTTTTTTTGGTTGTGTGGACAAGCAGAAAGGGAGAAACAACAGGGGTCTAAAGGATCAGGTAGAATAAAAGGGAAGGGGAAATACAGGGAGAAGGGAGGATTGTGGAATGAAGGGAAGAAATGGGGGAAAAGCAGAAAAAATTGAATTGCATGCTACAAAAAGCTCCTTGCATCTAGAGGTCTCAACTAAGATGGATTCAGAAAATAGTAATTTCTCCAAGGCGCCTTATTTAGGGATCCTGCTGCCTTGCATTTGCAATAGTAAATAGATGGAGATGGAGGCCAAAAATATCAATCTTCAGAATTTCTTCTCTGCCTCCAGTGATGATGGACCAGTTCTGGAGGGACTGGTCCACCAGACAGAGCTGCTTCAGATGGATAAACTTACAGGTGCCTCAGATGGATATCTAAAGTTCGATGGGATTGATCCAGGCTTTGATGTTTCTAAAGGGTGTGTGGTTTGGCTGGACATCTCCCCAACATCATCTCACACCCACTGAGTTATCTGAAGAGGGTTGACCTAAACCAAACCATTTACAACTTTATTTTTCCTGTGGTTCTTTGCTTTGCCTGCTGCTATTTCTGGCAGCTGAAGAATCTGGAATTTTCTTTCTCTAGTTCCACTTGATCCTTCACGGGCACATGGTGGAGTCTAGTGAAGGTGGGAGAGTGTCCTGATGTATCCTGGCTAATCTGCTCTTCCTTCAGCATCAGCTACAATTTAAATTGAGTCAGTTCCCAGAAAAAGAAAAGCTCCCCATTAACACCATTTGTCACAAGTCCTTAATATCATACTTGCTTTTTAGCCTTACTCATCAGCTACCAGAGGGGAACAAAAAACACAAACAAAAACATTCTGAGTAAATGAGATTTGACAGAACTTTCTTCAAGAACAATGGTTTTAAAACTGGCTGGAAGAAATGTTTTTAAAAATAGACCAAATTGATCTGTCACCTTTGAAAGAAAATCAATTTTAAAGAGAAAGAAATGTTCTATTATTCCCCTTCTAGATTCTCATAATCATTTTTGAAGTCTGAGTTTCACCAAGGAAACCTTTTCAGTTCATTCTTTTAAAAGACTTAAAGAACTCCTCCATTCATTTTTCCTTTTTTCCCCCTCTTTGGTGTGGCAGTATGGTACAAAACACCTTTCCTGTATGTATAGAAATAAAGGACATAAATCCAAGTTCCAAGACCATGAGAATATCATCACTGTTGATGAAACTAGACATATTCTTACTGCTGCTGAACAGAGTATCAGAGTTGCTTTCATTTACTCACATGTAATTTATTTTTGCATCTCTCAGCGGCTAAACTAAACCAGACAGTGTGAGACACATGAAAAAAGTCAATTAACAATCACTTCTCTGTGAATCCTACACCTTTCAAAGAAGATGTAGGCAATGCTCCAACTCCAAAATTCCCTCAACAGGATTGATGGATTCATCCATCTGCAGATTTTGCGCAGCCAAATGTTTGATCTAATGTTCACTCAAAGTTATGGGAAGAGGGATTTTGATTGGCTCTGTATAAGATTTGTAATTTCAAGCTACTGCTAAATGCATCTGCCACGTGCCAAAAGAGACAGGAGAAGAGAGAGGTTTCTCATTCCTCACCAGCTCACTGGGATGGACAAATGCAAAGCTTTTGGGGGATATGCACTGACATGCATTGATAGATTATTACAAGAAACTGATAATTGCACCCCAGCTAATTAGAAATCTAGAATTTAGCTCAGAAAATAGTCTAATCACCACTTGGCACCAAAGATTCTTGGTGCCTGACTTCAGGCTCATGAGGGACGTGGCTGGGCCAGGCTCTCCAGCTGAGAGTTAGTGGCTTTTGGGGGGGATTTTGCCACCCTTAAGCCTTGGGGCAGTGTTGCAAACTGGTTGTGAGCTGCACCAGGACACTCACTAATTTAGTCTGGTAGCTTTGGGAGCTGTCAATATCTGTGTTCCACAAGAAACTGCACAAGAGAACTTCAGCACAGACCTTTGCATGAAGAAATGTAGGAAATACTCTCTCCTGAAAAAGCCTTTTCCTAGCCGCAGGATATGGAAGTTGCTTTAAATCCTAAACCGTTCTGGGGACATTTCTTTTCTTGTATAAATCTATTCCTTTGTTACCTGACTCCTACATTTAAACATAACTCTCTGTAGTTTAACTTACATTTTCCTCAGTGTTTGTTTGCGTTACCTGACAAGCGTAGCAAGCCCTATAATATATCACAATTTAATTATTGCATTAATCACTGTCTGAATACTTTAATTATCAAATGATTGCATGACAAGTAAGCCTTCCAGACAACACAGAGCTCGATTTATTTGTGCTGTTACAAGTGCTCACTCTTGGGTTAGGGTTTCTAAGTCTTTAGGATCATTGCTAAGGAATTCCTGGTTCTTTTCTCCTTTCCCTTTTCCCAGATTCTTTCCCCAGGACATATTGGTACACACTTTAGACTCTCATTTATTTCCATTTTCCTAGGTGGTTATTTAGGATGATGACCCCAGCAACAGAAATAAAGGGACAGCAGAAGGATTTTGCCACAGAATAGGTTATTTCTTTGAGATAACCCTTGACAGTTGCAGCTTCTGAGTAAAAACCCAAATTGCTGGATCATCTGGAGAGAGTAGGTGGGAATTGATGGATTCAGAGCAAGCAAATTCTGATTTTAGATGCATTCAGCCAGTTCTTTATGTTCCTGACAGGACACAAAAATACAAATACGGAAACAAGCTGAGAGCAGCTTCACAATGATGAAGACCTCAAACATTTTGGGTTCTTTCAGTAGGGGTAAGAGCTCAAACTTGGAAATATAATGGAAATAAAACAATGTTTTAAAAAATTATTTAAAAATCTTTATTTGTAGGTCAAACTATTGAAATCTTTGAAAAGCTTGAATCTGGACACATTTTGGGGAATTCTGTGAAAAAAAAAATTAATGGACTGCCCTCTGAATTTTGGATAAATTTGATATCTTTTTTTGATTGCTGGCAGTAACTGGTCAGCATCTTCACATTGTAACATCTTCACTGCAAACCCACCAAAGTCTGGTCTCACCATGCCCTTACATCATATAAATTATTTATTATATATATACTACATAAATAATACACATTTTAAATATTAAGATTTCCCTCTGGGCAAGGAAAAAGAAGAAAGTTGAAGATGGCTATAAGCTTATTATTCCAGGGTACTAAAACTTTGTACTAAACTTTATGCATTATTGAGATTTTAATATAATTTTCTTTAAAGAAATAACTCACTGTGTTCACTGGGGCTGTGTTTAGTAATAACAATGTTCAGAGAACATAATTCCTCCTTGACCAGAAAGAACTTCATCAAATATTCAACATAAATTATATGAAGCGAATATTTAATTATGTACATATAGTCTCGTAATTGCAAAGGAATGATTTGTTCAATATAAATTTCCTCCATTCTAATATTTAACTGTAATTAAAAAAAGTTCAGGCAAAACTTGTGATGAGTATTTGAAACATGAATAGGGTTTTAACCAGATGTGTTTTCTTGACAGCTCCAGTAAACATATTGTCCCCAGTAATATTTTAAACTGATTTAAATTAATGCAACATGTCCAGTTTGGAGTTTGATGCATTGAATGAACAGAAGGCTTTACAGGAAGTTGACTTTGCAGCAGGAATATAGGCAGACATGAAGACATTCTCTGTTGATGAATATCCTCTCTAGCTCCAAACCCCCAATGTGATTTTTTTTCCCATTTTGTTGACTTAACAGACTGCAGTTCTGCCACTGCATCCCAGATACACTAAGAGACAATTTCACAAAAAACCCTCCAGTCATGCCAAGAACATCACTAAGCTTTCTTTTGTCTGCATGAAAGATTGAGTAGAAAACTAATTTCCCCATGGAGAGCAAAGCAGAAGTTGTATTGAGAAAAGGGGAAAAAGGAATCAAGTCCGCCCCCATAAAATGTCAGAATCAAAATTCAAAATAAATATCAAAGTATGTACACTTCAAAATACTTAACCAAAAAAAGATTGCTTCATTGGCTCCTGAATAGTGAGCGCTGATTCACACACAGTGAGTAATGGATAATAAAGGTAGGTTTGTAACAGGGAAAAGCCAAGCAAGCTCCAAGGCTTTAACATGAAATCCCAGGGAATATCCTCCACGTTAAATTGGTAAAGTAGAAAAGTTTCTTTTTGATAGGCTGACAAAAATGTGAGTGGAGAGATGAAGACAATACAAATTAACATGCCTAGCTGTGAGGAATACAATCCAAACCAAAAGAAAACATTTGCAGTTCCAACTTACTAAAATCACATTCGATTTTCAAGTATTTTCTTGACTAATATCAAGCTCCTGATCATTGCAAAAGCAAATGAAGCAAGCAAACAAAACCCACTCTTGACCAAGAAACTCCTCATTCTTTCTTTGCTTCCCAATATTTCTTGGCTCTTGAGCAGGAGCTTTGGCTTTGGAATGAAGGTCGGGGTAGAATCAGCGTGGCACAAATATTAATTAATATGGGAAAAAACAAAATCTCAGAATCACAGAATGAGCTAGGTTGGAAAACACCTTTGAGATCATCAGGTCCAACCTATGACCTAACACCAGCTCATGAACCAAACCTTGGCACTGAGTGCCATGCCCAGGGATGGTGACTCCACCTCCTCCCTGGGCAGAGTTCCAGCTCCCAGTCACTCTCCCAGTGAAGAATTTCGTGATGCCCAACCTAACCAGACTGCTGGAGTGTGTGGAATATAACACCCAGAACCAGATGGAGAGGGAAGGCACCTGCTGGACCTGCTCTTTGCAGCAGAGAAGGAATTCTGGGTGATGGGGTGGCTGGACACCACTTGGGGCAGAGCAATCACAGCATCTCAGAGTGGAAAGAGGGGTCAGTAACTGCTGCCTTTGGCTCCCAAAGGCCAGACTTTGGTGAGTTTAAGAGCCTGTTCGGTGAAGTCCCTTGGGAGGTGTTGGGGGTTGCATGTTTTGTTTTTNCGAAAAGTCTGGACATGATCTGCAGAAATCTGAAAGGCACAGCGGCAGTCTGTCCCCATGGGGAAAAATAAGTGCCAGTGGGGAGGATTTAGATTGGATATTATGAAATATTTCTTCACAAGCAGAGTTGTCCAGCACTGGCACAGACTGCCCAAGGCAGGGTTGGAATCCTCATCCCTGGAGAAGTTTTAAAACAATGTAAATGTGGCATTTGAGGATGAGATTTAGTGGTGGCCTTGGTAGTGCTGGGTTAACAGTTGGACTCAATGATCTTGGAGGGCTTTTCTGACCTAAATGGTTCTGTGTTTCCATGATTAAACAGATGGGATCTGCTGAATCAGCATGTGAGATTAGCAACAGGACAAAAACTGAGAGCATTAGTGGAAACACAAAAACTTTCACCTCAACATGAGGAAGAACTTTATGTTGAGGGTGGCAGGGCACTGTAACAGCTGACCAGGGAGGAGTCTTCCTCTCTGGAGACATTCCAAACCCACCTGGACACGTTCCTGTGTCACCTGCTCCAGGTGACCCTGCCTTAGTAGGGGAGTTGGATGAGATAATCTCCAGAGGTTCCTTCCAACCCCAACTGCTCTGTGATTCTAAGAATATTTTACCTTCTGTTTGTGGGATCCACCTTAACTGAACCAGTGAAAATTTAGGAAAGGTAATTTCCTTAGTCTGAAATGACAGGTAATGGGTGGAGAGAGCCACCTGCATGGTTTTCTGAAACATATATTGACATCTAGAGAGCTTTGGTATTACTAGGGGATTTCATGTAAATAAATACTGACAGTGCAGTGTTGGGGCTGTTTAGTTTAAACTAAGTATTCTCCAGATTTTCAGCAAATGCAGTTTTGTTTCTGAGTGCAAACCCAGCTATTTTTCATTCACCTAACTTTAGCCTATTTTTTTCAGATTTTATTCTCATAAGCTGCATTTAAATTCATTTTATTCTTTGAGAAATAAGATTTTCCATTTATCGTTTCTGGGAAAGAGGTACAGTTTTTAAGGGAGAGAACAAGATATAGGGATGACCTAGGCTGGAAGTCTTCCTATGCTTTGCTATGCTATGCCAGAATGTAAAAAAGTGATCCAGGAAAATGCCAAGCACCGTCATTATCTTTTATTTGTAATAACTTTTAGGAACCTGTAATTTTAACATGTGAGCATACAAAACAATAATTTATTCTAGCAGCTAAATTAAATCAGGGAACATAGACCTGGATTTCTGTTGATGAAATAATTTGGATCCTAGTCCTGTTTTTTCAAAACTCCAGTTCTAACCAGGGCAAGCAAATGCAACTTTCAAAATGTGTGGACATGAAGTGATAACTCAGCCCCAGCACTGTGATTATAAAGACAATAAATATTAACTGGTTCACAGAAGCCTGGCTCTGAACCCCAGCTGCAGCCCAGCAGATGATGCAGTTCCCTTGAGTCTATAAGAGCCAGAGTACCAAAAGAATATGCTCATATTAAAATGCTCATATCAAAATGCTCATATCAGATTTATTGCTTAAAGTTCCCTTTGTGGCCCTGGTGTTACATCAGTGTGGGTTAGCCCAGGGAAGAGAGCTACTTCTGAATTAAATTTGAAGCTGCCTCTCATCCCTTGCAGCAATTCTTGCCACAATAGCTGCAAATGTTAGAACAAGACCATGGTCCTTTACAAGTCAATTCTGTCCAAGATAAGACCTCAATATAGATAAAGGGTATTTCCTAGATTAAAAAACATGGAGGAATCAACCCTCAACCCTCCAATATTTTTGTTTTGTTTTCATTGTTTTCTTTCCTCTCAATGCCCACTCATCAAATACTTTATTCTTCCCTGCTCTTTAGCATCTTTTTTCTTTTCTCTAGGCTGTTCTGTGCATTTTTATTGCCTCCACATATTGATGTCTTGATGTAAAACCAGACTGCTCTGCTTTGCTTCTGTAAAGCAGCTTTTATTTAGCCTTCTGCAGCTCTGATGTGTAAAGCTGTGATGGGTGTCCTGCCCACTTGAGGGCTCAGCAACTTCATATAAATTCCACCAAACTCTGGACTGGAAGTTACCCAGAGCTGGAGTTTAATTGCTGCTCCTTACTGTTTATGAGAGTGTTAAAACATTTCCTCTGGCTCCTCTGTTTGGTTCAGGGAGAGTTTTCCAGTGGAGCAAAGTCTTGTGGGAAAACCAGGGTTTATTGTGCCTGAAAGCTTTGTCCAAATTCTCCTTGAGCTCTGTCAGGCTTAGGACCATGACAGTTTCCCTGGGTAGCCTCTTCCACTGCCCAGCCACCCTCTGGGCGAAGAAACTTTTCCTGATGTCCAACCTAAACCTTCCCTGACAGAGCTCCAGCCATTCCCTCAGGTCCTGTCACGTTCACAGAGCAGAGATCAGTATTGCAATAATGCTCCCACTTCACAGACAGGACCTAGGACACCAAAATCAACCTCAATGCTCAGCCTTGCTTATATCCTTTCAAAAATAGCAGCAGAACTGCCTAGCACAGAATCACTCAAAATGTGTTTGATAGATGAGATAAGAAGCCAAATACACCCAAATTTCTCTGCATCCTGGGCTGCTGAGCACTTCTCCTGTCTCCTTCTGAGCCTCTCAGATTGCAATCAGTGGGATGCTTCAGGCTGCTCTCCTTGTCTGCGATGTATTTTCAAAATTATTTTAAGGCTGTCTGTACTTGCCATTGTTAGGGGCTCATTTTCCCTATGCAGATGTATTTAAATGTATTCATCCTCCCCCACCTTTCTGTGTAGTGACTGTCAGCTGTGTCTGCACAAGCTGCCAATTACAGAACCTTCCAGAACAATAACAGCCTAATTGATAGGCAGAGTAAATGAGGGAAGGAGGAGATCATCAATGCTGGCAAACGAGTCAACAACACCCAGAGTGGTCATCAGGTGTTCTGCTGCCTTAAGGACTTCAAAGCAGCCATTTGAAATTCATAATAAAATGCATGAAGTGCATGATCGTGCCTGCTTCACTCAGGATAGGGCAGAGTGGAGAATTTTAAATCATGCAGGATTTTAGAGCCTAATTCTCTTGTATTTGAACGAAGGTCCTAAGTTTTATGAGGGAGGATCTTAAGGAGAAGGATCACTCACGATATTTTGCTTAAGCTGTGTAGCTCCATATTGGCTTCAAGGGCAGACAGTGCCCAAGCACAGCAGCACAGTCCTCAGGCTTGATATAAATCTCAATATTTTCATTGTTTTGAGTCTCATTTCCGCATTTCTATGCAGCAGATTGTATGTACTCAAATATTCCAAGAATGGAAACACGTTACCCACGCAATCAAGAGAGAAAAAGGTAATTCCCAAAAATGGACGTCAGGTGGAAGACTTGAAAAGAAAATCTTTTCTTTGGGATGATGAGCAGTAAACTTCTACTTTAGTGTAACATCGGCCTCCTCTATTCTTGCTATGGTCATGGGTTGATTTCTTGTGCTGCAGGAAGGAGATAAAGTCCTGGACAAAAGATTTCTGGAGCCTTCGTGTCATGGATGGTGTCTAAAATTTGAGGCAAACACTGCCTTCAAGCCTAAAGCAGAGGTTTAGCTTGTGGATCTGTCTCAGTTTGTTTGGGGGATCCAGGCAGTGTCACTGTTACACCCATTCTGTCACCTTCCTTTACTTCAGCTACATTTTGAGGTTTTTGGGGGGTTTTATTGCAAAGAAGTCTGTGAGGAAGACTTTAGGACACTAAAAAACTGCTTTGCTGCGATATTTACACAAGATTCTGGGAGCTGATATTTCTCATAGGAGGCTGTATCTGTCTTTCCTCCCCAGCAAGTTCTATTCCAGAACATATGTAATTATGTTTTTATTACATATGTAGTATGTAATAAATAATTATGAACAAACACAGCAGTGTTGATGTCAGAGTGAACCATCCTGCCAGTTCCCTGTTGGAAGGCACTGCTGAGGGTCAGGGGAACATGACAATTTTAGGAATGGCGTAAAATTTTTCTAGGAGATAAAGCACATAAATGTCCGTCTCTCTTGAGCCAAAAGGGAAAGAACTAAAAAAGAAGGCAGCAGAAATCACAGCATCCTAGAAGACCGAGGTTATAAATCCTTAAGGGCACTCAGATACTTGTGTTACTGTTTTATACTGAAAGAATTTCAGGAAAGAATTTCCTTTCAGGAAAGGGAAGGAAATCTTGAAATCAGAGAACAAAGTCTGACAAATGCTAGGGAAAGGAGATACGATCAACTAAAACGGAATTGAAAAATTCCCAAAAATTTGGGGCTAGAGTGAAAAATTAAAATGTGCCCAAATAACAACAGTGCAGTGAAAAGGACCCAAATTTTGCAGATTTCATCCAATTTTAACTCTGAAATAAGGGAATGAATATAAATGAAGGGGCAGGAGAAGAATTTGAAGAAAATAAATGCTGAGAGAAAAAACCCAGCAACTTGTGAAAAGGATTGAACACCAGAAAAGTGAATAGAATGCCAAGAACATCAAGAAAAAGACTAAAAGAATTTGCTTGATGAGTGGAGCAATCACTCTGGATTTGTTCAACCAACACTGGGAAGGAAATAAAACCAACTTCAAGCAATCAAACCAAAGACCAATTAAAAAAAAAATCCTCTAGTAGATTTTTCTCATTTGTTGACCATGATAAATGATTGCTTTAATTATTAAATTACTCAGAAGCTTAGAAGGTCAGAGAATAAATTGTTCTGTGCCATCTGCAACTCCCTTCATGCCCCACGTTCAGGGGTGGGTGCTCCTTTGGTCTTACATTAATTTGGGTGGAGGGGGGAGAAACACTGAGAGTGAATAATTTTATTTTATTCTCTGTGTCATGTCACAACTGGAGTCAAACCCACTAAACCATAAAATTTTATACATGGCCATATAAAGAAAGTGACATTAAGCCATTTTTGTTTCAATCTCCTATTGTTCAACAAAATTTCAGATCAAAGAGGAATAACCCACATTTCCAATATGCTTTGAATTATGAGGAAGTGCTAGCATTCCACAAGTAAATAACCCACCAGATAAAACCATTATTAATCTAATTTTAATCAGGACTGGCCTAGTGTCAATGAAATTTGATGTCTCTATGACTTTAAAACCAGAACATTTTGGAAAGCCTGAAAAAGATCATGGAAAAGATTTGGAAGCAGAATCTTTTTCAAAGAGCAGAACACAGCATTTATTGTATATTTTCCAAATTTTCTGATGTTCCAACAATGGTTTGGGTTGGAAAGGACTTTAAAAACCATCTTGTGATGGGCAGAGACACCTTCCCTGCACCTGGTTGCTCCAAGCCCCCTCCAACCTGGCCTGGAACACCTAAATCCCCAGGAAAGTGGGGATTTCCTATTCCTTGTTGGTAGGAAATACGAGTAAGCTACAGGGTTGAACACAGCTGGGCCAGCACAGGTTTGCCTGGAGTCTGGATCAGATCCCAATTCTGCAACAAGAGATGTGTCCCTTGGCTGTGATCCTTCTAACAAATTTCACATAAAGCAGCAACTTAGAAATAAAATCTCAGATCTCTTATCTGTAAAATAAGACAGGATTTTCATGGTAAACAAGAGGTAACAGCATAAGGGGAAAGGAGACAGAAACACCTGAAACAGAACACACCATGAATTTTGAGATATTTTAAAATCAGTTTTCCCACCAGCTCCATTCCCTGACACTTCACATATGCTTCAAGGTATCCTGAGACGCCACCACCCGTCTCAGCTTTCACACCAGCTCCACACTGCATTATTTTGCTCATCCACTGAAAAAGCAGAGTTTGGAAGAGTGCTCCCAGCTGATACAGCCAATATAAATAAAATTCGCTGGCAGAAATCAAACTCTCATTTCCCCACCATTCCCTGCAGAGGGTGCTGCCTGCCCACATTCCTGCTCCTTAGGAACAGGTGGGGAAAGAGGGATGTGAACTCTTTAAAAAGTTGAAAGGGCCTGCTGTGAGACATTACCCAAAAGCTCTAAAGTCTTGCACAGTTTGAGACAGAAAGTCACATTTCAGAGTCATGACAAAGTCACAGTGGGCTAAAGCCTCTGTCATAGCCAGAGCGGAATTCTGAACAAGCACAAAGCAGTCAGCCCTGGTTTAAATGGAAAAAAAAAAATTTAAAACCCTTTAATGAAGTTTAAGTCATTCTGAGGTCATTCACATAGACTGTGATGATAAAGTATAAACAGTAACTCCTTCCTTTTAAAGCTTCCTTTAACTTTTAACCTAAACCTTTAAGTCCCTTCTTTTAAAAGTAAATTTTTACTTTGTGTAAAATCACAAAGTTTTGGGATCTGCTTTCATACTGAAACTCTGGGAAACAGTTGAAACATCAGAATTTTGTCATGAAACAACAAAAGTGGTCCACAAAGATGGTCAGTCCTGTCCTTTGCACATTTGTGGGGATGTCAAGGCAGATCCTGATTTCAGCTGAAACCACTCATCTGATAGCACCAAAAAATCAAGATTGTTTTTTCCCTGAATCAGGCAGGGTTTATCTGTTGTCCTGCTTAGACTATAATAGTGTTGTTTAAAATAAAGAGTAACTTTGGTATGCAGGGAAGATGCCAGATTTGCTCCTACCACTTCCCTTCAGAACTTAAGCTTTTTTCAATTTCCAGTTTTGAAACAGGCTGTTCTGTGAACAGTGACCAGCTTCCCAAAATCCACCATCTGATGGGAAATCAATGCTCTTGGATTAGAGGAAAAGACCTTTCCATGTCAGCTGATTTAGCTGGGAACATTTTCCTTCAACCAGTGCAGCCAACAGATCCTTACACTTGACTTTCATCAAGTGCCTGACTGCTGTTCATCTAGGAGCAGAGGGGATAAATAAATCTGAGCTCGAAGAAATGCAAAATTTCATCAAGAAACTCTGAACCAAACCCTCAGGAGACACTTTTGGCAGCAGTGAGTAGGAAGATGTAACCCAAGGACAAAGTGGCTGCACATTGCACAGAATCAGGGAGTCTGCCAAAAAGAAATAAAAACTGGTGGCACTCCAGGAGGTGCCACTCCTAAACAGGTGTTTAGGAGTGAGTGGCCACAGGAGTGTTAACACAGGAGGGACCAAGGGTTATAAAAACCAAGTTAAAAACATCACCACATCCCCCTCTGCCCTGCTCAGGTGAGACCCCACCTGCAGAGCTGCCTCCAGCCCTGGGGCCCAGCAGCAGAAGGCTTAAAAGACAGAATAGTCTTAAAAAATCATGACAGCTAAAATTAGGGAGGGGAGGGAAAATAAGCAGTTCTGACTGTTGTTATCCCCAGTCTTTGAGTCTTTACCTAAGAATTCGTTTTTCAATGAATTCTGCCTGCGTGAACCTAAGGACTGGAAGTATCAAGGCTTGACTGAAAAAAATAAAGTAACTTGTTTACAGTACGAAATCAGTTATTTACTCACTTTCCACATAATAAATTTGCCTTGATTGCTTAAGGAAAGCTCATGAAATGTGAGTTGAATCGAGTGAAGGACCTATTGCTTCTATCTCTTGAAGAATCTTTTGCCCCAATTAATTTTTCATTGCATTAGGCCAGTGAAAGTGAAGTCACAACGATTTGGAACCAGTTCCAATCAATACAGTCAGTGATCAGTATAAGTTAATGGAGTTGTTTAAAAGCCTTCCCTCAACTGAGCACAGACCTAAATCTAATTGAATCAGCTAATCTTTAAAAATCTTCTTTGAAACAACAAGGATCTGGAGATACCTCCCATAAACCGAGGGTAAGGGAACTTTTGGGTGTGAATAAAGCTGGCAGACCCCTGGCATTCCAGGGACACCCACCCTGCTGCCCCCTGACAGCTCCTCTGTCCATCCCCCTGGAGATTGTCCCAGAAAAGCCACCCAAGGAGCAGCTGCTGTGCAAACACAGCCCTGCAGAGCCTTTAGGGATGCACCACGGTGCCTCAGACACCAGCACAGGGAGCAGGAGGCTCGCACAGCCTCCCAGCAGGGTGGACAGGATTGGAAATTAAGCATGGAAAAACAAGACAGAATTCAGGAGATAATTTTTTTTTTTGGTGTGAGCTGTTCCAAGGGCCAATTAACCTTAAACGTAAAGGCACTAGAACATTAAGTCAGCTAAACTCTTAGAAAGTGATAACTTTAGGGGAATTTTGAGAGTGTAAAGAAATTTAATTCTCAATTTTGGAGAATTAAAAAAGAAATTAATTAAATATCTGGTATTTTAGTGAAGCTGCTTATCACAAAACAGCTCTTTTTCTAGAAAACTTTAATTCTACATAGTCAGATAGACAACCAGTCAAATAGACATAGTAGCTCTTCCTCGTATCACAGACTATTACTGTCTTCAGATTTGACCTAACTACTTTATTTAATATTTATTGCCAATAATAGCAACTTTACTATCTTCTTAATTATTCCTTTTTTTTTAAACTTCTGTGGAGTAGAGATATATTCTCTATTGAACTCTCCCTCTGCCTTTCATGTCAACAGGACTCACCAATCCCAACTCACCATCAAGGACTTACATATATCAGCACTAAATTCCTCAAACCTCATGGAAAAGTGTTCACATTAAGAACACTCTGAGTGTTTCAGCGTGCTCTAGTTTTTATGCTATATTTCATATAAAGAAATACTTTGTAGTTAGGCAGTACCATAAAATATTCCCTTTCCAGCATTGTATTTCTACAATTAATTATAAAACTCAAGTCTGGCAAGATCTTGGAAGATTTTTCTGCTCACTTCCTCACACATCAAGATTCAAACACGTTGAGCTTTGATGGTCTGCAGCAAGTGTATAGAAAATACATGAAATAGCAGCTGTGACACTCAGCCATGCAGCAGTTACTTGGTACATTAAACTATATTTGATATTCATTTTGAGTGGGGAGAAGGAAAATGCACATTTCACCCTTCAGCATTTGAGCAAAGGTTGCTGAATCACAGAGATCCAGGATGAAATGGAAACAGCAGAGCTCCTCTGACCCCTTCACTCACCCCACTAACAATAATTAGCTGATGTGTGAAACTCAGGGAACGGGAGCATTTATAGGTGTTATTCATATAAAATCCCCACCATCACCCTACACATGATGAATTCCTTTTTCTTACTAGGAAATGTATTTCTGCATCATGGCATTTTACATTGCTGTTACCTTCTCTTCTGCCTTTGAGCTGAGCTTCACAGAGGCAGCAAAGATCAAGACCCAAGGGTGAAAATTTTGGAGCTCCAGGCCTGGAGAGCACAGCTGAACTTCAGGTTATCTTTTATTTTCTAGATAACAAAGACAAAGAGAATCTAAAATTTCACGGGGTCAGTTGTGTTCATGTGGGATACTGATGGACAGATACACTCACTGTGGGGATAGAATCCACTGACTCATGGCTTCCCTGTCCTCCAGCCCCACAGCTTGTGATCCAATGTAATTAATTCATTATACAATTAATTTCGTGCAGATACTTCGTTGTGTAAGCTCCATACCTGCTTTTGCAGAGAACTGGCCACAAATCCATTCATTACTTGGCTTCCATGGCATTTCTGAAATCTCACAATAATGCAGAGGAGGAGTTTCTGAGTCAGATTCTTCTGGAATACAAGGGGGAAATTCCCCAGGTCTTTTCCTTGCTCTTGAGAATTGCATTGAGGTTCTCTCCCACTTTGCAGACCTTTTTCTCATTTGCTGCATCTCCTCAGCTCCTCACCACACCTAACTGTTCATTTAAACACTTTATTAACACTGTACAGTGGAAGCTTTTAGTTTCTCATCTTATCAGATCTAATTACCAACTTCATGTTTTCCTTCACTACATGTACCATTGCTGATCTTTAACCAATCTCCTTTTGTTCAGGAAAGAGTAGGGCTTACACCAAAGCTTTGATTATGGAAGAGAAAATTGCATTTTTGTAGGATTATTCTGCTTAGGCATCTATCCCTGCATGCTCACAGTCACTGCCACCATCTCCACCAGGCAACAGCCAAAACAACATCAGTGGGTAAAAAACAGTAAAATCACCAGTAATGTGATTTTTCAAGGTTCAAAATGATCTTTTGTGTTCTCCTCCTCCCAGCCTGCAGGGATTGCTGTCAGTCCATGAAACGTTGTCTCTGCAGCTCTTTCCTCCTTAGGGGAGGGCTCCTCACACTCTTCCCCTGCTCCAGCCTGGGGCTCATCCCACAGTCCTTCAGGAACTTCTCCAACACAGGTCCTTCACATGGGCTTCAGACCCCCAGGAACTGCTTCAGGGTGGGTCCCTTCCCACTGGGTGCATCCTTTAGGAACAGGCTGCTCCAGCATGGATCTCCCACAGGGTCACAAATCCTGCCAGCTCATCTGCTCCAGAGTGGGCTCCCCCATGAGCTGCAGTGGATCCCTGCTCCCCATGGAGCTCCCTGGGCTTCCCAGGCACAGCTGCCTCTCCATGGACTGTTCCAGAGGCTGGGGGGATCTCAGATCTGGCACCTGGAGCAGCCCCTGCCCCTGCTGCACTGCCCTGGAGGCTGCAGGGCTCTTCCTCTCACATGCTCTCACTGCAGCTGTGCAGCTTTTTCCTGCTTCTTACACACATTATCCCTGAGGCATCGCTGCTGAGCTCCTTGTCCAGCAGTGGGTCTCCCTTGAATCTGCCTGGAATTGGCTCCATGGACATGGGAGAAGCTTCCAGCAGCTTCCCACAGAGGCCACCCCTGTACCAAAGCCTTGCCATGCAAACCCAATGCACCTTTTAATTCCGCTTCTTCACTTGTTGCACACATGGGCTGACCAGGAGTTCTGAGTAGCTTGCCACAAGTTTGTTCTATCTTGTTTCTAAATGCATCCAGGAGGTAAACAGCCTTTTAAAGCTGAATTCTTTCGTTCTTGAACTGAACTCTACTTTTTATCTCCTTTTGAATAATCACAGTGGCACTTCCAAGAATTTTGCTACTTTTTTTTTTCTTATGTTTACTTTGCCTGTCTTTGATTTTTTCTAGGTTGCTGCCTGACATTTTATGGTATATTGGTGGGTGATGTGAGCTCCTCCACTGCTCCTTTAGCACAGAAAACCCTCAGTGTTTCCACCTCAATGATGCCAAGTGACAAGTCTTCTATGTGGAAGCACAGAAAACACAGTAAAAACTGCTTCAATTACTTTTTCCCATGTTCAGGAGATATTGCATGTTTGGATGCAGTAGCAAAAGGACCAGTGACCTTCAGTCAGCTGAAATTCTCTTTTGCTTCTGTGCCTGCCAGTATGGATTTTTCTTTTTCTTTCTCTTCTTTTTTCTTCTTTTTTTTTTTTTCTTTTTTTTTTCTTTTTTCTTTTTTCTTTTTTTCTTTTTTCTTTTTTCTTTTTTCTTTTTTCTTTTTTCTTTTTTCTTTTTTCTTTTTTGTCTTTTTCTTTTTTGCTTTTCCTTTTTTTCTTTTTCTTTCTTCCATTTTATTTTAGTTGACTGTCTCAGCACATTGGCACTGACCATCCCACCAGGAAGGAAGGAAGGAAGGAAGGAAGGAAGGAAGGAAGGAAGGAAGGAAGGAAGGAAGGAAGGAAGGATCTGATGATCATACCTTTATTTAGTAAAATTTGCACATTCCACAATACTCTGATGTGAAGAACACTGTCAAAAAGAGAAACCTTGCCAGGGAATTATAAGGTGTATTTGTTCCACGTGAATTTAGGTCATTGTTTGAATGCATTTAGGTGAAATATAGTAAAATATATGTAATATTTACATATGTCTGGGTTTGCTGGATTTTTTCCCTTCTGAAGTGAGTTTAAAACTTTTTTCTCCCTGCTTGTACCAGCGTATTTCAAGAAAACTTCCCATTTCAGAGCTGCCTTTAATGAGTCTTGTCTTTCTCCAGAGGGACAACCATGTGGCTGTCTTATTATTTTTCCTTTTCTAATTTTTCTTTCAGAATGAAGAAATTTTGCTTTGCTGTGTAAGACGAAAAGGAAGAGCAAAGCAATTCAACACCAACCCTCTGTGTTTTCAGATTTTGAGATTTCATCTTCGCATTTGAAGACCACATTTGGTTTTGATGTATTTCAGCCTTTTAATTTTTATTGTTTATAATTTGTTGTTGCTGTGGATTTAAAATCACCCGAGTGTAATTAAACAGATATTTAAATTTAAGAATTACAGGAAAAAAATAAAACCATCCTCCCCTGATTAAAGCACGGGGTTTACCACACTATTTGAAAGAGTGGTCAGGACAAAATTGTCATTCAAACAGATTCAGTGCTCTCAGGCTGCAATGATCTGTGTTCTCTATTTCAACCTCACTTCTCTGGGCTGAAGGGAACTGAAATTACCATCACAGTACCATCCTCACCAGGACTGAACTTAATAGTGAAAAAATAAAAGCTTTGAACCTTCAGGGTCAGTAGTGGTGGTTTTTGATGTGATGTAGAAGATTTTTGCTCAGAAGAGATTGAGAAGAAAGAGCTGTGTACACCAAGGGATCACAAACAGAGACACCGACTCCTCGGACCTGTGCTCAGGGAATTCCTGGGATCTGGACACACTCTGAGCCAGGAAAACACATGGATGTCCCTTAGCCATGCTCAGCAGTGCACAGAGGAGAACAAATTTCAGAGTCACGGAAACACAGAGTAATTTATGTTGGAAAAGGCCTCCAAGATCCTCGAGTGCAGCCTGTGACTGATCAGCACTTAGAGCAGAGCACTGAGCGCCACATCCAAGTGCTTCTTGAGCACCTCCAGGGATGGGGCTCCCAGCACCTCCCCAGGCAGCCCCTTCCAATGCTAGACCATCCTCTCCATGGAGAAATTCCTCCTGATGTCCCACCTCACGTTCCCCAGGCGCAGCTTGTCCCTGTTCCCTGTTCCCTTGCTGTCCCCTCCTGGCAGGAGCTGTGCAGAGACAGAAATTCCCCCTGAGCCTCCTTTGCTCCATCCTGAGCCCTTTCCCGGCTCCATCAGCTGCTCCTGGGGCTCCAGACCCTTCCCCAGCTCCATTCCCTTCTCTGGACAGCTCCAGCTCTTCAATGTCCTTCCTGGATTGAGGGAATTGAGAACTGGACACAGCCCTCGAGGCATGGCCTCAGTAGTGCCCAGCACAGGGGTGAATTCACTGCCCTGGCCAAGTTCTCATATCAGACACAAAACTCATATATATCAAAACCTGTTGAAAGAAAAAGTTTAATTATTTTATTTTTTTTTTTTAAATACATGGGACAAAATGTTCTGAGAAAATTTCCAGAATAATTTTGCAATCAAATTGCATTGTTCCATACTGGAGCAATGAAACACAGAATAAGGAAGGGAGAGACTCAGCTGGGTTTTTTGTACATTAGATGTCTTCAAAAGACTTGGGCTAAATTAACTTTGTTTTAGGACACTAGCAGAACTAAGAGACATTAGAAGTTATTTTTTTACTCCTTATGGGTGATGATTGAGCTTTCAAAGATGGTAAAAGCTGCTGTAAAACTGGAGAGACCCATCCATGCAAGATAACAATAAAAATGTCTACAAGCAGCCCTTCAGCTCCATCCCACCTAAAAAACAGGTTTTACTCTCAAAAACATTTTTGGCCAAAATCTACTTTTATTACAAGGCTAAATTAAAATCCATTGTTGTTGTTGTTGTGTCACTTGGTGCAGCTCAGGTGCAGGAATAAAGAAGTAGGAAATAAAGTATTTGATCTTTAGTCTTTGCAGTACTTAATGAAGCCTCAGTGTACCTGATCCTCACTCCTAAAGTGAACTGGGGCCTCCCAGAAGGAAGGAAAAAGCAAGAAGAAATCCCTGGAAGTTTCATGGCAATGTTCAGCTATGCAGATGCCCCAGCAGCAGGTACAGACCCTGAAGGGGCAGGAATCCTGCCATGTGCAAATATGAGATATTTAACTGCTAATTCTTGGCAGAAACACACACTTATGGAAAAGAGGGATCTGCTGATAACCTTGTAAAACACTTGGTGATGTCGTGTTGTGGGAATGAGGCAGATATTCAAAAAGTGTAATGGAGTTTATTTTACTTTTTATTTTACTGAGCATGTATTTGTTATTTTCACTCAGAAACTCAATTTGGACAACCCCACATGGTTTTTTTTAGAGATGTATCGTTAAATCCTTTGCTGTATGGACCATAACAATATGAAATTATTTCACATGTCATTACAGATGGAACATGGTAAATTTAAAAGCAGATATTCTGCAGATCCATCTAACACTCATTCACTTCAGCCAGAACTCTTTCAAAAGACCATGATTCATCAGGGAACAGAACAATTTCCATGTCTAAAACTTTTTCCTTTTTTTATTTTGTCTTTAAGTACCTCACAATCAGTGAAGAACTGTCATTTTCCAGCCCACTTTATGTCATGAGCTAAGTGACTAACCTGTTCAAAGTGTTTAGTGTCAGCTTGGAAAACAGAAAAATCCAGACAAAAGGAGAAAATTAGCATCCTGAGGAGTACAAAAAAGCTCATACAAAGATGAAGATTCAAATAATCTCCATTCCAATCTTCTGAAAAATACCCAAAGGCCTGTGAGAGAGGAGTTTCACTAAAAATGTGGCTGATGATATATCTGAAGCTGAATTTTCCCTAAACAGAAAGTTTTATCACACTAGAAAAGTTGGCTTTTAGAATGTGTGAAACTTTTGAGGAGCCTTCTGAGTGTTGTGTGTGAAGAGTCAGAAACAAATGAAACAGAAGATAAAATGCAGGCTTTTCTTAGTGTGGGTAGATAATGACAAAATAACTTGATACCTTTCTCTGAAAAATTTAAATTTCCCGTGAATTGTGTTCCACATTTAAAGCTGTGAGTGTGGGTAGGGTACAGCACCTGCTGCAGTGCCATGGGGACACAGCCAGAACTCTACTGAGGGGACATCAGGAAAAGGAGAGGTGACATCAGTCAGCAGGTAAAGAACTCACTGGCAGAGTGAAACAGAACTCAGGCCTCAGCTCATGTCATGGTTTTTTTATGAACTTTTATGAACTGGCACAAAATGACACTATAATATCCCAATGAAAAGCTAGAGAGCATCTTCTATTAACAGAAAAATCAGGACTTTTTATCCAAAAAGCTGCATGACCTCGAAGACTGGAATTAAAAGAAAGCTGAAAGGAATTTCACAGGAAAAAAAAAAAAGTAAGATTGTATATTTGGAGACTGACCAAAGGCATTTCTGTTGTGAGTTGGGACACAGCAGTTGGGAATGAGTGAGAAAGAGGAGCAGTGGTGCAGCACAGCTGGTAACAGGGTGAAGGGGAAATGCTGGGGTAATGCCAGCAAGGAGGAAAGTGAACGCAACAGCCAAAAACTGTTTCCAATAGACTCAAGGAAAATTGTTGGCCTGGTATGAGAAATGGAAGAGATCTCGTTTGAAATGCAGTGTTCACATCTCTCTGTTCATGGTCTGACTGAGCCCTGAGGAGGGATAAGATTTTCTTGGTCAGGGAGTGAGAGCCCTCTTTGGGATGGAGCGAGGCAAAAACAGCCTTGGTGTGCCAAGTAAAAGGCCAAGAAGAGCTGGGATTGTTCTCTGTCAGTCCTCCAGTGGAACAAACTCCAGGGATAGAATGAATCTTTTTAGTCTAAGAAAAAATCCAAGCTTAAAACAAGAGCATCTGATTTGAACTGTCAAAGAGTGCCTTTGAGCTGATAGCAAAAAGATTTATGGGCCATCCACTTAAGAGTTGGACTTGATGATCACTGTGGGTCCCTTCCAACTCAGAATATTCTGTGATTCTGTGATTTCACACTTTAGGACTGGTGAAGTCTTGGAATAGTATTTAATAGAAGAGAAAGAAATAAAAAGTGGTTTTGTAACAGCTGCCATGTGGGATTCAACTTCAGTTTCCATCTCTCACAAGAACACAGGATGCTCTTTCTGAGCAAAGTACTATTCTCTATTTTGGGCTAAATGATCTCCTGGCTAAGTGCTCATCTCTGAATCTGCAGAGCAATGCAATGATGATTTCTTTTCTGGCAGATGACAGCATGGAAAATAATGGCACCTCTGCAGATCTTTTTTACCCTCTTAGAGTAGTTCATGATGAGAAAAGTCTCCTCTCTCTAGAGCCCAGGAGATGCTGATGGGTTCCTGTGTGGCACATCAACATTGGTGCTCTCCAATTGAGAGCTCCTCTCTAAACTGCTCAAGTTCAAATGTTTACATCACTGACCAGCACAAAAATTGAAATGTGCTGCTCCTCTTTTAGGATCTTGCAATTTCAGACTCTTTCTCACCAAAAAAATATAGTATTAGTTGCATATGATCTCTTAACCACTGGGAAAAAACCCACCTATGCATTATTTCACTTAAGCTCAGCTCTGAGTTGCCTGATATTGCAACAGAGTTTTATTCATAAAATTATGGCTTTTTTTTCAATTCAGTTAATTTGATTGAAATGAAATTAATTGAAAATGGAAATGTATTTCTGTTCAAGCTCATTGCCCTAAATTTATAGAAATATTGTTCTTTACAGCATTGCTTCCCCTAACTTTAACTTCTTCCTCTTCTCTATTTAAATGAAACTTGTCACTGCAGTTTTCAGCACGCAGCACAGAAATGTTCTGTGTGAAGTGACCTTGAAGCTTCACTGATGGCAAGGAACAAAACCTGGTACTCTGCAGGTGGCTGATTTGGGAGATATATTGGTGATTCTCACAAGCACTGCATAGATTTTTACCTTATTTTTACTTTTAAACATGTACAAAGAAACACAGAATTAATCTGGACTCTTTCTCTTCTCAGCTGGTGAGAAGATTGTGGACCTAATGTGCTCTGACACCTTCTCAACTTAATTTATTTTGCATCCTTTGCTCCTCCTCCATGTTCCTGGAGCTGCCCAAGTCCCACCACCTGTTTTTTAAGACAGCACTTAGCATTGTACCCTTACCAGACATTGCTGGGATGCTCTTCTGAAACCATCTCTTTTTTCATCATTATTTCCTTATTTAACAATCTTAAATCCCTGCTCTCATGCCCACATCTCATGGTAAAAATCAGAATTCTTTGAGGCAGGATAAGAAAGTAAAAAACCTCAGCAACCATGATCCTGATTCCATCTTTCTCTCCGTCTTTGGTGGAGAGCCTGGCATAATTTCTGACTGACTTCAGCAGAGCAAGACCCCTTCCTTGTCAGTGTTATTCCAGGTGAGACTTTCTTACAGCTTTGTTTTAGCAGGATGACACTGAGAGGAATGTTGTTTATGGTGGGTGTAAAAACTGCAGGTTTGAGTTGGAGTAAAACCAGAGAGATGGGGCCTATTTCACTGGGGCTTTTTAAGGGATAACTCATTTGGACTTAGTTTCAAAGGCAAGTTTTAATTAAAAGCACATTGTGCAGATTTGTATGAAAGTGGCTAACTGGTAGAAGGTCAGCTATCTTGTAAGCAGCAAGTCATGGGAAAATTGTACTATTATGGGTTACATAAGCATAACAAAGCTTTCATCTATAATTACTATTAAATTCATCCTCTTTGAACAGGCTCCACAGCTCTGCTGGCCTTCAGGGCTTTAGCTAACATTGGGTTTGACTTTTTACTAGTGAAAGATACTTCCCAATCAGCAAAGAATATAATGAGGCCTGATTCTATCCTTTCAGTGGGCAGAGAACAAAGGTAAAACAATGCAGAGAGAAATGGAGCACAATTTGCAGCAGATAAAAGTCAGCTGGTGTTGCAGGACAGAGCAAATTTAACCCCAGAAAGTTTTTGTTCATCTAGGAAACCTTGAAGAAGGACATGTCCTGAGATGACAGCTGATAAAAAGGGACATCACTTGTCATCTGCCAAAAGTAGGCAGTTCTTGGGCAAGTATATAGTACTCAGAGAGAGGAGAAGGATTGGTTATCACAGCTGTTCCAGAAATTGTTCCAGGGAATTGATTCATCCTCAGGTTCAGAGGTTGGAATCAAGATCGGCACCACAGATGTCAGCCACTGGCTGTAGAGAGCAAGGGAAAACAAATGGAGGGGTAAAGTCTGGCAGATGAAACAAGTATCACCAGAAGTCAACATAAATCTTTTAAGTGTGACACAGAGCTCCTGAGCGGGGCCAGCGGAGGCTGCGGAGCTGAGGAAGGGCCTGGAGCAGCTCCGTGCCCAGGAAAGGCGGAGGGAGCTGGGGCTGCTCAGCATGGAGAGGAGCCCCAGCTGAGAGGGGCCTCAGCCCTGGGTGTCCCTGGTGTCCCTGTGTGACCCAGGGTGTCTCTGGGTGTCCCTGATGTCCTTGGGTGTTCCTGATGTCCCTGGTGTCCCTGGGTGTCCCTGGATATCCCTGGGTGTCCCTGGGTGTCCCTGTCAGTCCCTGGGTATCTTTGGGTGTCCCTGGTGTCCCTGGGTGTCCCTGGTGTCCCTGGGTGTCCCTGTCAGTCCCTGGGTATCTTTGGGTGTCCCTGGTGTCCCTGGGTGTCCCTGGTGTCCCTGGGTGTCCCTG